>VSDK01028485.1:482187-538875 GCA_009767595.1 Symbiodinium kawagutii | reverse complement strand
TTTTCCACTCCTGCCAGTTCTTCATTTATAATATGACATCCTTTATAATTAGGATTGTTAATACATTTTTGTATCCTATCTTGGGATGACACTAATTCAAAGTCTATGTGGTTTCTTACATTCTCCATCGTTTTTCCATAAACCGCGTTGTTCATTAACTTAAACATATCCTTTTCAAAATCGCTCTTTGCTACTTTTCTCTTCTCTGTGTTGAAGTCTATCCACGGTTTCAACCACTGCCTCTGTTGAAATTTAACTCCTTTATGGACTTTTACTAACTTCATCCCTTTGCTTAAGTAAAACTGTAATGCCTTAATATGAACTACATAATTTGCTTTATCCATTTGGTTTAGTATCAGTTTTGGTTGCTTTTCGTCCTTTGCTTCCTTTCCGTTGTAGTAATGTCTATGTAATTCCCTTTGGTGTTTTGATAGTAGTTTCTCTTCTACCTTCATATTCTCCGGCGCTAATGGGTAGTCGCTATGTTCGTCGTGTATCTCCTTTGGATATTCTAAATCCACTTCCAGTATGTAAGCATAATCATCGTTCTCCTTCCAGTCCATTATCATTTTCTGTGTTAGTATCTTCTTAATCCATTTCAACTCACCTATGGGTAGTTTCATTGACATCGCCAGTCCATAAAGGTTATTAGCATCTAAGTAGTTTATATAGTTAGATGGTCTGTTTTCATCATAATCATCTCCCATATACTTATTGTTTGCTTTTGCTTCCTTATGACTTACCTGACACATTCCACCCCTCAATCCCTTCTCAATCATCTCATACATTTCTTTATCGGTTAAGGGGTCTATTGTAATGCCAGTCTTTAGAAGCATAGCATCCCAAGCAAAGTTAGGAAGGGTGAAGTAATGAGCGGGGTCTAAACCATAGTATTCTAAACATAAGTCCCTAAAATTTTCAAAGACATCAGTCAGTAGCAATACATCAGTTCTTAGGTATAAGTCGTGGTATTGACCTAAATTTCTTATACCGAAATGTTCCCATATCTTAAGTGCTCTTTCGTATTCATCGTCTTCAATGTTGCTTTCGGTTAGGTTACTGTAAAACTTATCTTTAGGTGGTAGTTGCCTTTCTCTAAACTTATCAAAGGAAGTAAAGTAGTCATAAGGATAAACACCTTTATCGGTCAGTAAGTCTAAATCCTCGTCATTGCTCACATAAGGGTTTCTTTTACTAAATTTAAAGTTTTTATCCCATTCATTTTTCTTCACTCCATCCTCATACTTACTCAACTTAACTAACTTATCCAAAGAAGACGATAAGAAACTGAAACTATCCTTGAAGCAAAGATTTTTAAAGGCAAAGGTTATAAATTTTTCGCTGTTAAGCGCTATTACATCTATCTTCGCTCTTTCACTTAACTCGTTTGCCCTCTCAATGATTAGATGACTGTCGTAGTTCTTAAGGTTATGAAGGAAGACTGGGATTTTGTAATACCTCATTGAAAATTGAAGGTTACAATCGTCGTGGGCACATCCCCTATACTTACCCGTAAAGTGGCAATGGTCTTTACACTTCTTATCTCCTTCTTTAAAGTCCTTACCACAAATGAAGCATTTAGTGGCGGTTTTAAAGTCCCTCCAGTCGTCCGCTCTCATGATTATATCTTTATTTTCCTTCATCCTATCCATTATCTTATTTTTAACTTCAATCATCTTCTTAACGAACACATCCATACAATCCTCTCCTCTGTAAAGGAAAGGGTCGGATGAACCATCAATGGCACTGACCACATTAATCATAAAACCACACGGTCTATGATGTTGGTATTTGTCAGTTTTAATTTCTTTAGTTGTCACTGACCCCGTTCTAGTGGTTAAGCATTCAAAGTCGGCATATATTACAAACGGTGCTTTTATTTTCTTATAATGGTTTTTGAATTCCATTGTTTCGTCTTTAAAAGGCCTTTCTACTATCTGCCCTTCAACTGCCATACAACCCTTTTCGTTGTGTTCATCTAGCAGTTCCTTTGATTGAAACCCATGTCGGCAGTGAAAACAATGATGTAGTTTTGCTTTGTGTTTGTTGGTTTGACTTCCTATCAACTTATTATAATCTTTAATATATACATAGTGGTAGTCATCCCCGTCCTCCAGTTTCAATAGACTAATTTGATGTTCTGCTCTTTCAACTTTAGTCTTTCTATAAAGTAGTATGCTTTCTTTCCCTTCCTCAGGGTCTAAAAAATAAACATTGATTGCTACTTTGCCGTCGTTGTTCTCTTCAAAGGTGTCTATATCAACATTTGAAGTTGGAAACTTTACATTGTCCCACTTCAGTTTATCATCAATGTTCTTATAGTGCGTCACTCTTTCGGGGTGCGCCTTCTCATGAACCTTGTAGATGCCACATTGAACGGAATAAAGGAAGCATTTGTCATCTTTATTTTGAATGTTAATACACGCTTTCTTTAATGAAACCCATCTAGGAAGCGCTATAAACTTACCACCGCGAGTCGGATTGTATTTATCAAAGTTAAATCTTAACTTATCAATCTGCTTTATGACTAAACCACTTTCGGATAATTCCATCTTATCCATTTGAAGTTCTATGTCGGTTGCCATTTGGTTTAGCATATTGTTTATTTCTTCTTCGTTGGTTATTTCGTATCTTCTGCTTCTGATGGGATGTCTGACCTCCTCATTTGTCTTCTTGCTCTTGAAGGTGTTGAAGGTCTCTAGGATTACTTTCATCCCCTTATGCTTCTGTAGGTATTGCTTTAGGTTGTGGTCTTGGTATTTAAGATATTGAAGTGCTTTGATGCCTTGGACTTTGATGTTGCTGATTGAGTATGAGTTGGTGTAGTTCTTGAATGCTGACTGTTCGTCGGTGATTGTTGCTTTGTAGCGTTTTTGAATTCCTATTAGTGTCTTGTTCTTGTCTAGATTTACCCACTTTAAACCTCTCTTCTCTTTCAGTTCGTATTTCTTGTAGTCCATTGTTTGTCTTATTTTGTTGAATTTGGTCTTAAGTCTTTGTGTTAGGGGTTTGTTTCGTTCAAAGTTGTATGTCTTTTCGCCTATCTTAAGTTTCTTGTTGTTAATCTCACCCTGTTCGGATGATAAAAGGTAGTCTAATACATTCCTGTCATTGCGTTCCATTATAGTATTATCTATATTATTATTATGTGGTGTTTCTTTAAGTGTTTTTTCTAGGACGGTTTTTTGTTGTGGGTGTTGGGGTTGAAGTGTTGGTTGGTTGGGTTGGTCTTCAATGTTAAATTCATTTTTTAACCTTACACCCTCACCCATAATCTCTATAATATATAAGGTGCCATTTCTTTAAGTAGTTTTTGCTTTTTGGTTGCCTGTTGGAATTTCTGGGATTGGGGTTGGAGTTCAACATATAAACATTATCATTAGCACCGATTGTTAATGATAAAGTTTTACAACTGGTTCAATGGCGTCGGTTCTGAATACAAATTTTCGTTTGACGGTGTTTTGAAAGGTTTGATTTTGATGAAATTGTTCGTCCGCAGTCTGGGCACTTGAAGGGGGTTGAGAGTTTTCTTTGATAATATTTGTTGAAATATTCTGGGTCTAAGGGTTTTTTATTGTATGTTCCGTCGGGTTGCCATCGGGTGGATGTTGCTGTTGGGGGGTTGTGGAGTGCTTCCGCCATTTCGTCAAATAAGTCCTCGTCCATTTCTTGCTTAATACCATCAATTACCATATAGCAGGTCATTATATTTTATTATATAAGGCGACTAGTCTTTAAGTATTTTAGGGTTATTAAAGGTTAGGCAAGTCAATTTTTCTGTGCCTAAGCGGTATCAAGAGGGGTTTAGTCACAGCAAAGGCGTGCCTAAACGACATCAAGAGGGGTTTAGTCACAGCATATGCGTGCCTAAAGGGTCGTTTGTGAAGTTTAGGATGGATAAAATGGGTTGTTCCTAAAAAGGTGCCACGCTACACCAAATGCTGTTCCTTCCACTTGCCACGCACTATACACCAAATGCTGTTCCTTCCACTGTCGTCGTCATAAATGTCGTCGTCCTACATCGTTGTCATCGTGGTCTCAACCCCCAAAAATCACAAACCAGTAGGTAGGCAAAGGGAGGTGATTACCGAAGTCCCTGATAATCTATATACGGCAATCACCAAGCAATGCCTACATCCCCTAATGGTGTTTGTGGTGATGTTCCCCATTACGTGCCTAAACCAAGGGTTTTTGTAATTTTAAGGGGAAACGGCAGTGTGCGTAATGATTTCAACCCTCTTCGCTCCTTACCGTTTCCCCTTCCTAATAAAATGAGTTTTGTCAAATTAGATGTATCTACTATCATCCTACAATCCTACAATCCTACACTAAAATTATCAACCATCCACCCAGCAGTGCCCGACGTGAAGAGAACGAGGACAAACCTTCTGACAAACAGGGTTCAATGAGAGTGTATGTATGTTATGTTATGTGATAGTATGGTATGTGAAGTGAATGTCAAATGTCGAAGTCAGCAGGTTGCTTGGTAAAGTGACGCTGGCAATGCTCTGGTTGAAACAACTGTCAAAGGTCAAATGTCAAAGTTCGCAGGTTTCTTGTTGAGGTGACCCTCATCCAATGTTCTGGTTATCATCGTCATCATCATCTTCATCATCATTCATAGTCACCGCTGGGAAGCACCTCTTCCATCACATCGTTCTGGTTGTCTTCATAACCTCGGCGTTGTGCGAATGACACAGGGTGTTGGGGGGAAAAATCTAATGAGAAACGGGGTGGTAAGGGTGCTCAATTCCAAAGGTCGTTCATCTTCATTTTTTTCACTGTTGTGCCAAATCTGGTGGATTAGGATGATGACCTGTGCTTTTGTCATCAAAGACTGTGCTTTCTGAGAACCTCGCTGATGATTGAAATTTTCATTGTGGATTATTGAAATGACTATTACGGATTTCCGCAATGAGCATTGCGGATTTCTGAAATATTACTTGTTTAGTGGGATTGCGGATTTCAGAAATGACCATTGCGGGTGTCCGCAATGAGGATTGCGGATTTTGGAAATGGCGGTTTCTGAAAGTTCTCAGCACTCACATAACGAAACATCCGGAAGCACGTTCTTCGCCTTCCCTTGGACGATTTGCCGGGAGCATCATATCAGACATTGTCTTCGTGAGCGGTTGCCACAAAATGGAATTGCCACTGGGGTCTGAAAATTGACACATCACAGCATACCTAACACTGTTACAAAGGAGTTTCTCTACCACCGCAGTCTGAGTTTTCAACTCAGTCAGTTTGTTCCAATCCCCCTCAAGCGAATTTTCAGTGATGAAAGCAATCCTCTCACCAATGCGAGTAGAATGAGGCATCGTTCCGGTTGCCATCTTGCTGAGCGTCTCTGGTGGCAATGTCTTCAACAAAATGGTCATCACTTCCTTCGGTTTGGAATTGGCAAGGTCAATGATGTTCTTACTTTTGCTAATCAGTTCTCCAATCACATCACCACGCTCTGAACCCAACCTCAAAAGACCCTCACTGGTGAGTTGCTTGACATCCTTGATGTTGAGTTGCTCTTGAACATAGTCTGCTCTGGGACGCTTTGAAGCACCGCCCTTGCCGAGGATGACCAAAGTCAAAGTAGAACCATCACGGATGCCATTCTGCTCCAGAGTAATGGACTGAAGCACCAAATCACCGCTAGGTAAATGAAACTCTTGATGAGAAGCACGGATTTTGAACTTGTTGCTCACCAACATGGACAATGACTTTGCTTTCCAACGAGGGTTCAACAGGAAGCGGAAAATGTCACCCGCCTTGAAATTCTTGAACGCAAAGGTCAATTTGATGCCTACATTGATGTAACCAGTGTCATACTGCTCATCAAAGGGGTCATAGTCATCATCATCAGGGTCACTGCTGTCGTCAAAATCATCGGGTTCATCACCTCCACGGTCTGGTAAATCTGAACCCCCATATCCTCCACTTCCACCACCTTCACCTTGCTCAAATGAAGTGGTAGGGATACTTTGATTTTCAAAGTCTGGATTGTATTTCATCAACTCAATCAGAAGGTTCTCATTCAATGCCCGAAGTTGCGTGTTCTCATTCTTCAACTGCTGTGTCCAATGTAGTCGGCGGGGAACATCAACGGCACTCTGTGAAGAACTCGGTTTTGACAACATCGCCAAAAGACTTCAGGTTCAATGACACTGCGAATTGAGCAAAAAAGGTCTCAAATGTAAAATTGACTGGAGGTGGTTTGATTTTAGATTGATAGCAATGTTTCAATTTGAATGACTGTTCAAGAAATTCTTTCAAATGAAGCATCGGCGATGTGACACAATGACTGGCAAACATCTGGCAAGTTTGAAGCGACGACAGGAACGGTTTCTTTTCATCCTCCATCGGACGGAAGGTGTGTTTGAAGATGCTCTCACGCAGTTTCCATGACTTCTCAACAACGGACAGCGAACATGATTTTTCAAAATGAATTGAGAAGAACAATTACACTGGTGTCTGCGTGATTTGAATGATACTCTGCTCTGGCATCACCCTCGGTCATCAGTCATCTTCGTCACTGCTCACATCATCATCTTCGACGATGCCTTGGTCGTCCTCAATCTCTGGAGTGTCAAACTCTGGGAAGTCAAAGTTGTCAGCGTCGTATTCTGACTTGAGAATTGCCACCACCTTCGGATTGGTGCTGGTCAATGTCTCAACGTTGTAGATTTTGGACCTTGGAACCAGTGTCTGAAGACTGGGTGTCACCAGAAGCAAGTCATTCTTCGCCAATCCACCCTTCTTTCCGAACGTGGGGAACGTGTTGGTTTGACGAACCAACTTGGACTTCAACTTGCCTATGGTCTTCGCCTTCTGAATGACAATCATCTTGGTGATGTCATACTGTGGGATGTAGCAAAGAACCGAAGCATTGCCCTCCATCTTGTTTGCCAACTCCTGTGCTCGTGCCATTGCCTTTGACTTTGCTTTGGCAGCAGCTTGAATGGCGTTCAACTCTTGCTTCAACTGGTTGCGACGGTCTTTCAAAAGGTCTTCTTTGATTTTCAACTCATACTTCTGGTTCTGAAGGGTGTTGTCCATGGCATTGACCTCGTGGATGCTCATACCCTGTAAGTCATCAATCAACTGAAGCATTTCTGGTGTCATCTGCTCGGCATCGTATCCACCACCAATGACAATCTGCTTTGGAGGCATGTCGAGACACAGAAATGGAAATCAGGCAATGCGTGGATGATTTTGAGCAGTCAATGCTTTGGAGAGAGGGCGCACGAAGTGAATAAATCCATCATCATTCAAGCAATGCTTCCAAACGCAACTGACTGAAATCATCAGCTGTCACTGGTTGAGATTTTCCAAGATGGTGGTTGAACAGCAATTGAATGTCAAACCGTCGGCACTGCTCTGGCAAGTCTCTGGGTTTCCCCGACGGAAAGAAAGATGATGAGAACCATCACGAAGCAAGCGGGGCATGGAGCGTGGTGAGGAATGACCAGAGGGAATTACCAAAGGGAAGGAAAACACAAAGAACGAGTAAAAAATATCTACTAAAACAGAACAACTACCAACAACCACTACAACACCCAACCTAAAAAACAACTAAACCAGAACAACCCCCAACAACCACCACAACACCCAACCTAAAAACAAACAAGGTAACCATGAGAACAAAACGATAGAAATAGTCCTACAACCCCCACAAGGAAAAACATCAATGGTAAGGAACAAACATTGAACATCAACATAAAACCATAACAGGCAACATACAACATAAACTGTCCTACAATCCCCCTTTTACCATTTTTTTAGGGGGACCTCAGCCAGATGGGGGACCTGCTGGCTGCTCGGTTCATGGCGGTCCACCAATCGGTGGTGGACCAGAACTGGAGCGCCGCAAGGCACTTGGAGCTTCTTCCATACGAGGAAGCGAGTGCAGCAGGACCCGCTGTAATACTGCAGGCGAGGAAGCACGCGGCATTGGCAACAAGGATTTCTCAAGGAGACCGCTGGGGATGGAGCGCAAGCAACAAAGGCAAAGGGTACAAAGGAGCATCTCGAAACTGGTCAGATGGCGAGTGGCAGAGCGATGGAAAGGGAAAAGGCAAGAAAGGAAAAGGAAAGGAGAAGGGCAAGAACGCGTGGTCAAACAAAGGAAGCGGGATCAGCGAAGGAGGAGATGCGAAGAAGAAGGAGAAGATCCCGGAGTGAGTGAGCCCAGTGAGCTGGCTGCAGCCGAGCTTACGGAAACAATGATGGCAGCAGGGGATGAGACATGGCAACTCAAGGAGTTGCTGGGTCAATGTACAAGTGTGGGCGAGTTTGGGCTTGTCCTCGCCTGGTGGGTTTTGGCTGGCCGTTTCAAGGCCGTGCCAGGATCCGTTGAGGGGTGTCTTTCAGCTCAGGCATTTTTCAGCGTCGCCAAGGCACCGTTGCGGCCGCCTCGTGGAAAGGCCGCGACGTTTCCCTTGAGGGAGGGTGACATTGGAGAAGCGTTGGAAGTTTTTAAGAGTTGGCAGGGTCCACCTTTAAAGGACCCAGCCATGGTGGCCCAGTACATGGAACAAGCGTGGGCCGCAATGGCAATGATGGCACTCAACCACATGGCAGGATACCCGGCCGCTTTAAAGGCAGGCCAGTGGACTGCAGTGGAGCGCCGCGCTGTCAGCAGTTTAAAGGCTGGCGTGCGCAGGCGGTGTCATAGGAGCTATGCGGATCAGAGCTTGTCCGAAGAGGCCTGGAAAAAGGACTTGACGGCCACTCGTGTGGGTTACACAGGGGAGGAACAAGGCATTTGTCACGAGCTCACTTGGGATCAGGTTCTGCCTGGTTTACCTCCCGAAGATCATGGTGGTTGTATTAATGCTTTGGATTGGGTAGGCCCTCAAACTCGGCGTTTTCTTTTGGACCCTACACTGCTGCTTAAACCGGTGGAAGATGTACAGTTGCCTAGGGTTCCTGGGAAGATACATATTAAAGCCGGTGATGAATTGCGGATCGCAATGGAACTGGTTCGCCGCAATGTGTGTGACTGGGTACCTTTGTCTAAAGTTTATCGGGTCAATGGCAAGGCAATTCTCAATGGTTTGTTTGGGGTGGTTAAATCCTCTTCCATCTCAAGCGGTGCTCCGGTTCTTCGTCTTATTATGAATTTGACGGCTTCAAATGCGACACAGGTTCAACTTAGTGGCGGAACCACTTCACTTCCATCCATTGCAGCTTGGCAGTCAGTGGTCGTAGAAGGGGGTGAACAATTGGATCTCTTCCAAAGCGATATGAGTTCAGCTTTTTACCTTTTTAAAATACCGGAGCAGTGGCGGCGACATCTCTGTTATAATATCGTGGTCAATGGTTCAGAAATTGGAGCTACGTCGGATGAAGAGTTTGCACTGGGTTGCAACGTCATACCCATGGGTTGGTTGAACTCAGTGGGAATAATGCAGGAGATCTCGGAGAATTTGCTTTCTCAAGGAACTATGTGTGCTTCAAATCAGGTGATAAGAGGTAAACCACTTCCTTCTTGGTTCAGCGAGTTGATCAACTTTTCAAAACAACAAGATAAGGCATGGTGGCATGTGTATTTAGATAACTTTGCAGCAGGAGAAAGAGTTTTGCCTTCACAGCCCTCAGATTGGGGACGTGTTTGCCATGAAGCAGCGGAAGCTTGTTGGGACCGGGCTGGTGTAGCCCAGTCTGCCAAGAAACGGGTCACTGGAGCCAAGAGGGTCACAGAGCTTGGCGCTGAAGTGGATGGTGAGTTAGGAACATTGGGAGTTGGTGGCGATCGACTCCTTCGCATTCTGATTGGAACCTTTTGGTTGTTGTTGCAGCCGGTACTCAAGCGGAAACAGGTCCAGATCATGGCAGGGCGTTGGATGTTTGTTCTGCAATTCCGACGTCCAGCCATGGTCATCTTCAACCGAACTTGGGCTTTCACTTCAGCAATTGAAAAAGTGACACGCAAGTTGTTGGCAGCAGTCAAAAATGAATTTCTACAAGCGATGATGTTGGCTACCACACTGCATTGCAACCTATAGGAGCAGGGATCTCACCAGTCATCATGGCATCTGATGCTTCACAGACTGGAGGGGCGGTGGGATTCGCTGAGGAGCTCACTATACAGGGTGCTGACTTCTTGTCGGCAGCCAAGGTTAGTGCTGATTCCAAAGCATCTGAATGCCCCGTGCTAGTGCTTTCACTCTTCAATGGTATTGGTGGTGCATTTCGGTGCTACGACATAATCGGAGTGTTGCCCATGGTCCGGATCGCTGTGGAACGGGACCCAGGTGCCAACAGGGTAACTTCGCGTAGGTGGCCAGGAACTATCATCATTGATGACGTTCACAAATTATCTTTGGATATGATGCATGGATGGAGCAGACAGTTCTTGAAGGTTCAAGAAATCCACGTTTGGGCTGGGTGGCCTTGTGTGGATCTGTCGGCGGTGCGTGCTTACCGTCAGAATTTGGATGGACCATCCAGCGGCCTCTTTTGGTTGATCCCCCCTATTCTGCAGAACCTGGCTGCCGCTTTTGGGGCTTCTGTCAACATAAAGTATGTCCTGGAGAATGTGGCAAGCATGGATGAAGCAGCAGCAAAACAGATCAGCGATACACTGGGAGTCACCCCTTATTTTTTGGACCCGTCAGGGGCTGTGCCCATGAGACGACCCCGGTTCTGTTGGACCACTGAAAGCGTTGAGGGGGTGCTTACAGATGTGACGGTCGCCCCCAAACGCTACTGGAACGAAATTGAGTGCTGGGCGGATTTCCCGTGCACTGATCAATGGCTTACGCCAGGGTATCGCTGGGATGGCGAACAATCCAATACCATCTTTCCCACGGCCATGAAAAGCTTGCCGCGCACTGCGCCACCACCAAAGCCAGCCGGGATTTCAAAGTGCACCCAAGAATGCATTCAACGATGGACTGAAGACGAATTTCGGTTCCCACCATATCAATATGCTTTGCAGTACCTGATCACTACAGATTCTACTTGGAGGCTATTGTCACCCACTGAAAAGGAATTACTTTTGGGGTATGGTTTTAATCATACACGTCCTTGCTGGGCGGCTTCCCGTGTCAAGGGTGACAAAGTGGGGTACATTGATGCAAGGTTGAGCTATCTGGGTGACTCTTTTTCAGTTTACTCGTTTGTGGTGATGGCGGCAGCTTGTTGTAAAGCTTGGTTACCCCGTTTGCCTTACTCACTGTTGGCTCGTCGTATGGGGTTGGCTCCAGGTTTCCGGGCACCACTACGAGTTTTGGCCCCTTTGGCAAGGGCTTTGGTTTATGGAACAAATTTTTCAAAAGTACCCCCTAATCTTTGTCAGGTTGGGGAGTTGAACAGGGTTCTGCTCAGACGAACTAATCACACTGGATCAGATGTCCGTGTTGTGACGGGGGAAATTATGAACTCAAAGGTTTTTCCTCGTGAGTCGGTCTCGGCTCATTGGTGGCAGTGGAAGAAAGGCTTCCACACCAAGTGGCACAACAAGGCACATATCAATGTATTAGAATTGGAAGCTCTTCTACTGGCCCTCAAACATAACATCACTCATTTTGGTGCAACAGATCTCCGTGTTTTTCAGCTTTCGGATTCATACGTTTGCATCAGTATTGTGTCTAAAGGTAGATCAAGCAGTCTGCAACTTCAACGAGTCCTACGTAAGGTAGCAGCTCATTTGTTGGCCCATGGCTTGTTCCTCGTCATGGGGCATGTAGACAGTTTGGAAAACCCTACTGACGAAGCTTCTCGGCTGTAATGGTGGCGCGTTTGTTTGCTGGGAAATTTTCCCGTGCAGAACGCATTCGGCAACGACGCCATATTAACCTGGATGATGCGGCTCTCACCGAGGCAACCAAGCGGCGTTACTACGCTGCGTTGCGCAAAGTGCTCCCGGTTTTGGAACATACTCAGGTTGTTACTCAATTGGATGACAACATATGTGACTGGATCCATTACATGTGGGAGTCAGGTGAACCACTTTTGACAATTGGGGACGCTCTCTCCGCTTTGCACTTCTTCCAGCCTTGGACCAAGAGACAGGTGCCGCGTAGTTGGAAGTTATTTAGTGTGTGGCGCAAGTTGGAAATTCCTTGCCGTGCCCCCCCGTTAACGGAGGAGCTGGTATTTTCCATGGCCGGATTTGCCCTGGCACGGGCAGATTTAGAAATGGCTGCAGTTCTGACTCTGTCTTTTCACTGCCTTTTGCGTACAGGGGAAGCTTTGCAGGTAACCGTCGAAGACCTGCTTTTGGGGTCAGATTCAGGTATCTGTCGACTACAGGGTACGAAATCTGGCCAACGTTTTGCCGCCAATGAAGCCATCAGTATCACAGATTTTCGTGTTTTGGATATTCTCAAAGCTTTACAAGATGTGCGTTCACATCAACCTCTCCAGCAAGTTCCTATTTGGAGCCGTTCAGCTGCTCAGTTCCGTTTTCTCTTTCGCTCTTTGACCTACAAATTTGGGATTGAGGCGCACGCGTTCCGCCCCTACAGTTTGAGAAGGGGTGGGGCAACAGCGCTGTTCCAGGCTACAAATTCAATGGAGGCTGCGCTCTTGAGAGGGCGCTGGGCTTCGGCCCATGTCGCCAAAATCTACATTAGCGATGGCCTGTCGCATTTGCCAAAGCTCCGCATGACCAAGTTTACTCAATCTATGATTAACAAATATCACCTTTGACCTTCTTTGTCGCAACTTCTGCCTGCTCTACGCTGCTTTTTCGCAGCATGTACGCTTCGCTGGGAGGCGTGGATAAGAGAGCTGAAGTCTTTCTTCGTGCCCTCTTTGTCAAGAGGGTAGCTTCTACCATGAAGCTTTGGAGTGAAGTTTGTGAAATTCAAAGTTTGTATATCCCTCTGCCATGAGGGTCAAGTGTGAGAGTACAGATGCCTCTACCATGAGGCCAATACTTTGGCCAGGAAATTCCCTGGCTTTCATGGCTGCGACCTAGTCGCTGACCAAGCCCTAGTCTTGGCGACGGAAAGAAAAAGACTGAGCACAAGTGTGTTCTTCGAACATTTTGTGTGAAGGATTGGTTTGAAGTCGGTGTGGATGCGTTTAGGCTCCAGCAACACCCTCCCTCCACTCCCGTTGCTGGGAGGATAAGAGAGCTGAAGTCTTTCTTCGTGCCCTCTTTGTCAAGAGGGTAGCTTCTACCATGAAGCTTTGGAGTGAAGTTTGTGAAATTCAAAGTTTGTATATCCCTCTACCATGAGGGTCAAGTGTGAGAGTACAGATGCCTCTACCATGAGGCCAATACTTTGGCCAGGAAATTCCCTGGCTTTCATGGCTGCGACCTAGTCGCTGACCAAGCCCTAGTCTTGGCGACGGAAAGAAAAAGACTGAGCACAAGAATTAGTGCTGATGCTTAAGAATCGTGCATTCTTCACTTTGTGATGACCAGTAGCGGTCCCTGGGTCCTAAAACAATCCCGGAGGGTGAGCTGAGCGTAAGACTTGATGTTTTCACCCGGAAAGGACAATGGACAGTGGACAGGTAATGGTCGACACCTGATCCTTGGGAATCGCTGGCTAGTGATTGATGTTTGTTGGCAACGGCATTTTCTGAAATGTGTGTGGTGACTTCGGGCCCTTGTTTTGAGGCAGATAAATCGCACCTTAGAGGCCACGCGCTGGCGCACGAGCATCATTGGTGGTGTGGTGTTTCATCACCACTTTCAGCAGCAACATCATCATGATCATCACTAGCTCTGGCTTGATTAAAGTTATGTGCCTATCATCGACTGCTGCCAATGGATGCCATGATCAATACGCCACTTATATGTGTTACTATGGTTCATAAACCAAGTGGTCCAATATTATAAGTTACTAAACAGGGACTATGCTGGAAAAATCATTGTTACCCATGTTGGTAAACATGTTTCTATGTTACTAAACAGTTACCAAGGGTTGTAGAAGGGCAATTCCACACAGTCCTCAGCATGGTATCCCCTTCCAAGACCTGGGCGCTGCCAAGGCCACTGCCATCAACACACCTTCGCCCGGTGAGACGCAGGCGAGTGATGGCGCACCAGGGACTTCTGTGGACTGCTTGGGGTTCGTTGGTCATGAACCGCTTGAAGCTTCTGGGATGAGGGTCACAAGTCAGGGAGCATCTCTTTTATTGGAGGCTTGACGGGAGTTGAATGCTTGTGGAAATTGTTATCAAAAAACATGTTTGGTTAATAGCTGGTAAATAGCTAATCAATGGCTGGAAACTAGTTCATCAACAGCTGGTTATTAGCAGATGACTTGCAACTATGCCAGAATGACAGCACGAAAAGAGAGATCAGCTCCCAGCTTGTGCAATGTGGTGCGCACAGCCCCAGCGTAGCCCAAAGGTCCGTGTGGCCCATGGGTCATTTTTTAGCAGCCGTCCTTAGCAAGGCAATGCTTTATGGCTTGAGAGCCGCACAATCAATTTTGTCCTCAATTGCTGTGTGCACATCCCTATTTGGTTGATCCCAAAAATTGATGGATGAACATCTATAGATGAAAAACCATTGACGTTGGACTGCAATTATGAACATCTATAGATCTACTGTATATATTTGCAAAGTAGCGATGCTACTGCGGCATTCAATGTGTACAATGTACGCACATGCTGCGTTTGTGTAAATGATGCGAAGTGTATCTATAAGTACACTTAATTTACATATATGCATGGTACACATACCAGTAATTACACGCAGATGCATACATGAAACATGCCATAGTAGTTACATGGAACACGCAGATCCAATGTGTCTACTCTATTCGCATTCATGAAACCAGGTGCATCGCCAGCAATGTGCTAGTCATCCCAGCTTTGTAGGCAGAACCGGCAGCTGTGCCGGCGAGACCAATCATGAAGAGCAGCGTCTACTTGCACGGTGGGGAGACCTGCGGTTGTGGTGGGGTCTTGCACCGATGTTGTTGCCGGTCTCGTGGCCGTGCTTGTGGCTGTTGCACTTATGACATAGCTTTCGAAAACTGGGGGTCCAAGAAGAGATGATTCGTGGCTGATGGGAAACTTGGGCTGCTGAGATTGTAGGATCCCACGCCGTTTGTACACCACCCCGATTTCACCATGGCTAGTGATTTACTCCAGATTTCAGTCGTGAAGATTAACGGCTGGACCTCCCAGCGATCAAAGCTCCTGGCACTTCAGCATCATCGAAGTGACTAAAGGCATCCACATGTTTAGCACAGACCTGGCACCGGGGATGGCTTGAAGGGACCCTCAGACATGGAATTTGGACGGCACGCTGTAAAACGTTGTAACACAATGGGGGATTAAGCGATCAAATAATTCCATTGCAATCATAGCAATCATTTGGACTGGCAAAAAAGAGATTAGATGATTACTTCTTGACACTAGCATGGAAACCCTGATATGTGACTCGCAAACATGCTTACCCTAGGCAATGGGCACAGAAAAGGGGAGCTTTTGCAGCTCAGAAGTGGGTTCCTGCGGATTGCAACAATCAATTTCGCACCGCTGATGGAAGCAACGCACACAGCATGCCACCATTTTTGGAAACAAGACATGTGTATACACTCATTATTGTTGCTTATCTCCCTACTTTCCCATCGCATCTCAACTCATGCGCCCCAATCAGCCGCATTTTTGTTGGGAACTATTTGTGTGCTGTCGTGGTGCTGTCCATGGCCAATTCTTTGGGTGTTGGGCAACCACCCCATTTTGCTGCTGTCATTGACCCCAACCTGGGACGTGGATCTCTGCCAATGGGGTGAACGGGACAGAGATGTTCAGCCAGGTCGAGAAATTGAGTAGAACCCATAGGCTTCGATAACATGAACTTCTCTTCACTACTTGGATCTCCACTTATCACTATCAACCACGTTTCAGCGCCTAGTAATCTCTACTCATCGCTCTTAACCATGGGCTTTGAACCACTATCAACTCCTCTTAACCCAGTTGCACCTCCCAAGCTTGAACTGCCTCAGGTCCCGTTGGCACCGGCAAGACGATGCTGATGAACCTCTTCGATGAGCATTCGCGGAAGGACAGCGGTGCTGGACAGCCATGGGGGTTGATTGTTGACCCTGAGATCCTAAGGCCCACCCTGGGAGGTTGAGAATGATTGGGTGAGGCCTCACGATTTGGAATGCTCCAGCTTGAATTACGGTACTATTTCTTTGGAATTTCGGATTATCGAACGATTGCAGTGATTAACGCTAAAGAAGAGGTAAATCGTCAACAGTGGATCATCCAGCCAGCACTAGCCAACTATGTTTCCGACTGAGTAGCAAGAGTCGGGTTTTTTGCTGCTCACTTGCGGTCTAAATGTTGTAGATCAGTTCCTAAGAAGCCTCTACGGCAGTGATGTCCCGTGTTGATGGAACCTTCCCAATGCTACTTGGCCACCAAGTTCAATGATCATCGTTCCTGCTTATTGACCATGGTGATGAGCCGCGAACAACCGCAGGTTGCAACTTCGGGATGATCCTTCCCTGCATAGCCAGCAGCTCACCATAGTGACAGGGGTTGACCCTTCAGCTGGCCAGCCCCCAGAGGCGGGTTTGAGAACCTCCCGGCAGCACTTCTACGAGTTCATGATGGGTGCCATCCTCAGGGACCCAGGGCAACGTCACCTCGGTAGTGCTCGACTCCAGCTGTTCCATGCTGCGGTTAGTCATGGGGAAGCACAAGGGATGATCATCATTGAGCGTTATATAACTGATCATGATCTATGCATTTTGAATCTATCATGACATTTGATTCATCATCATGCTCATAATCAGTGGGACTATCTGGATCTATCATTTTGAATTTACTGTATCATGATCATGCATGATGAAAGCTCCTTTGAATCCCATCGGACGATGGCTGTGTCAACACCAGTGACGGAACCCCAAGGAGCAGTGTCACTCTAGTTGGGTGATGGTGGCGTACCTGAGGTTAGAACACAGCGACCGACCCTGATTACCGAAAGTTGAATCAGCCAGTGCAATGCTTGTTGCTCGTTTGAATAGTGACCATGAGTTCGGACACAAACTAACATCAGCAAAACTAACCGTCAGTTTTTGTTGCTGTATTCTAATGTTGGCTTGAAACTTCCAACTTTACACTGTTGTTAGGATCATTGGTTCCGAACCACGATTTACAAGTACATCAGAATCAATGCGCGGCGGGTTTTGCTCTCGCATTTCTTTTGCTCAAGTTGCATCCATACATCATGCCACATCTGAGACATCCTTAGCAACTGAATCACAGCTGCCGACGTAGAGCAAAACCTCATACCAACCATCTTGAACCACTATGAGCCATTTCAACCGCTGTTTACACGGATGAAGTATCGAGAACCAGATTAAGTCAAGACTTTGGTAAGGTAAGGTCCGGAACTACTGTAGTTCTTGTCAACGCGGGAGATCATTGAAAACATTGGTTATCCATGAACTTGCTCACTATTAACGATTCTCAACCCTTAGTAGCCATTGAAGAATCATTCTATTAACCATTGACCAGGTGATGGATTGATACCATCAACTTACCATAATATATCCATCCATTACCTGCTGCTTCCATAGTCACTATTCAACCAGCATAAATCATCAATAGACATCACCAATCACTATCAACCATCATTTCATTCACCATCAAGTAACCAAGCATCGACCATCAATTGACCATCACCATTTGCGATCATTAGCTAGTGTTAACCGGCATAGATCATGACTCATGACTATTAATTAACCATCATCATTGCAGAACCGTTCGAACATCTATTTCAGTAACCATCATGAACCACTATGTTTAATCCATCATTACTTTGCTTGATAAACCAACATCAATAACCATCAATAAGATCATTAATCACCACGACTGTAAACAATCATCGTGAACCATTACTAACCATCATGGTTAGTTGATTATTCATCATCATTAACCATCATAGCCATTAGTATTCATGATTAATCCACCATCATTAGCCATCATCAATACCACTATGTCTCATCATCAATAATCATGAACAACTATCAATAACCCTCAATGCCCATCAATAACCATCAATAACCATCAACCACTATGTTTTATCCATCATCATTACCCATCATCGTTGCTTTTAACCATACCATTGTTAACCATGATTAACCATCACTATTAAGTATCAAGAACGATCAACAACATCATCAATTTGCTGGATTTACCAACATCAATAACCATCATCATTAGCCACAATTAACCACCATGATGACCCTGATCATTGCTTCATCATCACCAACTTGCTTGATTAACCATCATCAACCACCATCAATCAACCATCATCAATAATTAACCACTATGTTTAACCCATCATCATCATCATCATCATCATCATCATCATCGTCATCATCATCGTCATCATCGTCATCATCATCGTCATCATCATCGTCATCATCATCGTCATCATCATCGTCATCATCATCGTCATCATCATCGTCATCATCATCGTCATCATCATCGTCATCATCGTCATCATCATCGTCATCATCATCGTCATCATCGTCATCATCATCGTCATCATCGTCATCATCATCGTCATCATCATCGTCATCATCATCATCGTCATCATCATCGTCATCATCATCACTAACCACCACTATAGCCATCCTTAACCACCATTAACTCATCATCTTCAACCATCACAGCCACTCCTTCACTGCAAATGCACCACGGTTCCCAGGCCTTCACCAAGAGATCCACCGGATCCAGGAGGAGCGACCCGTGGAGGCCACTGGACGACGAGTTCGTCGCGGGGCGTTACGCTTAGTTCCTGGTTGAAGTTGGCTGCGCTTAGGGATGGTCAGTTGGTGGTAAGTTGATGGTGGAGTTTATGGTTAAGTAGATGATGGTTCATAATGGTTCATGATGGTTAATGATTGTTATTAATGTTGGCTATTCAAGCAAGTTAATGATGGTTAATGATGGTTACCGATGATGGTTCATAGAAACTAAAACATGCCATCCCCTTGTTGCGCAATGACTCGGCCATCGACATCCCCAGCAATATCTTGGTGGATCATCCCTGCGATGGGTTGGGGAACATCTTGTGACTCGTGGGTTGCTTCTTAGCTTGTGGTTGAGAATCTCAACCAACCAGTTGCCACTCCAAAACATCTCCATGATTTCTTGGTGATTTTTGCAAAAATCATGGCAAAGCTTCAACCAGGTGAACCATAGCTTCAACTATTAACCAACTACACATGGTCATCCAGGTCAACCTGGATGACACATGTAGGTTTTCCAAAAAAGGTTAACCAACCACAGAAGTACTTGGATGTGCAGCTTCCAGGGTTAGTTCCCAGGGATAGCTCACCAGCCTGATGAAGTCCAAACTAAGCATGGTAAATGTTACCTGCTACAAGCACTGCGGGCGTCCAAGTAGCCAGGTGACTTCAAGTAACCATCATTTGCTTAATGTTACCATGTGGTGCTTGTTCAAAACAGGGGACCCCCGAAATTATTCAATATTAATCATGTATAGTCTGTATAGTAATGTAATGAATCAACCATTTTTGGGCTACCCCTATTATGAGAAACCACCATGTGGTAGTGCTTTAACCTTCATTGTTGGTGATTTTCCCCTTTTTCTAAGGTTACCATGAGTTGCTTGAGATTAGCCTTTCTTAAGGTCAACATGTTAGTCCTGCTTAAGATTCACCAATCCCATAGGTCACCCCCCATGGCTGAGAAGGCGGCTGCCAACCAGCTGAGCGATGACCTGGACGTGTTGTGCTTCGATGAGTTTCAGATCACTGACATCCAGGTGGTGACAGGGCTGAGGATGACACCAGGTGGAGCTGGAGCTTGTTGGAGCTTCTTGTTGGAGCTTGCTGGATCCTCAACCGCCGTTAACCATCATTCTTCACCATGATGAGGCGTTTAGGTACCATCCTTATTGCCTAAGGTACCATCCTGATGCACCATGATCAACCGGTATTGAGCTTGGCTTGCCTACCTGTTGGTGGTGGTTGCGTGCGGGTTGATGTTTGTTTCTGCGTGCTTTGCATTTGTTGTGGGTCGACCAGCGCACCAAGATTGACAGTTGTTGGGATCTGCAACAAACAATGGCTGTCTCGAGGATTTCATGCTGGTAGTGTCAAATACATGGTGACAGCACGGAATGTAAAGTGAAGACGTCAACCACATGCGAATGCGTAGCATTTTTGCGGCGACGGTTTTTCTGGGTCGTGTAACCAAGTGAGTCATAAAGTTGCGGCTGCGGAGTGGCTCAGAAATTGGATGTTCGCAGGAGAGATCATGAAATGGGCACTGTTGATCCAGGGTTAGTAAATTAGTAAACCACTGGTTAGTAAACGATGTTGATGGTTAGTAAACACCTTGTTTTTTGTAAAAAGAACAACAATTTTTTGGTCCCTCCAACGGAATACCAAGGCTTTGTGAATCCCTGGGTACTGATGTTGGTTGAATGACAATTCCTGGTTTAGTTTGTGCACTTAACACTGCATTATTCACCTCAGGTTTGTTAAAAAATAGCCATGAAACAAACGCGACGTACTGGTCATGGTTCGCCCAGTGGGTTCAACAAAAGAACTATATTGACTGTGTGATTGAAAGCCACTGAAAGCTCCCTCATATGCACATCGCATGTTTGTCATATGCATCCATTGATCTCTACTGTAAGTCTAGTGTGTGTATTCCGATCCATTTTTTCAGGTGATCCCAGACTGCTTTCCAGTTGATCACTGGTTCATCCAGTTGGACCGTTGATAGTCGCAGCTGTTGGGTGCGATCGAGGACGCTGCCATCCTCCCAAGACTCTTCGAGGAGACTCGCCCGGTTGGAGCTGGGGAAAGCCATCAGGAGATTTTCGACGGCAAGTTGGTTCAAGCCGTTCATCTGCCAAGTTTCATGGGGGATCACCAACAACCATAGGGAAAATGAGCTGGTTAATGGTGGGGGAACCAGGGGTACGGGGTGAAGTGATCCATAGCCAGCCATGGTGGATTCTTGTCGTTGGTGCATTCTTGTAGCTGCTAGGCGTGTAGTTGGTGCACTGATTCGCTATTGCTGGGAGCTCAAAACCAGTGGATTTCAATAGAACAAATTGGATTCGTTGATTGTGACATGCTGGGTGATGAAGCCACTATGTGTACGATGGGGTTCTGACCAAAATCCTGTGCCCGCAGCCCTGGAATACACATTGCGCCAATGCTTTGACGATGGGATAAGCGTATTCTCTTGCTTCATTAGTCATGTTTTTGAGGTTTCGATGGTTTTGAGCCATGTTGTGTCAAGACCCAGCAGTCACTTCAGAATTTGGGAAAACTACCTTGAAAAAGGGAACCGTTTCAATTCATGATAGCAATCCTCAACATTCATCATCTTGCAAGGCATTCTGGGTCCGATTGTATCAAGGAGGAATCAGGACCATCTTTATCAACCAGAAATCATTGCCAATCCACCATCATCAATCGTTACCCACGGCCAATATCAGCTAATGATATGTTGTCTTCGACTACCATTGCTAGTCACCACTAGCAACTGTGAAGTAGGGCGCTTTCAAAGTCACAAGCTTCTCAGCAAATTGCAAGTTGAAGAGCGGACCCCCGGGACCGCGTCTAGGTTCTGTTTCTGCGTGGTGTGACGGTGGCTTGGGGCCCAAGGTGAAAGCCGAGATGCTCAGAACATGGGGAGTTTCGCATGTGTGCGTGTATGCAGTATGTTGGTACAGTTGCATGCACACACACACAGACACACACACACATGCAGAACATTCCACCTATGTAGACACACCTGCACCCATAGTATTTTTATGTGTGCCGGAATCCACTCGCTGGGGTCTCTTTCCACATCAGGGATGAACATTTCCACGTAACGTGATGACTCCACCTGTTTGTTGGCGCGCACCCATGGTTTGGCTGTCAATTATAGCCATGAAAAAGTTCAACCTGTTGAGTTGTTAAGTTTAGGGGTTTGAGAGATTGCAGTTGAGGTGAAGAATCATTCTTAGCGGTTCTTGGATGTTATTATTACTGGCTGTTGGTGAGAGTCATTCATCGCTTTTGAATAGCCAACAACTTACAGAGAATTGGTTCAAACGAGTCAGCACTTCCCGTACCTGCCAGGGCGGAACACCACAACCAATGGATGATCTTCCGCTGGTCGATAAATTGGACCTAGACCAACCATTATCATATCAATCATGGTTCTGAAATGGAGATAGCGGATGAAATGATGCTAATTGGAACAACCCTTATGATTTAGTGTGCATTCGTAAATGGACATGTGACACAATATTATGTTTGGCAGGTTTGTGGGCTGATTGAAGCGGCCCTATACTGTAATCTTGTCAATATCAAGCATTTTGCATCCAACACGTGGGATTCCAACCCTTTCTTCGCAGCAATTTTTTCATGAGGGTCACCTTGCCCTTGGTGCATGGTGCCACTAAGCCAGCACAGCTCGCCCACTGAGATGGGGTTGTAAAGCTGACCACAAGAGCAACAGCTTTCACAAGGAAATCAAAAGTATTTGTGGGTACGCCGATATCTGGATATACCAAGACTGGTGTTGATCATTGTTGATTGTTGCTCACCCAGAGACTGAAACAGCTTGTTTATCAGTATATTTGGTTATTGGCGATCAACGATACATCACCACCACCACCGTCGTCGTCATCATCATCATCATCATCATCATCATCATCATCATCATCATCACCATCACCATCACCACCACCACCACCACCACCATCATCATCATCATCATCATCATCATCATCATCATCATCATCATCATCATCATCATCATCATCATCACTATCACCATCACTATCACCATCACCATCACATCATCATCATCATCATCATCATCATCATCATCATCATCATCATCATCACCATCACCATCATCATCATCATCATCATCATCATCATCAACATCAACACCATCCTAGTCGCCGTCATCATCATCATCATCATCATCATCATCATCATCATCATCATCATCGTCATCCTCCTCCTCCTCATCATCATCACTATCACCATCACTATCACCATCACCATCATCACCATCACCATCTCCATCATCATCATCATTATCATCACCACCATCATCATCATCATCAGCATCATCATCATCCTCCTCCTCCTCATCATCATCATCATCACCATCACCATCATCATCATCATCATCATCATCATCATCATCATCATCGTTTTGATGCTGACTACTGGCCAACCACCATCATGAGGAATGATGCTGGCCATGAACCATCATGGTTCATCCTTAACCATCCTTAACCCGCCATAACCATCCTCAAGCCTTCCTTTGACTAGCCATTACTGTAGTTTTATCGCCGCCATCATAACCAGCCATCCTTAAGCCTTAGCCTGGCCCCAGGTCATGACGTCCAACACAGCACCACAGCTGCTGTACAGTGGTGCCTGGGCTGCTGAACTGCGTGGGCAATTGGAGCAGCTGGAGCAGCTGGCGGTTGAAAAACTCATTGAGAAAATAAGCAATTTATGAATAGTATAGATATTTTCTATAGCTTTAATTTGCAATTGATAAATGATATGATAAATGAATATTCAATTTAAGATCACTATATCTATTCATCAGCTGGCAATTGATTTTATTTAATAGAGACATAGTAGACATAGTAGATTGATAAATGATATGATAAATGATTGATTTTATAATAGAAACATAGTAGAGACAACTAGCAGATGGTTCATAATGATTATATTTGATAAGATGTAAGATCAGCAAGAACAGGGGATATACAAATCAATAATCATATATGGTGAACTAGCTGGTCACTGGTTCATGCAGCTGGGGATAAGCAAGCATGAAAAAAAAGGACCAACTATGGCGAGCTGGGTCAATAGGAACTATCCAAAGAAGGCTGGGGTGGTGGGTGACATTCCAATGGTTGGACTAGATTTGTCATGTATGAACAGCCAGGGGTACCAGGGTATTGACCCACAGCTATGTTTGGGAACTAGTTATGATTCACCATCAGCAATGGCCCAGATGGCTGACAATTGTAAGCAGCAAGGGTGACCATCATTAGGTTATGTAAACAGCAAGAGTAACCATCATGAGGTCAATAACTGATGGTAATTGATGAAAGTGGTAAGCTGCTGATTCAGCAGCAGTAGCTGTGAATGACGGGTGATTAGTCGAGTCATTAACAGATGGTTCTCTTACTAAAGTTGCTTCTTTCATCCAGCACTGGTAATGCCAAGAAGGGATGAAGGGATGGTTGATGATGCTTTCCGATGGTCCAAATGATGCTAATGAAAAAAGGGATGGTGCTTTCTTAGCAATAGAAGGATCAACAGAAAGGAGATTCATAGTCAACATATGTCAACACATGTCAACACATGTCAATACATGTCAACACATGTCAACACATGTCAGCACATGTCAGCACATGTCAAGGCATGCCAACACATGTCCACACGTGTCCACACATGTCAGCAACATGAGAATAATAGTCAACAATAAGAACCTCAATGGGTACAATGCTGGGGCCCAGTATCAACCATGGTGACGGCACCACCTGAACCATGAGGGCCGGCCTACCAGGATCACCAGATGGGTCTGGGGGTGGTCACCAGCCACGGGAAGGCTTGAAATTTCTGGTGTTTGATGCCTCTGAAGTCATTGACTTTGTAAATTCAAATTATGCAAATGATTGTTGTCGTGTTGGATATGACGAGCTGAATAACTATAAATGAAAAAACATGCATTCAGTGTTGACCCCATTTTGGAACTGACCCATGGGCAGTTGGACGCAAGTTTCTCCGATGATCCTGTAGCATCACTTTGTGCCTGATGCCTTACACAAAGTTAATGCCCTGCCGCTATGCCTGATAAAAAAAAAATGTCGACCCTGAATTCACCATGCGACTGCCAGTTGACACGTTGCAGCTTGCGCTTCCCGCCAAATCAATACAGTACTTCCAGGGTCCATGATCTGCGTCCCACGGTTCCATTGCGTTGATTTGGCGAAAACCTCGGGAAGCTGCCCCCAAAATTGCAGAACATCCTGGATAACATGCTTGGGCACACAGTGTCAAGAAAGGCGAAAGCCATGATCATATCCAATCAATGTGATCATCTCAAGCATGATGAACAAGTCATAGCCTTGAACACCACAGCAGGATACCCCAAATTGCCCCAACCGGTTGCATATCCAAGCATGATCGATCATTACTACAACCACTAGGGTATGTGCCAAAATAGTGGTACTCCGAAAACCAATGGTTTCCTAGTAAAATGATCATTGGCAAACTGATGGGGCCCATTGGTTACCCAATGGCTTGGCACATAACCACTACAATCATTAAGAATCATCAACCCGCCATCAGGTGGGCTGAATCGCCATGTGCACCTTCCAGCCTTCATCAACCTCTTGGCCCGAACCTCTGGGGTGGCGTGGTCCGCTAAAACCTGAATAACTAGAACTCTTACTCTAGTGGTTGACTATTACTACAGTTGTTGACTATTACTATAGTTGTTGACCATGCCTCTACCATTACTATAGCTTATTACCATAATCAGTAGATGTTACATTAGTGATCACAAAGTTGTCGAATTCTTCGGCCGGAGATGTTTGGTTTGATTCGCTTCATATGAACATGCAATTCCCAGCGTTGTTAAGCAACGAAGGAAAAGCATCGGAGTGCGAGACCGCTCCACATCACACTTCTTTGGGATCCTGTACCAATCCATGATGGAAGTATGACCGGTCACTGACGTTTTCTGGTTGATTGCTTGGAATATTTTCAAGTATTGTCGATGGTTTTACTGGTGTCATTTCTTTCTCGGCATTCAATCATCAGATATCCAAACCCTAAATAATCTATATGTTTATGGTGTTAGATTGCACCCCTATACTCACATTCATCAAGATCAATTGACGATGATCTCATGGTCCTATGAGGTGGAAGCAATTTCTGATCTGGTGAGTGATTGGTTGCTGCTGCCATGGGGAGTTTCTGTTGATTTCCCCTTGAGGGAACGCCATGGCGCTTCTTCCACCCCAGAAGGGATTGGATTTTTGTGGTTTTCAACTGCTAGATCGTGACTTCGGATTTTGGAGTCACAAGAATCTTACTTCCTATGGAGTCACAATAAGCCGCAAGGTTTGACATTGCTGCTATATGTTGGTGATATTGTTGGAAACATGAATCCAATCTTGTTGCTTAGTGTTGAAAGCATTCATTCCATTTTTATCAATCAATCATCAGAACCAATGAATCATCATGTTGATACTGTGGATATTGTTGTTAATTAATTGTTGATCATAGTTGACAATCTGATCCAACCAACCATGAATCATGTTGGATTGATCCTTCTGCTTCGCAACTTCTGCCAGGGAGACCATTGCACGGTGCTGGGTCTAGGTGCAAAGTCAGTGCGCGTCCTCAGTGCGGTTCTCTTTCTGCTCACTGGACGAAGAATCCTCGAGACATTTCTTCAGCTGGTTTGCCTTCTGCCAAGGTCCCCCCCATGGCGCGACCAGCCAGCGACAGCTGTAGCTACCAGATGGCAATCTTGTTGAGAAGGAAATGCTACAGAACTTCTCCTGGATAGCATGGTCGAACCATAGACAAGTAAGAACGGTGCCCGCAACCAATTGGGGTGTGACTTTGTCGGACATCAACTGCCAAAGGGTTGAATCAGCCAGAATCAGCCAGAGATTCCTTGTTGAACTACGGCTTTACTGTTCTGGCAAGACCCTGGCTCAGACAGCATACTCAGATTACCGGCCACTTTTTCTGAATGCGCAGCACAAGACTCAAAATCCCATTCGATTCCATTAGATTCCCAAAATACCAAGCCACAAAAAGCTCAAAGCCTTAAAATGGAAATTGCTGTGCGTAACTTTTCCTCATCAAATCATGTTGCCCCAATAGGAACAGCCAAACTTAAGAAGCTACTGCAGCTGTTCAAGTTTGGGGCGAAACCTAGAAGGTCTGCGGGGAATGTTGAGGAAAAGGGATTGCAATACATAGTTCTTTCTGGCGCACCCGATCAATCAGCCATTCACAACCACAAAGTCTTCCGACCATTACCCCTTAACTGATGTATAGCTACGGTTATTGTAACTTAAGTGGGAATAGCTCTTAATCAATCAGTTTTTCAAAGGGTTTCACCTGCGGGTGTTTGATCAGTGGTTGAAGAACCACCTGGAACCCTGACCAAGAATGTCATAGTGGATGTGACTCCGGTTGATGTAGCGTCAAACTTTGAGCGTGTCTCTCTGCATTTGCTTTGGTTCAAACCCTTGAAACTAGCAGCGATTCAGCTGGATTTTGTTTCAAAGTTGCAGCCTGCCCGGGCTATTGATCAATGGAGGTGTTTTGGCTCTTGTGTGCTGTGCTTCAACGAAGTGCACCCCTGGTTGGATTTCTGGGCGTTGTCCTTGTGCATGCCAAGACCGTGGCCAAACAAGACTTTGGAGCTGGATTCCGACAGTTGCGGGAGAAGTCTCGAAACGTTGTTCAACAGGAGAAGTCTCGATATCAAGAAGAACTACTAGAAGCGAAGGTGAAAATGCTTGCAACTGCCAACATAGTGATCATCCATTTTGCCTTTGTGGGTTCTTTGGCCACAGGTTGGAAGGCATGGCAGAATCCCAGTTGTTCCTCTGTTTGTCAAATGCTGGTTCTCTTGACGGCCTACACCTGGCATGTTTTGCCGGAAGAGCTTGTTAGGACAGATCTTCATTTTCGTTATTTGGAAGGGGTCCTGGTCTGTATGCATGCAGTGTATACCATTGGGATCATGAGCGAAACAGATCTTGCCACCTTCTTTGTTTTAGAGAGAATTCTGTGGATTGGACTTTTCTTTCTCTCCGTCACTCTCACCGAGCTCAAAATCTCCTTGCCGATATATATTTGTGAAGCTGCAGTGCTCTCATGGAGGGAGTGTGAGTTGAGTGGCCTAGAGCATGTGACATCTACGATTTTTACGCTATCTCTGACCTCACGCATTTTCGTCGCGGGTGTCATCGTTTTCATCGATCATATCATGCGTTCCAAGATTATCGCCGAGATGGAGTCCAGCGACGCATGCTCGCGATGCTGGGCTTCCGCAAGGTGTGCGGTAGACACAATTGGACGTTGGATGACGTTGATAGATGCGGGTCGTCAAGAATTCAACTCCCTGGTATATGTACACGTATGCATATCTATGATGCATTGTAAAATGTGATGTAGCGTCATGCAACCTAATATATCATGGGCCTTGTATTCACATTGGCGGCCTTGTGACCTTCGGGAATTCTCATCCATCATGGGTCAGACCTAGCAATGCCCCAGGTCTTGCGCAGAGTTTGCGATGGTGACCTGCTACTGGAGAGGAGCACTTGCAACATCGTGGATGATGCAAGTTGCTTGGAGCGCTTGTTGAAGTCAGGTAAGAAGCTGTGCAAGACCAACTTCCTGGACCTCTTCCTGGACGTGGAATGCCGCAGAGGATGCTGAAAAAGCAGCTGTGTGGGTCTCTCTTTCTCTCTCATTCACGACTTGTGAACCGTGTTTCGGAAACAAAGTATATAATGATGGTCAATGCTAATGGATAAGGGGCAATAGAAACTGTAGTGAGTTGAGGCTTAGTCATTGCTCCTTGATATTCCTGATATTAAACAGTTTGTTAGCGACTATACATATACATAGAAATATATGTACAGTGCCCCCCCTGGTACCCACATTTTGGTCAAATCTATGGCAAATACCAGTGTTGAGGGCACTTCTTTGTGTGGATTCAGTCGCGGGTGCCATACTACATTTATATATTCAAAAATTAAGACACATACATGGTGGTAAGCAGAATATTGGTCTTGATTCTGTTTCGTACTTGGGGCATTTGCACTCTGAAGGAATGCATTCAGAATGCATTCTTTCCCAAAACCAAGATCCAAGATCCAAGCTTCCCACAAGACTCTTGACGAAAATCTTGGATTGCTAAAGAACTCTGCTATGGATTTGGATTTGGGTCTTGCCAATCCCAAATCCAAGGCTGCAAGACTTCTCAGCAACTCTGGGATTAAGAATGCAGACTCTGGATATTCTAAATAGGCGAAATATACGACATGAAATTTGGATAGGCCATAATAAGATAGGCTGAATGTAGGGCAGCATACTTGAATAGGCCATATTTAGACAGGCAGCAATTAAATAGAGCACACTGAAGTAGGCTATAATGAAAGAGGGCACATTCGAACAGGTTAAATAGGCTACAATCAAATAGCACGCAGTGAGGGCATTCTTGAATAAGGGAAATGTAATGCATAGGGGATTAAAAAACGACCCGATGAGGGCCACAGTGAAATGTACTATTTCTAGTACGTCAAGTAATGGGCACGAACAAAAATCAAATGGGCCACAATCGTATAGAGCACGGTGAAATACTGCATGACTAAATAGATATGATTAGATAGGGGACAATTGGGCTATAATGAAATGGGCAAAATTTAATAGTCTAAATGTAGGGCATAGTTAAGTAAAACATATTTGACCAACCGTCAAAACTCCGGTAATTTAAAAGTAGTATTCGGCCGCCATGGGTTGTAAGAAATCTTGAAAACATGAGGTAAGCGATGGGACCTTCCCAAATAGCCATACCCCTTTTGTAACCTCTTGTATTGTTACACGGTTTTGATTGATTTGCACGCAAGCGATACCCCCCAGAAAATCATTACGAGGAAAGGTGCCAAAACTGTGGTAAGCGATGGGACCTTCCCAAATTTGTCCATGGCATTGATTTCGAACCAGAGTTTAGAAAGTCGCACATTTGAATAGGCTACAATCAAACACAATCAATTTATGTTTCGAAATACCAAACATGTGGGTACCGGGGAAGGGGGGCAGCATATGTATATAGATATACATGTATTTATTATCATTCAACATTTTCTAACGCCACAAGGCAGTTCCTTTTTTTGAAGGGGTCCTGTGATTACCTTTTTCCACCCATCGTTTTGGGTGACCAAGACTGTAAGGATCACGCAGCACGCATTGGATCCGACCCAGGCACCTAACGAACAAGATAAACCAACTAACATAGCCAACGAAAATACACTACGCAACATCAACTAGCCAGGAAAATCACATCATCAATCAACAAACAAAATCCAACCAACCAATCAACAAACATCAACCAACATCAACCTTGCGACCCTGGGAGGATTCTTACACTTTCTCAACGAGGACGACGGCTACGATGATCCATCTGCTATGCCCACAGCCTTGAGAATCTCCTTGCAGGGTATGGCCCAGTGTCCATGGACGTCTTTCAGACCAAGGTTCCCAAACAGGGAGTGACAGGCAGCGGCATTCAAAGTTGAGCAAAAGGGGTTGTCTAGTTGGTGGATTGACTATGTTTGATTGACGTTTTTGTTCCCCCAATATTTGGGACTGGTTGGTTGACTGATACTCTTGGGATGCTTGCAACCAACCATCCTTCAACATGTTGATAAAGGGTTGACGATTAGTGTTTCTGACATGTTCTAAGCTATGGCACCACTTTTCTTCGAGTCCAATTCTTGTTTGCTAGTGCTAGTGGTGAGTGGAATGCCTTCATCACAACGGTAACACCCTAGTGGTGCATTGTGGTTGGTTCCGCACCGCATCGTGTTTGAAGCCTAGCTTCATCTTCTTGAATCTTCTTTGTTTACAAAAACACGGGACATCAAGGGACATGATCATGACATGGCTGTGGGTCAAAACCCCGTACCCCGGGTTCCCCTATCATTAACCATTGTTTTCCTTGTTATTGTTGGTGGAAATCCTCCATTAGTTGGTTGGTTAATATTGACCTATAGCCACATGATCATGACATGAGTCCATCACAGGCATTGACTACTGCTTATTGGCGCTCAAGGAGGATCCGGAGCAATCCGCTGCTCCTGATGCTGTGCCCATTTCCTCGCCAGACCTGCATGGCCCAGGATCCGGTCCCTCATCACAGGGCCGGACAGGCAGCACCGTCTCGGAAGTGGTGGAATTCTATGATGATCTGCGCGAGTTTGCCTTGTTAGTGAGCAATGAAACGAATTTATTTGACATTAAGGAAGTCCATCTGAACTTCAAACGTCAGTCCTTGGTTCAAGACTTTGACTCTGGCATGCCCACATTGCGGAGATTCATCCGACCAACGGATTGGCACCGCATAGAACAAATGTTTCAAATTGTCAGCAATCTTCCACCCAGAGATTTGCAGCAACGTTGCACCTTTCGTGATCCCGTGCTCTTCAGACTTCCTGGGGAATCTCGAAGTTATCTTCGTTCCAAACTCACCTCAGTGTATTTGGCACACGAAGTGGTGCCTGGGGAAACTCACCCAATACACTTTTGGATGAACTTTTCATCCTTCGTTTCGAGCCGAATCCGCAGACCTAGAGAACGATTCGAGCTGGAAGAAATCCGCGAAGACCGCGAAGAGTGAGCCGAAAAGCTGAGAACGGACGGGGTGCCGTCAGAATCTGCTTATCAATACGTTTTTGATTGGCATGGCCTCTTCATGCGGCTCCTTCCCTGGCAACAAATTTAGAGACTTACTGGTGGACTGGTTAACCATTTAATGGAGTCAAATTGACTACTTAAACTTAATGAAGTTATCAAATTATTAGCATGATAATTTCGATTCACGAGTTTGATGAGTTTGGGAGTCTTGAGTGGTGGAGTTATAAGATTACTGGTCATGATAACGTTCACAGTGGTGGCGAATATCATGGCTCACACTCTACAATGATGGTAAAAAAATGTGAAGAATCATTAAACCAATGCTTAGTGATGAAGCTCAAGAATGGCAACACTTCCCCCGTATCAACGACAAATATCAGCTACAGTGTACTCAATCAGCCAGATCTGTGATGCTTGCGATGATCAGCTGGAATATCAAGTAGCAAACTTAATCATATGGGTTCAACCTAGATATTTTACTGATCAACGATACCAGCTTACTATGAACTTTTTTGCAGAGTCATTGTAGCATGTATGATTGTTTAATTAAATTAGTTGTAATTGTAGTTCTACTGTCTAAAAGCCACCAAGTAGCCAACAACCAGATAACTTCTGTGACTCTGTGTGCACGTCGAGTCGTGCCAATCCATGGACGCTTTCTGCTGCTGATCATAGTGCATGCATGACCTCAATTAAACGATGAACGATGGTATTTGTTCAGCGCTTGGCTATTTTAAATAGCATTTTTCAATAGTCTTGTTTAGTAAGCATGGCTACAAATTCTGGTTTGGCTATGACAATGCCAGATACATGGTTTTGGGAGTTCATACGGATAGTACATGCCAGTTGACAATCATCAGTCCAGCATGATCCAGCTTCATAAAGATAGATACAAAAAAAGATAGATAATAACTCGTTAATCATAAATCCATCACGATCTTTTATCTATTTTTCCATTTGAAATGATAACCAGATTTTTAGTTCCATCATTTATCTATTTATCATATATCTATCTATCTGTTTGAAATGATCCAGTTCCAGATTTTTTCTTCAGACATGGCAAACTTCATCACCTTTGAAGCAACCACTCTTGGTGAAGCCACCAGCGATTCATGCCGCATGGCAGGTGGACTACCGGCGCAAGGCGGAAGCAGAGGAGGCAGACGAGGCACAGCCGCGCATCACTGCATCCAGTGGTCGCTGGTTGGCTGATGGTCCAGGGGAAAGTTAACACGGCAAAAATGACGGCAAAAGCGACTTGTGGAACAGCTGGCGATACCAAAGATAGGGTGTTACAAAGCGATGTAACAAGTTACAAATGGGATGGGAAAACATGATAGCAATACCATGGGATAGAAAAACATCCGGAATTATCATCTAAAAAAGCTGTTTCTCAAAATGTGGACCCCCCAAAATGCTTGGCTTATCACTGTAGACGATGAATATGGGATGATTTGGGGGTACACCGATTTTGAAAATCCCTAAGAGCTAGTTCATCAATGACAGTTGATTATGTGAGAGTAATAATCGCCTGTCAATGAGGCTTGAACATGTTGGAGGTGGGTCGTCGTGCTTGACCATGATTGTCAACTATCATCGTTGGGTGATCAGTGGTTGGATCACGGCTAAAGTGACAACCAAGAATGGTTGATCATTATTGAAGTGCTGGTTAATCATCTATAGTGGTTGTAGTGAATTATGCATTGTTAATTACTATTGGAATGATTCAAGTATCATTGATCACTATCAACCACTATTGAATCCTAGGTATTCTGGATAGTGGTTGATTTATTCATCAGTAATCGAGCGTTCGTATATAACCATCATCACCCATAATCACCCAGAATCTAATCATCATGGGGTGATGAGATGCATAGTCAACCACAACCAAGTGATCACATTGCTCAATCCCTACGTCTAATACCAAACAACTGCGGCTTGCTGGATCATATCCCATGAACCTGGTGGCTATACCCCCAAGCATCTGAAGTTATGATCGTCGCTGGTGGATAATTACTTTGCAGCTGCTAGGATTGCAATGATTAGACAACAAAAGGATTTATCTTGATTTTTGTGCTCTAGTTCATGAACGGCCATGAGACACGGTAAGAGAAGGACCATAGAGCCCCATTAATTATCCAATATTCATCAACAAAATCATCAACAAATTTGGCAACTCTGGTGTTTAGAACCTCAACATTTTGGCTTCCTTGGGGGTAGCTGTAGAACGATAGATCAGACTTGAGATGTATCGATATACACACATCACCTGTAAGTATTTTCATAAAACGCTGAAACCCCGGATCTATTTTCTGAGATTGTTTGGGGCTGCCTCCCCATTGATTATAGGCAGTGTATGAGTGTATTTGTATATATATATAAATATATTTAAGTATGTATGAATGTACATGCATTTGTACATGTATTTGTTTGGGAGGTTTTAAGCTGCCAGGCCACAGCAATACTTGTTCAAAAAAAGACATAGAGATACATAGACATATGGGTGCTTCTCAAAATAGCGACCCCCCCAAATCATCCCCAAAATAGTCTGTTTGAGATGACCACCGGATTGTTTTAGGGACGAACTTTGAGAAATACCGGTATAGGACCTTGTAGGTGTTTCTCAAGTCATGGAGGCACCCCCAGTTATCATCGAGTTTATTGATTGTTCTTAGCAATAAACCATCCATTGCAGTTGGTATATCCATTGGCGATTATCCACCGACTAATAACCATCATTAACATCTATGAGCCATAAATGAACCAACCATCTACGGTAAGAAACCCATCGTTTTTGTTAATAGCCATTATCAACCATCAATAAACCAGTGGCTTGAAATAAACCCCACAATTGATGATTATAACCCCCATAAGTAATCCGTCCACAATAAACCTTATAACTATTAACAACTTGGTTGTAATCCATTGTTAACGACTAATCGTGATAAACCCCATTAACAACAGCTAATTATGTAGTGGATGGTTATTTCTGGATGGTTTTGTTAGTAGCCATGGTCAACCACACATGGCTGTGGGTCAAAACCCTGTACCCCTGGTTCCCCCACCATTAACCATTGTTTTCCCACTATTACTGTTGGTTATCATCCACTGTTATTGGTTGGTTACCAGTCCATCCATATATAAAGCCATAAACAGAACCAGTCACTTGGGTGTTCCACCATCCATACCAAATCATAACAACCTATAAACAACCATAGGTCAATATTGACCCATGGCCATATTTTTGGTATATCCCTAGTATTGTTGGTTTATCTCCCCGATGATTAGCCATTACCATTGGTTGGTTGGTTAATATTGACCCATTGCCAAATGAACCAACTTTACGTCGAACCAGTCCTTCTCAGCGAACCATAACTAGTTGAGGAGTGGTTGTAAGACCCATAACTAAGTCCTTATGGTTAAGTCACTGGCTAAGTCTCACCATAACCAGTCACTGGTTATGGTTATGTTTAAGTCACCAGTCCCATATGACATCCATAACTAGTCACTGGCTAAGTCGAACCGGTCGTCCTTCTCAGCGGCGCCAGGCTCAGAGCGACAGTTCCACTAGCATGGGCCCAAGGGCGGGTCCAGCACGGGGCGGGGTCCAAGTCACACGAGCTTCACCGGGGCGGTGAGAACATCTACAACGAACAGAGGTTTCAACCATCAATATATATATATATATTTAATAAATCAATATCATAGGGATAGATGGTCTAAGATATAAAGGTTATTAATATATCAACATTATAGGGATTGCTACCTTTTCTGGTAGCTGGGCTTATTGAAAGGAGCTTACTCGATCTTACTCGTGGGCTTGAGCAACGGCAGACCATCGCTATCCATTGTGTAATCAGTTTATGGACCTGCAATCCAAAACTGATGGGTAATCAGTATTAGAGCTGGTATCCTTTATGGTAATCCTGGTAATCTTGCCAGCTAATATATCCTTTATGGTAATCCTGGTATCTAGGGGGTAGATGTTGTAATATCGAGCTGGCTCCTCGCATGGCATCCCTGCATGGCTCCCCGCCACGCTGAGGCGAGAACTACCTGGTGGGCCCCGAAGGGAACGAAGGGTTGGAACTTCGCTGGAGCCACTGGGTGCAGGTGCGAGGCCTCCCCCAGGTCTCACAGATATGGAAAATGACTCGCAAAGAAGCCAAAAATGATGACCTTACCAGGACAAGCATCCGTTTTAGATGGTGTTGGATCTACAGATTTTTGATTGAGAAAGTGTTGGTGCATCAAATTTGCATCATTAAGCATCATTAGCTATCATTGATCATCAAGCATCACCAACTATCATCACCAGCCAAGGAATAGCAGCTTGAATTTCACGGGTCATCTGAAGCCGACAGCATGACCAGAGACGATGCGCAATCTTTGCTCACGGTATTTAGATATCAAAATAGTTTTTATCCCATAAACAATGTTGGTGTTTATATATTGACAGTTTGTCAAAATGGACCCAACATTAAATTAAAATGAAGCTTTTCTACTACTGTGGTAGTAGCAATACATGAACCATTGTGAATATTAATGGTTGCATATCAAAGGAGATGTGGGGAAATCAGTGCCTATATTCGCAGGGTTTTGGGGTGTCAGCCGTGGTAGTATATTGCTATATGGGCCACATGTTGCTATCTTGATATTTAATCCTGTAAGCTTGATATGGCTATATACTATACCTGGGCTGTAGCAACTGCTCTCTCTCTCTCTCTCTCTCCCTCTCTTTGTATAAAAAATATGTATGCGTGTATCTATTTACATATGGGTGTTTCTCAAAATAGGGGTGCCCCGGTTGTCATCCACCATCAATCATTTATAGAAATAAACCAAGCACAACTTCGGGGCCCCCCAAGCTATTAGGAACCCCCATACTGTCTTATCGTTGCTTATTATACCCATTATTAGCCATGATTTTTTAACCCCCCCATATGATTGGCTTATTGTAGCCATTGACCATTATCAGCCACTATCACACATTATTAGCAATTTTAGCCATTATTATTAAGCCATAATTGATTAACCATTATTAAGACACCTATTGACCATTTATAACCTCTTTAAGCCTTAATTAACCATCATTAATTGACCATGATTAATCATTATTAAACATTATTACCCAATGTTATAGCCATGACCCAGCCATTATTAGCCACTATTGTTGTTTATTATACCCATTGCTAGCCATATAACCCCAATATTAAGACACCTACTTATAACCGATCAACTGGTTAGTAAAGTGATTAGTTGATACAACCAGTTCTTAACCAGTTGGTTAATCATGGTCAATAACCAGTGGATTACCCAATATTACAACCTTGAGAAATCCGCCCAAATTTCCTTGCTTTCGATCTTTCGCCAGGCCAGCGGGCGTCATCTCGAGGAAGTCTCCCTGGAGCTCCCCATGGGTCCGGTAGTGGGGGGGTGCTCGTGCCGACAACGCACATGGCGGGGCGCGATGATGTGAGGGTCGAATGGGTGAAGTCATGGACGCTGTAGTGATGTGTTGGACTATGTTAGTTGAGATATTTTTGTAGATGATTTATTTGGACACTAGTGATATGGCAAGCTGGGTCAATAATAATGGTTAATTAGCTGGTTCATGGCTAAGAATAGGGGAGATTAACCAACAATAGTAGGGGATATACCAGCCATATAAACAGGCTATGGGTCACCAACAATTTCATAGGGAAAACTATCGTTACTGATAGGGGAACCAGGGGCACGGGGTTTTGACCCACTGCCATATGTTAGGAGTGACTAGTTGCAATGGTTGCATTAGTCAAAAACTAATAACTGGTAATAGCTGGTGGTGACACCAATGATAACTAGTGATGATTTATGGTTTTACCAGCAATAGTAGTGGTAACCACTCTTAGGAATGATGGTAGTACTGAGGTTTGACTACCGGATTGTGGGCAGGACAAAGCCTATGCGTCGTTGCTGTAAGTTACATTGAATCATGAGGGAGTCTGCGTTGAGCGTTTTGTCCTTTTCCAGGTCTTCGGGTTCATGATGATCTTGGGTCGTTTAAAATTGGAGGGACCGCTGAGTCCAACATTTTGCACTGACTGTGAGTCGTTATTCACAACCATTCTCAAGCAGTATAGAATTTCTCTGAATTATATTCACCAAGTGGTTCATCATTGCTGGTGTTGACTAAACGTCATCGACCACATGAACCATCATTAAATTGATTAAACCCTCACTAAATTAAATATGGTCTCAACCACCATTGTTGTAGAATTTGTGATTAAACCATCACTCAACGTCACAAGATCTCCCTGGTAGCCATCGATGGGGCGCCAGGCCGACGTTTCTTCATCCCGCGAGCCGCCGGTGGCTGGCCTGGAGCGACTGGTGTGGTCGTTGGTATCAACAGCTGCATGGTGATTGTAGGTACCACCGTTGGCCAAATATAAGCTGTGAGTATTACCGCTACAAACCATTACATGGCAAAAGCATTCTAATATCAAAACTATTATAAACACTACTGATCATTTTTAATCACTCCTGACCATCAACCATGGTCAAAACCACTAATGAACCACCATTATTAATCATTATCAACCACTAATAAACTACAGGTTATACATGATTAACCACTAACCACTATCGACCATCATTATAACCACTATTGCACACTATCTACCACTATGGACCATTATCATAACCACTATTAGCCACTATTATCACTACAAATAAGCCATTGGTTACAACCACCATTTATGGGCTACCGCAAGCCGTGAACGCCTCAGGTTCTGCCTGTTTCTTAGACTTCCGAGAGCTCTGCGCGGGTGATCGCGGAGAGGCGTGGCCATCGTGAACAGCCGCATCCACCAATAAACCGTCAACAAGCCGTCAATCATGATGGTTTATTGGCTTAACCAAAGATGGTGTTTTCATTGGTTTATTGCTTAAACCATCACCATGGTTAATTGGTTTAAGCAAAGATTAATGTTCCTTTCATGGTGATTCCAAAGAAAAAACACCATGAACCACCAATGAATCACCATGAACGATCCATGACCCACCAATGAACGATCCATCGACCACCACTTCAGGATCATTAGCCATTTTTGTTGGTGATGGAAACATCCCCCACCATCGGTTGACCTAGCCACCTCAACCACCAACGAAGCATCGCACCATTCGCTTGGTCACAGACGCCATGGGTACAGGCGGACTTCTTCGCCCTTGCGAAGCGATTCCACACCATCTTCCTGCAGGGTGTGCCGAGGTGGATCCTGCGGTGTTGCGGTGTTGCTGGGAGGGATGTGATTTAGATATGGTCATAGATATGAATAGTTAAGTAAAGTTAAGTGTTTAAATAGTGGTCAAATTGTAGTTAAATGGTGGTTAAATGGTGGTTAATGGCAATTTATGGTATATAGCTGCTGCTTGGTGGTTTTAGAGTGGTTAAACATGGTTAGTTCTTGGCATGTGGCTAGACATATGCTTACACAGCAGCTTGTTTATCCCATAATGATCGATATATGGTCAAATAATGGTACCTTAGGCCACAATGATACGTGGTCATTTTTTTGCGAATTATCCCACAAATGGCCTAGTAACAATAGGAATGTAGATTAAGAGTCAATAACAACAGTCAATGTATGGGCAAATACGGCAAACTAAATATGTTGTTAATCAATGCATATATTTTTGAGCCATCATGTTTGATATGATTCGATATATGGTTATATACATGCTTAGATAGTGGTTGATACATGGCCACCACGACGGCTGACCATGGAAGACAATGAGCGATAAACGCCTAGTAGTGGCTCCTTTGCAATAGTAACGGTTCAATCATCACGATAGTGGCATTGATAGTGATCAATAAGCTTCATGGTTAATCTATGACCAGCTGTTGAGAGCTGCAGGCTTGAGGGTTTCGCGCGCATGGATGCTACAAGGGCCTTGTTGAATACCCTACTGATTGGTGGAATATGTACAACATAATATATGTACGTATATTTGTATCTAAGATTCATTATATCTTACATATGCATATAACCATATTTGAACGGTTAATTGAGTTTTTTCTTCTCATTCGTTACACCGATGGTTACGTTGCTGGTTGCATCAAATAAACATTGACATGAGATGGTTAAACAAGTTGATGATCAACACTGATCAAGACTAGCCATTCTCGTGAAGACTGTTCACTTCAAAACGATGTTCCTTTACACTGCGAACATTCTCAAACACTCTTAATCATTATTTTCTATCATCATTCATTACCAGCCAATCTGCATCATCAACTAGTACTGATCACTATCAACCATAAATGATCATCACCAGCCGTTATTGATCATACACGATAGTAAGCACCGCACCACTACTAATCACCGTTGACTATTGTCAATCAGTACCAGGCAATTCTTGATCATAGATCAATGGTGCTTAATGGCCAAAAACGGCTAAGATTGTTCTGCAATAATGTTTAACAATGGCTGACCAGAAGCGTTTTGTTCCCCCACTACTCCAACAAAAACCAAGGGATTTCAGCTGCCATCCAGGGTCTTGCAGCGTGGACTTGACGAAAAACCCTTGCCATTGGTGTGACCAGCTCCCTTGTGATCTTAATGAAAATTATGAAGCATGGTTAGCTCATAATAAATCCATTTATTAGCATGATTAGCCATGGTTAGCCCCCTTATTTACTCAGGTTAATCCAGGCTTAGCATCATTTGATGATTGAGAGTGGCTTCACTGCATGGATAATCATGCACCGAAAATCGTGTGCACCGTGAGCTGGACGAAGGAAAGGCCGCGACTGCAGGCCATAGGTCAGGCCGCAATGTTGGAACAAGGCAGTCAGCGGCCTCACAAATGAGCACCGACACGCAAGGATTCTTACATGAATGAAGTATCTCAAAGGATGCACCCAAGGTGAACACCCAAGGTGAACGTCGATGATCATCCAAGGTGAACGTCAATGATAGTGCACATAGTTACTCAGAAACGTCGTAGTCACCATAAGGTATGATAGAAATATGATTGAACATATAAACCATCAGTATCACCATGTCAGACATGTAGATAGGTAAACAGTATTAAGCACCATCAAGCACCATCAAGCATCATCATCTATCAGCAACCATGACTCATTCACCTCCAGCGAAGTACGCAACATCTCGACCTGTGCTATGTCGCCGACCGGTCTTGAGTTGAGGCGGACCGGTGTGGCCCAAACCTGCTGCTATAGATTTGTTGAATTGGTGAACGCTTACTGTCATGATTGTTAGCTGTGAGCGCCACCATACTTCACCCCCCTGGGAGCGTCAATGATGCCCATGGACTGAAAGGTTACCCCTGGCATATTGATAGGCCACTGGCTCAGGCCGGAGAATGTATGGAACATTTGTCGATTAGGGACGTCTAAATCGATGCTTGACAGCACATGTATGCATATTTGTATGGGCATATGTGTTCTTTTGACGTACTGTAATGTCATGTCGTGTCGTGTCATGGAATGTCACGTGGCTATGCAACTTTCTCGTCTTCTTCCACAGCATTCAGATTTGTCTCATTCAAGCTGACCAAGCAGCCAGGTCGCATTACATGAACAATAATTGCTGATTGCAGGCCCACTGCAAAACATTTCCTGTTCATACAAATTGTTGAACATGAACGACCCGGTTGACCATTATCAACCATCATGAAGGCATGAATCCGTTTCCCTCCCGAACAGATACAATTCCGAGGATGCTTCGGGGTCTAATATCCCAGGAGAATAAATTGTTCACACTGACTGAATAAGACTCATTACAACTTACGGAAACTTACTAACATGATTTGCATTTTTTTACAACATTATCAGCACTCAAAGTGTTCTTTTACAGAAAGGTGAACTGACTCACGAACCATCATTATCCCCTATCAGTAGCCATCACTGACCACGACGAACAGATATGCATGATGGTTTTTGGACGTCATGATTAAGATTAAGCATCATGAGTCATTGCGAGCCAAAAGGATCGTTAGCCAAGAGGCGGGCTGATTACCATCCAAAAGGATCATTAGAATCATTAGCCAATATTGATAGTACCTTCGCAGTTGATGATTGGCCAAACACCATCTAGCATCAACCAAAAGCATCATGTGCTATAGTTATTACTGCCATAATGAACCATCGTTGACTAGCCATCACTGGAGGTTATTTATAATCATCATGAAGCATCATTAACAATCATTAAGATTGAACCATTTTTTCCCCCCCTCGAGGGATCCTGAACCATCATGAACCATTTGCAGTCATTAATTCGGCATCAATCAACCCAGGAATTGACCATCGATCAGCCATAACTTAACCATCATTGTTCATCATGAAGTGATGGTCATCATGGCCACTGCTAACCACAACATTGTTCACCCTTAAGGCAACCATTCAGATAAACCGCAAATTAAGCATCAATCAATGGTTTATCAACCATAATCAACCATCATTCAGATAAACCACAAGCAATCAAATTGTTAATTAACACTTCATATGAATCATCATCAACCATCATCCACACAAATCAACCATTATAAATTATCCGTAAGTTAACCATCATCAACCATTCAATCAACCATAATTCAGCCATCATCAACCATCTCAAGGGACATTAACAATCATTAAGATTGACCATCATTACCCATCATGTTAAGGTCTGCCAGATTACAGATAAACCATGATTTATGATTGGACATCAGATGGATGAAAGCCTAGTTATCCTTAAATAGAACCATCTGATGACTAACCATAAATCATGATGATCAACCATTTAAGTGGTTTTAAGGATAAACCATAGAACTGAATACAGATAAACCACCAATTAAGCATCAACGAAAGGCCATCCTTCGGGTCTGCTTCGCAGGCCCCAGCCAAGAGCCCCGCAGCAGCCCAAGCCGTCCAAGGGATGTCCACGTCGTTCACCAGGAGATGTAGCGACCCAGGGTGTCACGAAGGTTTGCCTCTGGGAAGCTGGGAAATCTACCAATTATGATGCACAAAACCAGCCAAAAATGATGTAACATGATGTAAATCTACCATTTGTGATGGTTTACTTGAACAAAACGATGATTTTGAGCTTCCAGGTTAGCCATCTTGTGGTTTTGCCTAGGGTGCTGAAGCATATTTGGGGATCTGTCACTCAGCTTTACCCAAAATGATTCAACGGCAAAAGTCAAACTTCGCGAAGCCGTTTAGGAGTTTAACCATCATTTTCTTGTTCAAAATATCAAGTCTTCTTGAACGAAATTTGGGTAGTGGCGAACTTTGGCTATTGGTCAACAGTGAACCTGTTCAGCAACAATAAGTCCGCCATGGTTGGCTGCTTTTCATCATCCCGGGGACCATCTCCATTAGGAGAACTTGTGATCTCATCTAGACCCAGCCAATGGTCCTTGAGCTGCGGTGATGAGCTTGCCGAGCTGGCCCTTCAAGCCTTGCAAGCCGTTTGCAAGGATGGTTTCGATCTCTTCAGACTGGTGATTTTCGAGCAAAGTTTAGATCAAAAGAGGGTGCCTTTTTTGGAAAGCAGTGGCTGTTAGCCGTCTCCTAGGTCCTAGGCATCCGGGATGATGACTTGTGTTGGGGGACCTGCAGCGGGTTTCCAACAGGGGAGCATTGATGAATCTACCTGAACAACGCAGGTATGGGTAAGGGTACAACTGTGGAGAAAATGGTTCCACCAATCAGGTAGAAGAGATGACAAACTTGCCTAGGACTCTGCGGACAGTGTTTCCTTTGAGGGGTTCCGTACCCTTTCCAAATCAGATTTTTGTCAACTCCATCAACATATCCCCCTTACCCACCACCATTTACAATTTCGATCATTATAATTAGTTTTCAAATGGGCAGCAATCACTATTCATCATGATGAACCACGAGTAGCCGCTGTTGGTTCTCATCCCCTATACCAGTTACTTGGATGTGCGGCTGGAGTGTTGACCGGGAAATAACGATGTTTTCTTATCCAGAAGATGGCTGGATGAACCCCCCGTGACCATGGTGAATGTTACCCGTAGCAGGGGGGATACACAAGACAGCATCAACCAACATCATCAACCAACATCATTACCCAACATCATTACCCAACATCATTACCCAACATCATCAACCAACACCATCAACCAACATCATCAACTAACATATCAATCAACGTCAATAACCAGCCAACCAGCCAATCATCAACCAATTAATCATCAGCAATCAATCAACCGATGATCAATCAACCAATCAACCAATCATCAGCAACCAACATCATCAACTAATATCGATAATCAACCCATATATCATCAACTAACATATCAATCAACATCAAGTACCATCATCAGCAACCCGCCAACCATCCTCAAGCCACTCACGTGCATCGCGGTGCCAGGAGTGACCCTTTTGACCACCCGGGCCGTCATCCAGGCGAAGGAAACTGATGCGGAGCAGGTGCTCTGAGGGTTGGGGATGGGTGGGAAGCAGCCAATAGACGCAGGGTGGGGTTGATATGGTGGTTTCTCAAAATAGGGAACCCTAAAAATGGCTGGTTTATTTCTATAAATAATTGATAATGGATGACTTGGGGGTACCCCTATTTTAAGAAACCCCCATATGGATATGGCTATGGGTCAATGATAATGGTTTACCAGCTGGTGAATGGTGTTAAACATGGGGGAGATTAGCCAACAATAGTAGGGGATAGATATACCAGCTATGTATGTTTATATGGCTATGGGTCAACATTAACCAACCCACTAATGGTTCATAATGACCAACCGATAATAGGGAAAACAATGGTTAATGATAGGGGAACCAGGGGTACAGGGTTTTGACCCACAGCCATATGGCTATGGGTCAGTATTAACCAACCAACTGTGAACTGGCTGGTTCAGAATGGTTAGTAATAGGGGATAATAACCAAGAATAGTGGTGGATATACCAACTATATGGACATGGGTCGAAATTCGCCAAGCACCAATGGGGGATCATGACCAGCAAAACCCCAGGGGAACCAGGGGTACAGGGTGAACTGACCCACAGCCATATGGATATGATTGACTATGTTTTATAATGGTTTGGTAGGGGATTCAAATGCTTTTCAATAGTTTGATGATGTGGACCCAGGATTTATTGAAGGTTTATCCCTATTGATATGGATATACAGTTGACTGTGGTTTGAAAGGGTTTTTATAGGGGATTATAGTGGTTCATACTAGGGATAGTAAGCAACGATACAACTATATAATATGGGGGTTTCTTTAAGTAGGGACCCCCAAATATGGTTGGTTTATTACTAGAAATGGTTAGTAAAGGATGATTTGAGGAGACCCCTATTTTGACAAACCACCATGTAGTTTTGATGATCATGATTTTGATAGCGGTTGGTAGTGATGGTTGCTGTTCATACTATTTGATGGATACTTTGTTTGAGACTGGTCAATTAGAGTCACTAGCGGTTAGTTCACGTTTAGTTGACTACTAAATCTCCAATTGGAACCATTAATTGATTAGCCATCAACTAACCACTATTAACCAATTGGTATCATTAACCATTAATCAATTGACCATCAACTAACCATTATAAGCCATCAATGGCTAGTTCAATGGTCTTTAATTGTTACATTGGGAGATATTCATCAACTCGCCATGTGGGATCCAGTAGGTGGCTTGGTGCTTCAACCTTCAGCATCGTACAAACCCATGTCCTGCCAAGGTAGCCATTAACGACTGTTGAAAGCCAATCTCACCATCAGCTTTGGACCATGATCTGCCATCAAGAATCACTAATCATCATTAACCATTGATCATCATGGTGGTTAATCATGGTCATTAACTGCCATGAACCAGCCATTAACCATCGATCGTCATCCACTTTTGTTGGTCGTTGCTGGTTATAAACCGTCGGTCCAGCACTGGTCTCCACCAGCCCCAGGTAGTGCCAGAGACCTCGTTGGGGGCTGAGAAGTTGAGGGATTGGGGAAGGACTCACCCAGCGAGTCACGTTGGTTCAGACGCCCTGGATGGAGGAACCATGTGATTCTTGACCATCATGGTGGGACTAACGCAGGTCACATGTTCATAGCCCCGATGTTGTTCATGATGACGTTTTATATTGACAATTGATTCTTGACCATCATGAGGAAACTAAATGGCAAGTGTTGGATGAGGGTCCCCTCTAGTTCACAAGTTATTAATGGCCTTTGGAACCATTGACCATCAAATGCTGAATGCTTTTGCAGTGCATCCGCAGTGAAGATTGTCAAATTGTCAAAGGAGCACCAGCTGAATCTAGGCACGCACATGAATGGATATGTAGATACGGTGTGTATGCCTATCGTAGATGTATTATAGGCAAACAGATATGGCATGCACAAATGTATACTGTATATTTACAGATGTATTGATACAATTTGATACACATGAATATTGCACATCAACGGTTTTATTTCGTTAAACATTTTTCTTTTCGCTCACGTATTATACATATACATCTATATGTAATTCTTTCTAGTGCACATTTGTCCTTTTTTCCATTTTGCGTATGTGCATACAATTGCAGACATGATGGTTTCTCCAAATAGGGAACTCCCAAATCATCCAGTTTAGCCATTTATAGTAGTAAGCCAACCATGTTGGTTGGACTTTAGGGCATCTCTTACCCAAGAGAGTGTTGTCCATGCTTCCAGGGTTGATCGGGCTTTGGTGTGAGGTGCGAGCGGTCGCCATCTGATCACGACAAAGGCGTTGGTTTGGTTGTGGGAGTCACAGCGGATGTGTTTCCCCAAGCGATGAATGATGGCCATAACCGACCAGCACCCAAGAATCACCGACAACTGTCAACAACCAACAGCAACGAAGGCCAAAAGTCACAAAGTTTGGGTACAGTAACCCTTCCAAGATGAGTTGAATCTATTGCTTGGGCTTCACAAGCATTAGCAGTGCCCAGTCAGCTTATTGACTATCTCTGGATGATCCCTTGGGTTCACCAGCCTCCTGGGTTTGAGCAACCAGGCAGTGTCCGCTGGCAGGGTCCATCTTTACACAACCAGGGAAGTGCTAAGCCACCAGTAGGGTGACCATCTTCCAGGGGGTTTCCATTGGGATGCTCAAATTGGATGGTGATATCCGCGATTCTCTAGGTTGTAACAAACGCAGCCGGCCTCTTGTTGATGCTACTGCAGGCTGCTGGTTGTCTGGTTGCGGTGCTGGTTGTTCTTGCGGTTGCTCATGGTCCCCTGGTATCATTTATTATCAGCCATCATTAACTTTCACTCATTCATCATTGTGATTAGATTCTCACCCATCATCAAAGGGCTGTGCTTGTCGTTGTTGCCGGTGATGCTGTTTGTGGTTTATTTTGCTGTAGCCACTTTAACCTCTCTGAATATGTTTATTAAGTTCCTTGTCATTGCCATTATTTGTTGTTGTTGTTGTTGTTGTTGGCCAACCAGATTGGCGACCAGATTGCTTGTTGTTGGCCTTCCTAGCGTGGTTGCTCTGGAGTCGGCCGTGAGCCGCATAGGTGGTGAGGCTCGCCTTGTTTGCCCAGAGGTCCTTTCAGAGGCGACGGGAACGGGGCAAGGTAGAGATGATGTGATATCAATGCATTAGTAATGAATCAATGCTTAGCCACACCATTCATGGATGATCACCACACCATTGACCGTAGTCAGCCAATCAGAATGGTGGTGAACCATGTATATCGACTATTATACTTTTTGTTGGGGATGATGATGACGATGAGGATGAGGATGAGGATGATGATGATGATGATGATGATGATGATGATGATGATGATGACCATACTTGATCGTGGATAGATTGTGGTGATAACTATATAATCTATATATCATTATCATTTTGAATTGTCCAAATGGATGATAGTGATCAACAATGGTATTGATCAAATGATATATGGTGAATGATACAGAATGCCGGGTAATGGTTCTCGTTACACAAATGAAATGTATGGCCAACAATAGACAGTGTTTGAAACAAGTTACAACAAGATTGACCACTAGTTGATAGTGGTTGACAAGCGATGATGCATGGATTGCCACCACCAGGAATGAAGTTGGTTATCTATTACTGATCACTGATTCTTTTTATGGTTAGACAATTGTTGACTAGTGAATATGGTGTATATATATATATATACACAATTTTGATTGATTTAATTGTTAGTTTGATAATGTTGCTATTTGATACTAGCGGTGAAAACAGTGTCATTGGTTAACGAGAGGTGATAGCGATGGATACGGTTACAATAAAGAAGGGTCATTTATAGATGAAAACAAGTAAACGTGGTCAATAATGGTTAACGATGGACTCGTTGTTGAATGGACAATGCTTAGCTGATCACCTCAGGGGGGGTGGTGCTTTATTCAGGTTAGTAACACTTATAGGCAATCATGGATGATCAAGAGGAGTACAGATTGTGCTAGTGCTTGACCGTGGGAATCCTGACAATGATCCACAGGGGTTTATGCACATAGACATTCAATCTGCATCTCAAACAAATCATTTGTTCCTTGAGGCCCACAAGGAGGCCAACAAGCACCTTGGGTCATCTTGCTGCTGAAACACGGTAAACCTATTGTTTAGACTGAATTCATCATGATGAACCACCATCTTATTTTGCACCAGTACCCGCCATTCATCACCATGCACCACCATTCATCACAGGCAAACAATCGTTAATCAAGCAGGGACCCATCAGTAACGCAGAATTATCAAAAAATCATGGTAGATACATATTGAGAAATCACTATGGGTTTGACCACAGCTTTGGGTTTTGTTGACATGGATCTCCCATCAATGTATTGGCAATCATAATTATGGTCCATCGCCGTGTGATTGCACACCTTTGCATCTACATACCTACATCTCACACCTGCAATGTCTGTGGCATAACGCCGAACCCTATGCTCGAGCTGTATGACATATTGAATCATGCAGAACTTGAGCTTAGATTGGATACATCAGACCATGCGGCGGTTTATTTGGGAGTTTCTTAAAATTAGGAACCCCAAAAATGCATGGTTTATTCTCAATTAACAACCATTTATATTGGATGCTCTGGGGGGTCTCCTATCATTAATAACTGTCTATCAACCATGATTGATTTATCATGAAATTAATCAGTTTACTCACCATGTTGGTCATCATTCATCTTCGCCATCTTGAATCATCTTCTTCCATCTTCTTCCATCATCACTCACCAGTAATGATCACTATAGACCATTGTAATCATTATATCAACCATTATTAACCAGTATTAGCCACTAGTTATAGGGGTGGTGATCACCACCAACCAAATGATATCTCCAGCATTTTCCTCTCAACAGCTGCAGCTTTCCACAGCTCGGTTTGGTCGTGCTCTGTGGTCATAGGACTCGCTGCAACGCTACTGTGATGGAGCCGACCTCTCTCAGGTGGAGGCGAGAGCTGGCGATCCGCTGGGAGATCCTAATGGCTCGAAGAGCTCGGGATGGATGGCAGATTGGTCCTCCAAGTGATGGTTAATCGGATCTAAGTCCATTAATGATAGGATATAATTCCAAGAATGATAGAGGGAAATAGTTGTTGATAATGTCATATACTCATGCTTGACTGTTGGTGATGGTTGATAGATGCTGATAGGAGGATTTAAGCAACGATGATAGCCGCATATGAGCAACACTGGGAGTATATCAACTATGTCTGGTAAAGCAGTTTTGACAACTGGCAGTGGGTCAAAACCCCGTACCCCTGGTTCCCCACCATTAACCATTGTTTTCCCTTGTTTTGTTGGTGAAAATCCCCCAGTAGTTGGTTGATCAATATTGACCCATAGCCAACTGATAGCAGGATAGAACCAACACTAGTCATTAGGGATACATCAACTAGAACTGCTGCGGGCCAGTAACCTCGATGATGATCGTGAATGTTGGTGGTTACCTTGCTAGTCTTCATTGGTCCTTTAGAATGGTCATTAAGGGTCATTACTGCCAGCCAGAAGTATCATTTGATATCATTTATATAGCAGCTTTTTAATCATCATATCATGAAACACAGTCATGAACCAGAATCCATCAGTAAGCAGCTAAAGCGAACACGACCATTCACCGAGTGGTGTAGCATTTCATATCGGCACAGGGTGTGTGTAGCGGAGTGACTAATGATTCGCTGTAGCAACATTTGCGACTGGCCATCCAGTTGAGGTTCAACCCTTAGCTGACCCCTGGGCCAATGATCAAGTACCACTGCGACTTGATGGCATGCCCAGATGAACTGCTCAAAAGCCCTCATGGTAGATAAGTATTGGTTGAGTTTGGTTGATGTCAAAGCTTCAATCTCATGCAGAGTAAGCACAGGTTGCTGTTTAATGGCGTTCAACGAACTCCATGTAGCCAAGAATAATCCCATGATTTCCATCATAAACCATAAAACAGGCTTCTATTCGGTCATTTCTTGTTGATGTTGAACGGCTTTCAAAACCATACTGTAGCAACTGTAGCATCGATAACACCGTCATCTTAGTCAGTGGCTTTTAAAGTTCAATGAAGCAGGATGATGATGTTCAATGGCCTTCTTGGCCTTCATAAACCATCCCAAAACCAGAGGATGCCTTCGTTCAATGACTTCGCCCTGGCTGCCAGGCCCTGGAAATCCGCGTGGATTCGGTGCACAATGTGGAAACGTTGGGCCGATGCTGGGGAACCCTGAAAGCTGTGGGAGAGGTGCTTCCAGTGGAGAGGATCATGGCCGCGCAATGGTTACCCTCCGGTAGTACCCTGGCTGGCTGGATTTTGACCATATTTTATTAGGTGAATCCCTGGGAAAAACACCAAGAAATCGTGGATTTTCCATTGCCAGGTTAGTTTAGCAGAGTGTAATCCTTAACGATAATTCAATACGAAGTGATCAACCATGGTGAATCACTACTAATGATGGTTCATCATTCCCAATGTTGGTTGATGAGCAATCCAAAGGTTCATTAGTAATGATAAATCACAACGATGACTAGTAATGGTTGATTCGCAATGGATAAAGTGATGGTTGGCAATGGCAACGGGTGCAAAAGCTATGGGTACTGTAGTAGTTCACCTCCCAACGGCTCGACCAGGGTCATGGGACGTGAACAGCTGCGGTGGTGTCGAGCCACGGCCATGTGGCAAGTTGGACTGAGAATTGCTGGACAAACTCAGAAGCTGGTGGGTAATGCTTGCAGCAAGACTCCGCTACTTGTTTCTGATTGCCTTTGGATGTTTGTGAGTCTTGTTTGTTGGGTGTACCCTTCATTCTACTACAAGGTGCTGCATCAAAAACAAAAACAAATGAGTATGGTTCAGGTACGGGTTCACTCCAATCCACCATCATGAATCATTGATGAACCATTCTTAAGCGGAATTTAAGCGTTAATTCACACCCTCAGGCATTAAGTACTCAGTACCAACCATCACGAACCATGAATTACCCATCACCAGCCATCAGAAACTATCAGTCAGCCACTAGCCATGACAAACTATCATCAACCATCAACAAAAGCATCAGAAACCATCATCAACCGTCCAAAAACCTTCAATGGATCATTACGACTATATGATAATCATTAACCTTCAACAAAAACATAATAAACCATCATCAACCAACACCATCAACCAGCACCATCAACTAACATATCAATCAACGTCAATAACCAGCCAACCCGCCAATCATCAACCAATTAATCATCCAATCAGCAGCAATAACCTCAGAAACCAATGGTTAAAAATCCATCATCAACCATTAATCATCACTCAACCACCACTAACTGCACAGGTTGACCACAGCTTAGGAGGTGCTTCCAGTCGCGCCACTCAGGCCTTCCGAACCTGCAACGCTTGCGACTGTCTGGGTGCGGGGCGCACAGATGGAGCCCCTGCTATGACTGGGTCGGTAAATGTGAAAAATCACAACCACCTGTGACTAGATGTGATTTTTCCTTCATAGATTTTCCTGAACATATGTATAAAAAACAATCATAGCTAAAACCACCACCAGTATATGGATTAGTTTCCCGAATGTGACTGGCTAATTATGAAAACCTTGTGCTGTGTATGGGTCATATAGTCACCTGGATTGTAACTGGTTAGGTAAATGTGATTATGACAGGAAATCTTTGTCTTAACCACCGATCATGGGGGTTTCCTGTAGATTTTCCCAGCATTTCTGGGACAGAAGGTATGATTTATTGAACTTTTAACCAGGTGGGAATACTGGAATTAGTACAGGTTAGTCTAACTTAGTATAGTCAACTAGTAGTATCAAGTGGTTTATTGAACTATCAGCGGGGGTTTGATATACCCGGATTGCCAGTGGTGGTGGTAGTAGTAGTAGTAGTAGTAGTAGCAGTAGCAGTAGCAGTAGCAGTAGCAGTAGTAGTAGTAGTAGTAGTAGTAGTAGTAGTAGTAGTAGAAGTAGAAGTAGAAGTAGTAGTAGTAGTAGTAGTAGTAGTAGTAGTAGTAGTAGTAGTAGTAGTAGTAGTAGTAGTAGTAGTATTATGATATAATTCAACTAGTAGTTCAACAGGTAGTCTAGAAGTCTCAAGAAATTGATTGTAGGAATCGTACCAGCTAAATTGAACTACTGATTAAAACCGACTGTAATCAATGAGGGTGTAGGAGCATTTGATTATAGTTGGATTTTATGCTTGGTTTTTCTCCCACATGTTTATTTTGGGTCATGATTAGTTGTGGGAACGCTAAATACCAACCATCGTTGATTAGAACCATTTGTTTGATTTAGAACAACCAAATGTATCCAAATGTGATGGAGTGACAACCAACAAAAACAATCAAATCAACAGTGTTGTTGGTTGTTCTCGTTGCCCGCTTGGCCCACTCAGTTGACTTTCATGATAGCTGGTTTTCAGGGTAGTTGATTGTGCAGATAGTTTATAATTGGTATCAATGGTTGTTTGGTAAAGCTAAAGCCGGTTGATTGTACGTTAAACTTGTAGTTCAACAATTATACTTGATAGTTATGGCTTGGTGGTATATTTGGTGTTTGTAGAATCTTATGCCCTTCGGCCACTTTTACTTGCCATTCTCACGGCAATTTACCAGAGAGGATTATGGTCCATTTGTTCACAAGTTGTTTCAACGTTCGTTTGCAAGGTTAGTTGAAACGGACATTCTCCTACAAGTCTACAAAGTTAGTTGATACATGTTGAATCCAACATTCTTCTGGCAATATTTCCATTTGATTTTGTCGACGTTCATTTTGGGGTCGAAGGTACCCTGGACATGAGTACAATTAATTCGACCACTCGAAAATGACAGGACCAATGAGTACCGCGGTACCATCGATTGAAGCGAACAGGATGGTATAGTCGTCTGTATGTTGATATTAGTTAGCCCACAGTATGTGAATCTTTAATCGCGGAGAATGGGTATGGGTTGACGACAGTTGTCAAAACTGAATCTACTCCAAACACACAGGTGTGGGATGTGAACAGATCTTCAGCACCGGGTTTGTCGAGCCAGTGTGTCATGGTGCATTTCGCTTGTTTCAAAAATCAAGTTGAGGATTTCAAACACACATATGGCTGTGGGTCAAAACCATGTACCCCTGGTTCCCCTATCATAAACCATTGTTTTCCCTGCTATTATTGGTTTTTATCCTCCATTATTGGTTGGTTAATATTGACCCATAGCCATATCACACCATATCACACCCCACAATAAAATCCATCTGCCATTGGATGTTCAATCGATTGCCCTGCGCAGCCAATCTGAACCACCGAGAAGTCACGGCCGTCCGATTCTCGCATCGACCAACCCATGGCGGATGGAGCTCTGGTGGATTTGGAGCTCCACAATTTCCACGGCAAACGGCTGAAGCTCCAGGTGCCCAGCAGCACCTTGGGCCACGAGCTGCGGCAGATGCTGCTGCAACGCTGCAGCAAGCGCTGCGGAACGGTGCAGCTGCAGCATGGAACGCGCAGGGTGAAGCTGGAGGAAACCTTGGAGCAACAAGGCGTGGCGAAGAGGTTGGTTGGACAGATGCTTAGTTGGTTTTTAATGGCTATGCGAAATCCGTTCAATGATACTTGACATTCTGGCTGGACATACGATTTATATCCATGAATGCTTGTTGTTTACTGGCTGTAGAATCCACCATCATCAACAAAAAAATCATGGTTACTATTGTTCATTCATTGTTACTATCACAATTATCAATAACTCCAAATGATTGTTATAACTCTTTTGATTCATCATGGAAGCGCTTAGTTATCAACATTTATTAACAACATCTATATATTCATTGTTATCACTAAGTATCGTCTTCGTCACAAGAATGATCTCAGAATCTGCTCCACCATGTGACTTCCCAGAGGAATCGTTGGATCTGCCAGCTTGTCCTACGTCCATCTGCCCGTCGATCTCTTTGCCGCCTGGAGATTTCTGCAGGGGTCTGGTGTGGCAGATCTGGAGGGCATCACCGGGCTAGGTCCGGGGTTCAGCTGTGGCAGTTGCCAGTCATGGGACATCCGTAAGCATAGCTGCTGTGATGGCATCTGATTCACCATGTTTCCAAACATGATTCGTCATAACTCGTCATGAAGCGTCATGAACCATTCACATCCATCCACATCCATTCACCTTGATCTTTCACGTGATCCAATGGTGACTCTCTCGTTTCTCATCCCCTTGGAACTCGCTGATACCGATCTTGCAGATCGCTGCCCATCACCAGGTGGACCCATGAAAGTGGACCCGAACCAAGTGACGTGGCCGCAAAGCCTGCGGAAGTTGGATCTGGGCAACGACTTCAACGGCACTTTACATCTGCCAGGCCTGGTGACCCTGGAGAGTTTGAGCTTCGGATTCCACTTCGATCAGAGCTTGGTGAACGTGACGCTGCCGGGGGAACTTCGACAGCTGACGTTTGGTGGGAAGTTCAATCGGACCTTGGAAGGCGTAAGATGGCCCAGTTTGAAGAGCTTGACCTTTGGTGCCAGCTTCAACCAGAGCCTGGAGAGTGTGTCCTGGCCAATGACGCTTGAAACATTGAAATTCGGAAAGGCATTCAATCAAAGCTTGGAGAAGGTGGATCTACCGAAGGGTTTGAAACATCTGTTTCTGGGAGGCTTTAATCAAACCTTGGAAAAGGTGTTGCTCTCTCCCAGCTTGGAGACTTTGGTTTTGGATGGCTTCAACCAGAGCCTTCATCTAACGAATCTACCTGCGAGCCTGAAAATCTTGCGCTTCGGTGACGCTTTTAACCAGCCACTTGAGCAGATACCCAGCGACTTGCGAGTCTTAACTTTGGGCCATGGATTCAACCAGAAATTGGATGGGACGCCCTTCCCGCAACTGCAGACTTTGAGCCTTGGTGATGCCTTCAGCCATCCATTGGAGACGTTGCCCAGGACGCTGCTGAGCTTGAGCTTGGCTGACTTCCATGGCAGCATGGGCAGCTTGCCACCACATCTTCGAAGCTTGAGCCTGTGTGATGTCTGGCAGGATTGGCAGCAGCACATCAAGTTGCCAGGTGCCTAGGCTACGCCACCATCAACCAAGATCCGCCATCATTCGCTAGCATGAACACTGCATTAACCATCATGAAAATTCATGAACTGGCACTTCACCAGTATTATCAACCAGTACTTTACAGTCAAGCATCATTGATCAACATGAAGCTATGCCAAGTGTTGCCCCAAGATTCGCTACCAGGTACACTGAAGTCCTTGACGTGCCTTTCTTTCGATGGAACTTTGTTGGATTTAGAGAAATTGGAACTGCCGGAAACATTGGAGAGCTTGACCTTGGGCAATTCTTTCAACCGATCCTTGGATGAGATGAAACTTCCTTCAGGACTTCTGAGCTTGTCCTTGGGAGATTCTTTCAACCAGGCCTTGGATAGGTGTCAATGGCCACAGGGCCTTCAGAGCTTGACGTTTGGTTGGGCCTTCAACCGCAGTTTGCAGCGAACTGAGTTGCCCCAAAGTCTTCAACACTTGACCTTCGAATGGGCCTTCAACCAACCTTTGGACGGAGTGCAGTTGCCTGGCCTGCGGAGTTTGACTTTTGGAAAGTACTTTAACCAGAGCTTGGCTCAGGCGAACGGGCCAAGTGGCTGGAAGCAGTTGTTGGTTGCTGTTACTGTTATGATGCTGGCTCAGGAACTGGATGAAGAGTGCCAAGTAGTCTTCTAGATCAAGATTCTTAAGCGTCCATTAATTTACCTTGGGAAATCATTGATCTCCCTCCTGGAGTTGCTTAGTCAACATTCCGTGATAAGAACAAGACTGATTGAAAACCACAAGACATACAACTTAAATAACCAATGATTGAATATGACCAACCAAACGTAACAGACACTATAGTGGTTAGTTGTCCCATTTCAATGATGGCCACTATAGCACAACCAGTTGGGAACCACCTCGCCTTGGCCAGGTGACTTTACCCAACCTTCAAAGTTTGAACTTCGGTTGGGACTTCAACCATAGTCTCGAGGGGACCGATCTGTCCTGCCACTTGGAGAGTTTGGTTTTTGGACACGACTTTCAGCAAACTTTGGAGAATCTTCCCAGCAGCCTTCAAGTTTTGAGCTTCGAAGGAAACTATCCACATCTGCAGAAGTTGGACCAGTTGGACCTCCCAAACCTGCAACACTTGGTTTGCTCCGGGTCTTTTGTGAGCTGTGCACCCTGGTGACAAAACAAGAGCCAGTTCTGGAGGTGGATGCAACCTGATAGGCTACCAGTTCCAAAGGCTCAACAGGGAAACAACCACCAGCTATTGCTTGTGTGAGCGGGTGATACAAGTTGGTTTGCCACCCGGGCTATGATCAGCTTAAGAAGCCTGCATGATTTTTTGCGACTGAAGGTTTTGTCGGAATAAGCCTGTTCTATTCATGATTTAGGGATATCCGCTTTGGGGTTTATCCCTGCATGGCCTTTAAAGAGATGTTGTGACGACACGGTACCCCCCAAACATTAGTAATACACCACTTCAAATCACTATACACTGTACACTGCACCAAGATTAGCAATTACAGTGTGAATCATTCCAAACAAATGTTGACCATCATTCGCCGTTGCAAATCATTGCACATCATCGTTTCACCGTTGTAAATCATTGTTAAGAACCTTGAACCATTATCAACCATCATTAACCATCACTCACTACCGGATATTAACCATCATTCACCTGCCTCACAACCATGATGACGGAAAGCGCTTGAGCGCTTGAACGTTTTTACCGAAGGCTGGGGGGGGGGGTTGGGGGGGGGGGGGGGCGAGTTTCACAGAAT
>VSDK01028485.1:451988-481878 GCA_009767595.1 Symbiodinium kawagutii | reverse complement strand
GGTATGCAGGGGCATGTTGGGCCATGTTGGGACAGTCTTTGGCCCATATACAGGTATGCATGAGCCTTGTTGGGACAATCGAGCCCATGTTGGGACCATGTCGGCGCGTGAAGGGGCTATCTTGGGCCATGTTGGCTGGTTTTTTTTCTCAAAAATGGACGTTCTACCTGCACGAGAGCGAAATTTTGCAATTTCTTCGCTGCAGCCATGTTGGGCAGCATGTTGGGGACTCTAGGGCCCATGTTGGGACCATGTAGGGCATGAGAGGGCCATCTTGGGCCATGTTGGGACATTGGCCCATATACGGGTATGGGCAGTTTTGCAGTTTCTTTGTGGGTCAGCTTTTTGTTGGCCGATAGGGGCGTGTTGCGACTGTCCTCGCGCCATGTTGGGCAGCATGTTGGGGACTCTAGGGCCCATGTTGGGACCATGTAGGGCATGAGAGGGCCATCTTGGGCCATGTTGGGACATTGGCCCATATACGGGTATGGGCAGTTTTGCAGTTTCTTTGTGGGTCAGCTTTTTGTTGGCCGATAGGGGCGTGTTGCGACTGTCCTCGCGCCATGTTGGGCAGCATGTTGGGGACTCTAGGGCCCATGTTGGGACCATGTAGGGCATGAGAGGGCCATCTTGGGCCATGTTGGGACATTGGCCCATATACGGGTATGGGCAGTTTTGCAGTTTCTTTGTGGGTCAGCTTTTTGTTGGCCGATAGGGGCGTGTTGCGACTGTCCTCGCGCCATGTTGGGCAGCATGTTGGGGACTCTAGGGCCCATGTTGGGACCATGTAGGGCATGAGAGGGCCATCTTGGGCCATGTTGGGACATTGGCCCATATACGGGTATGGGCAGTTTTGCAGTTTCTTTGTGGGTCAGCTTTTTGTTGGCCGATAGGGGCGTGTTGCGACTGTCCTCGCGCCATGTTGGGCAGCATGTTGGGGACTCTAGGGCCCATGTTGGGACCATGTAGGGCATGAGAGGGCCATCTTGGGCCATCTTGGGCCATGTTGGGACGGTCTTTGGCCCATATACGGGTATGGGCAGTTTTGCAATTTCTTTATGGGACAGTTGTTTGTTGGCCGAAAGGGGCGTGTTGCGACTGTCCTCGCGCCATGTTGGGCAGCATGTAGGGGACTCTAGGGCCCATGTTGGGACCATGTAGGGCATGAGATGGCCATCTTGAACCCTGTTGGGCCATGTTGGGACATTGGCCCATATACGGGTATGGGCAGTTTTGCAGTTTCTTTGTGGGACAGCTTTTTGTTGGCCGAAAGGGGCGTGTTGCGACTGTCCTCGCGCCATGTTGGGCAGCATGTTGGGGACTCTAGGGCCCATGGTGGGACCATAATGTAGGGGCATGAAGGGGCCATCTAGGGCCATGTATTTTCCTTGATCACTGATGACGGAACCTTACTGGGAGGGATTGGTGGTTTCTTGGGCCATGAGACGCAAAAAGACTTACGCTGCGCGCTTTCCGTGATGTTCCAACCTGGTTTGCAGTAGGATAGTCTTCTGGGTGGCAGCAGCAGGGGCAGCTTGTTCGCTTTTGAAACTGGCCCTTCGGTAGGGAGTGGGACACCATGCTTGACCATGGAAGATCATGGTGTGCGACAGTTCTCCCAGTTTTAACCACTTCAATGATTCATCATGGCAAGGCTGCAATAGGTTGCAATCATGCCTTTTGACTGTCAACAGCTGGCTATTCAGCGCTGAAGACCCTTGTCACCACCAGTGAAAAAAGATCTTTTCAGAGGGTGCTTTCCGATCAAGAAAGGTGGGTTGCCACCAGGGTCACTTTGACAGGTGACCCTGTGACCCTGGTTGGTTTTTGCTGCTCGAGTTTTCCAGGGTCATGCTGAACCAAATATACGAACTAAAGAATGTAAAACACAAGATGTCGACTATGCGGACAGACAGCAACCCATAGTCTGTCGACTTTGATTATAGCGCATATCATTGTAGGTCCGTGGTTTCTGTGAACCAACACACAGGTGATTCTCAGTGCCAACCCAAGTGAGGAAATCACTACGGTAGCAGCTGGCACCAAGCATCAAAAATGCAAGCCCCGTCAGATGTAAGCCAGACTGCTTGAAGTCATTGATTCGAACATCGGATGAAATCATATAGATACATGTACATTTATGCAGATATATATTTGGGTGTTTCTCAAAAAGGGGAACCCCGCCAAACTGGTCGGTTTGTTTCTGTGGATGATTTGAAGTGCCCCTCTTTTGAGAAACCATCATTTGGGTTTCCGACTGACCCTACTCTTTTTGGCGGGTTTTGACTCCTAAGTTTATGTATGTGTATATATATATATTTTTTTTTGTATTTATATATTATATATTTCTATTCATATTTATTTCTCTCTGTATATATATATATATATTTGATAAATAAATAAATATATATATATATAAATGTTTGCACATTACACATATATAGGTTATGTCATATATATACATATACACCCATCATTATCCAACAATGAAACAGATGGACTAGTTGAATGATCATTCGCTGCCATAGCTGGGAATTGCCACAAACTGAGGCAGTACAGTCGCCAGCCCAGCTCAATCACGCTTACCACGTATCACGGGGAAGTACAGTACCCCACGCTATCCACAGTTTGTAGGTTGAAGCCTTCAATAATTTGGTCATACAACCCCTCAAACCCATGACGGTTCTATGGTCCATCAACAGTACGCCCTTTTTGCACTTTTAATCCGATCTTTGGACGATCTTCTTGAACGATCGTATCTTCAGCAACCATCAGCCATCATGATGGTTAACATGAACAATCATGAATCATTAACCATCTCCTTGGCACCATTAACCATCATGAATCATGAGCCACCATGCTCCCTAGTCGTGTTGGTGCTATGGCCACGGCCACTGAGGTCCAACATTTTCTGCGTTCGGATCCTGGATCCAAGGTTGGCCGGAGGCTTCAGGTATGGCTGACGACGGCTAGTGATGGTTGATTACTCATGGCCCATGCTGGTGATCTGTTATGCTTGAGCATGGTTATTGACTGTGACTGGTGTTCACGATCATGACTTAAAGACTTGTGTTCACGATGATTGAGTACAGTCAATTGTTTTGGGCTGGTTGACTGCCATTTCCTCTTGAAAACCGGGCTTGTTGTGCTCTTGTAGTTGAAAGTCCTGCTAGTAGTAGCCTACTGGCGGTTGTTTGTTGCTTCTTGTTGTTTGCTCTTCCTTGTTTGTTGCAGCCTTCCTCTGATTATGAGGCGACACGACTAGTCATTGGCAAGCATTATTACAGACCGTGGAACATGATAACCATTCTTACTGATCCATTTTAGTCTATTACTGAGGTTGATAGTTAATCTATGTATCAACTAGTGATCATTTTATTCACTAAAACTACAATGACCCATCAGAAATCATGATTGGCAATTCTTACTGATTAGAAACGATGATTAATCATTATTATTACTATTATTGTTCTGAACTATTTACCACTATTACCCATCAACAAACCACAATTGACAGGTATTTACCAGTATTAGCCAACACTTAACTATGAGTTGACCATTGATCAACCATGAATTCACGACTTATCCAATGGCTATACTTATCCATTAGCCATTATCTACTGACCATCAATCATCCACTCAGTAGTAATTAATTATCGATTAATTTACCATTCATTGACCATTTAACTAACCAGGAATTAATCACTAATTAACCATGAATTGAACAATAATTAACTGTTAGTGAACCATTGATTAACCATTGATCAACCAATATATTCTCAACCGCTCACTAATTGTCAATGGTCAATTAATGATTGTATTCAGTTAACCATTGATTGACCATTAATACTGATTAACCATTGTTGATGGTTGACCATTAATTACCCATTGATTGACCATTAGTGAACCATTGATTAGCCATTGTTGATTATGAAACAACATGGTTTCATGGCTCTGCGATTCCTTCACCCGTTTGCAACACTGAGGTGCGAGACCTTGGGACTCACTTGCAGAACCTGCAGGTGGGGAGATTCGCTGTAAGGGCGCGACTTGTACGGGCACCATGTGGGGGTTCCAGGTGGTGGGAAAGGTACTCTTTTGTTCGATAGCTGAGGGTTTTCTGGAACAAAAGTCTTGAACAAATCAGAATAGATGTGTTTTTTCAAGAAAGTATGATTCTTCAAGAAAAGATGGTTGAGAATGGGTTGAGAAGGCAAAAACTGGTAGAATAATGATCGTGAATGATAATCGGCGATGATAATCTTGCTCAGAATGGGTCATTAGAGTGTTGACTACTAGTTGCTAGTAGATAATGTTAGTACACCGTTGGCGATTTTTCAGCTTCTTAAGCGCCGTTATAATCTCGCTATTGAATATAGTCAAGACCACTGGTGGTTTGCTGACGATGTGTAATGGCGAACAGTGATGGATAGTGATTGACACTAGTTGATTTTGGCAAAACAGATGACACTCATGATTGAGGATGGTTCATCCATTCCTCACCAGTAGAGGGTTTATCTATCATCGCACGCTAGTGCATTGATGATTCGTAGTGGTTAGGAATGATCCATGATCATTGAGACTCTCAAATCGGTCAGGGTTGATGATGGCATAGTGTTTCAAGATGGGTGGTATTTAACAAAATGTGCTGCACTAGCAGTACCAATTGTGAATTATGCTTACGATGGTAGTGCTAAGATCATCAATTGTGACAGATGTATAAGCACTAGCCAACAAGAATGGTAATTCATAGAATGCGACTACTAAATTATTAACAATTCTGAAGCTTGGGAGCATCCATCATCAACAGTTCGTCAATCTAAGCAGTAACTATTCATGATTCATCATCAAGCACAGGACAGCATCATTGACCATTTTTGTAAACAATTATTGACATTATCAGCCATGGATAATCTTGTTAACAATGATCAAGGGCTGACAATGTCAACATTGATCATGCGAATAGTTGACAATGGCTGATATTGACATTATCATCACAATAATCAATAAATCGTTGTCATCAGCTATTATTTCTTCATCAACAGACGTGGCCCAACCTGTGACTGAGACACCACACAACAGACCCTGCCTGTACAAGGATGGTACGGGGGGTGTTCATATGCTCATATACCATTATACGATATCTTAGATGCAGCAATGTAATGCTATGTATATAATTGTCGATCATGCTTAGCGAGTGGTCCGCAATGCCCAACAACAGTGAATATATCAAGCTGACAGATCATTTGCAAGAGGAAGCCGTCGATGGGAGGTACTGTACATGCATTTGTTCCATTTGTGCCCAATGCGTGTTTACATATATGTTTGCACAAGGAGATGACCCTTCAATGTGTGTGTGCCCATATGATGCTGGCATCCTTTCAACCATCAGTAAGCAGGGGTCGATTCCTTCGCTTCGGCAAACAGTTGTAACTGGCAGTCATGGAAGATCTTCTTTTCAAATAAGGGTCATTGAGCATGATTCGTTGTCTATTGATGGTTATATCATTATATCCTACTATATTCGTCGGCACAAAACTTTGTGTGGGCTTCGTGTTTTTGTTATCAATAGTGAACAGCATATACTGCTACTATTGATAACAAACAGTGGGTGGGCTACTCTTGTTGGTACACTGTTTGGTTAGTAATATGGGTTATTGGGTGTATGCATTCTATTCTTATCCTACTGTAATTGGGTGTCTTGTTGTTTTCGCGGTGCTACATCTGTGTCCACAGCAATGATGCGCCGCTTTTTATGCCAGGTGCTGTGGTTGGCGATGTGCGGTCTGCAAGATCTCAGCGGCATCAGCCTCCTGGAGGCGCGAATGACTGGGCTGAGTGGTCGGTGGTGTGTAGGTCGTCTGGTGGAAGCAAGGCTTAGCCTGGGGTAAACCATAGCCATGATGACATGATGGTTGACTATAGCAAGGGTTAACCACTATAGCTTCAACCCACTATAACCAACTATAACAATGGTTAACCGCTCAAAACCGTATAAACTACCATCACTATAACAACTATAGCAACTCTACCATCACTATAACAAACTACATAAACTATAGCAATAATGGGGTTAACTACCACCACTATAAGAATGGTTTACCAACATACATTAACCATAGCTTTCGCCCACTATAACCAACATTAACCAACTATAGCCATGGTTACCCTTTGGTGAACTAACGTGGAAATGGAAGACCCACCATTTTAGTAGGAAAAAAATGCGGGAAATATCCATTGAACTGGTGGATTTTCCAGCCAGCTATGTTGGTTTACCAGAGGGTAATTGATTGGGTATGACTGACGTAAGGGATAGTAACATGATTGGGTATTCAGATTTGAGTAAGGGCTAATTGGCAAATAAGCTACGACCAATTGATTGGGTATGTCTAATAAGCTGGTATAGCAAGCTGGTATTAAGTATTGGGTTAGCCATTAGTCAATGGTTGGTGGTATAATAACCAGGGGCATGACTAATCAGCGGGTATAATGAATATCGATATCAATATGATTAATGGTTAATGAATGACTGATTAGTGAACATACCATCATTGTTAAACATCATTAATAACCTCATGGTTACACCATGGTAAAGATGGTTTGCTCAGGGCAAATGAATGGCTCATAAGCTGGTATGTTCAAGGACTAATACTGGTAGTGGTGAAGGGTTTTGCTGGTTGGCTCATGGGAAAAATCCATTGTTGATAAGGTGATTAATGCTTAATTGATGGTTGCTAAAGGTTTACTGATGGTTCATTGGTGTTTCATCAAGGTTAATTTATGGCAAATGACTGGTGAATGATAGTGGCACATGGTCCATGGTGGACTAGTTGATGCTTACTGGTTGACTATCACTGATGGTTAACAAAGTGGTTCATGGTGACTTGTGATGCATGATGGCAAATTGTGGTTGGTTTGTTTCACCAGCTTGATTATGAATTGGTTGACAGACTAGCTGATGATGGCTAACAATGGTGAATGATGGTTGCAGCCAGTGGCTCCTGGTTTAGGGCACCAACACAGTATGCTGCATGTCCAGGAGTTTGGTCCGCCACCGACAAACGCCGAAGACAGATAATCAGCTTGTTGATCAGCTGTTTCACAAACTGCTGATGTTGTGCCATGGCAATGGTTGACGATGATCAACATGCTGGTTGTAGCCAACAAGTGTAACCAATAGGGAATAGCCGCTGGCTTTGTTACCGGTCGCTCGAACATTTCGTCAGCTGCCTTGGGGTGGTTATATGGCTGCCAAGTTAGGGCATGGTAAGCTGCGAGAATAGTGGCATGGGGACTTACTTGAGCTCGGCATACGTTTGCTACTAATTTCTGGGCCGGTCTGTTTCTTTTCACTCACCCTGCGAAACTGCTTCCAACATGAACAGGAGAGAGTACCAGCGTTGCTAAACAGCACACGGCTCGGGCGCAACCCATCAATGAATTGTTCAGGGGACGTCCAAGAAGAGACTTAAGAGTACACCTGGCTTTTTCGGTGGGCACATGCTGCTGACAATAACGATGCAGGGGTTTCCGAGGTGCCATGAACCATTGAAACTCAGCAAAATTACAAGTGATCACCAGCCTTGCCACTCAGGGGCTGAAGGAGTTCTACCTGCCTTTCAACGATGTTGCAGATGTTTCACAGCTCAAGTGGTTAGGAAACCTACAGGCAGCGTGCAGCGCTTGTCGGAGTTGTTGGATCACTGGTGGCTATCATGGCTATCGGATGGTAGTGGTGTAGCCACAGTTGGGCACTTCATGGGGTTGACACTTCTCACATGAACAACCTTATTGACTTATTGATGCATAGTCGCTGGACATTCAACGACTCGTCAGGATGAATCGCAACACTGGAAATACGATGAAATACAAATCGCAATAATGAACTTGACAACAAAGAAACATTATTTGTGATACTATGAGCAATTACTATTCGTATTAATCTGTTAACACTCTTGGAATGACGATTTCATATTGTGAATCCTCATTTGTTCCTTTTTCAAAACACACATTATGGAAGTGGTACTGCTGGTTACTCCTTTGGTGAAGAGTCACACTACTGATGAAGGTCGGGGTGCACCGAAGAATTGCATCCAGAACTGAGCAGTCCCAAATTCTCACGGCTTGCCCTTTTTGAGGCCCCAGGAATAAACCCGAAGGGCCTGTAAAAAAACAACAGCCTTAAAAACAGTGAGCCTGTACCCTCTAAGGTGGTAAATCAACAGCTGAGGTAAAACCAAGGTGGGGCCTGTACTGTTTGGACAGCTGGATCCAAAACTATCGGAACCACCTTATGAACCTCAGAAAGTGGTCAACATCAACCAGGATCCAGCAGCTCGTGCCAAAGAATGCGCCAGGGCATCGCACAGTTTTTGGCAAACCGATCATTGGGAAGGTTGGCATGGACCAATGCCGGTTATTAACACGGCAAATGAAGTCTTAATCGATGGGATTTCTTGACGGTGAGTGATGATTAAAGAGTTTGTTATTGGTACCTAGCTACGCTATCAAACTAACAATTACCAACTTGCAAGCTATTTATTTCTTATTGGTACTTAGCTAGTCCAATTTCTTGTGATCTAACTTGGTAATTCGTTTTTTGGTTGGTAATTTGCTACTAGATAGTTCTACTGGAAAACCAACCATCATTTTTTGGTTAGTGATTTGTTATGGGTTACCAATCATTAGTGATAAGCTACTCTAACCCATCATTTTTTCCCTCGAGTTCTATCACTAGCCCATCTCTACTTCACAACCGCACCCGTCAGCGCAGGTCTTAGACCTGGAAGGCAACGCTTTAGCAGATGCTCAGGAGTGCCGCAACGCGCAGCGGCAGCGCAGCGATGTCAACCGTGATTCATGATGGGAAGCAGTGGCATGAATGGTGGTTGCTTAGGCCATCGGGGTACCTTGTGGTTGGCTTATTACCAAACATGGGTCATATTGGATGATTTAAGGGCACCCCTATTCTGAGAAACCATCGAATCAGTATCCAAGCGACAAATTCACAGTTGATGTCTACCCAGGATGAATAAACCCCAGGTGGATTAATTGGGGGGTTACCATTTTGATGGAAAACCAAGGCTTTAAGGGGATACCCCCTATAAATCAACCAGAGGTTTATTAATCCTGGGTTGGCATGAACTGTTCATTCCCCGTGAATCATCATTGTGAAACATTAGTCATTAATCGGCTCGGAAACCAATATCATTAACCATGAACGTACCAATTTATGGGTCATTCATGAACCCTTAATGAACCATCTTAACCATCGTGTGGGTAACCATGAGGGTATCAAGGGCTACTTACAATGATGGTATATTCTAAATCATGAGAACACTGCATATTCACTAACGATGATGGACGATATTACCCGTGGGCAAACCATGAGATTATCAATTGTGATTCACAACGATAGTATCTTTACAAAGCATTAACCTAATAGTAGCAACGCCTAATAACCATCGCGGTGAATACGCATCACCAACTCTTACTATTATGGCTATATTAGCCATGACCCCATTGTATTCATAAATGTTGATGATGGCGATTTCTATACTATTACTATCATGGTATTCATTCACAATCATACTATTAACAATGGTAAATCATATAACCCCCGGCCATTGACCCCATGAACCATGATTACTTGACCGTATATTGAGTAGTTAATCACAAACCAGTGAATCAAACAACGTTCCGAAGGCGCGTAATGACGCGTTTCCGACATGTTCATATGTCAACACATGGGTTTTTCATGGGTTTTTCCACTGTTTTTTTGTCTTTCTCAATTGTTTCAGTCTTCCATTCTCGAATTCATTTTTTCAAAATTCTGGACGAAATTGGCATGGGGCTACAACGAAACCGAAGCGGGCTGGGGCCTAGGCGAAATGAACATGATCAGCTGTTTGTACCCTTTTTTTCAGGGTTTTGTGGTTCTTTCTTCCGTTTTTTTTGGCACTCCTTTTTCTGGACTCATTCTTACAGCCAAGTATTGTCATGACTGAGTTCAAGAAAATCAGACGGGCAATGACCCAAAGCATTTGCTCTGGACTTGCGATATTGTCCCATGCCTTTGAGCACAGTGAGCAAGCCAGGCTTTGAAAGCAACCGACGAGCTGCAAATCAGACGGGCAATGTCCCCTCCCGGAGCATCAGCATCGTTGCGCAGTGCAAGCGAACGTCAACATGATGGTCCAGCCGACCCTGTTGCCTCCCAGAGCATCAACATCGTTGCAAAGTGCAAGCGAACGTCAACATGATGGTCCAGCCGACCCTGTCCCCTCCCGGAGCATCAACATCGTTGCACAGTGCAAGCGAACGTCAACATGATGGTCCAGCCGACCCTGTCCCCTCCCGGAGAATCAACATCGTTGCACAGTGCAAGCGAACGTCAACATGATGGTCCAGCCGACCCTGTCCCCTCCCGGAGCATCAACATCGTTGCACAGCGCAAGCGAACGTCAACATGATGGTCCAGCCGACCCTGTCCCCTCCCGGAGCATCAACATCGTTGCACAGCGCAAGCGAACGTCAACATGATGGTCCAGCCGACCCTGTCCCCTCCCGGAGCATCAACATCGTTGCACAGCGCAAGCGAACGTCAACATGATGGTCCAGCCGACCCTGTCCCCTCCCGGAGCATCAACATCGTTGCGCAGTGCAAGCGAACGTCAACATGATGATCCAGCCGACCCTGTCCCCTCCCGGAGCATCAACATCGTTGCACAGCGCAAGCGAACGTCAACATGATGGTCCAGCCGACCCTGTCCCCTCCCGGAGCATCAACATCGTTGCACAGTGCAAGCGAACGTCAACGTGATGGTCCAGCCGACCCTGTCCCCTCCCGGAGAGATTTCACCTGACAGGCGTGGGGAAAAATAAACATGCGCACTCTGTTACAATGAGAATTGCAGACATCTGTCCGCGTCGTTACGTACGACCGGAGCCTCAAACAAACCATTGCTCTTTTGGCTATATTAGTATTAACAACCAGGATTACTGGTCCATAAGCATGTGTTAGTGCTCTATGAACCATATCAACCAATGGTCAACCATGGAAAATGTACTCAATTAATGGTTCATACCATATGAATATGGCGAGTCAGTATGGCGTATTCTAATTACATATATGATACAGTACTGCAGTACTATTAAGAACCATGGTTAATGAGCTCAATTGATGGTTAATACCATATTAGTCAATTGATTCATGGTTAATACCAAAGTAATCAACCATATTAACCATGAATTAACCATCCATTAACTATCTTAACCATGAATCAAGCATATCAACCATGGTTAACCCATGGGTGCTTAATAATATGCCATGTTAACAGCCATGGTTCACCCATGAACCACGCTCCCATGGCAGCGCTCTAGGAGCTCTGGCAGCTGGGCCAATGCGTCCAGCTGCGGCACCTCGTTGTGAAGGGCAACCCGCTGGCGCCGGTGGTGGCCAGCGACGCCTGGTACCAGCTGCGGCAGGCGCGGTGAAGCTGCAAGATCCCAACGAACCAAGGGGCAAATCGTCAACCATGATGATTGAGTAATGGTTGATGATGATGTTGATGATGATTTTATATAATCGTAAGTATATAGTAATATCATATATGAAGAATATATATAGATAATATAACATATCATAAGCAGTAAATTATATGTAAAGAGGTACATATCGTATAGGTGATTGATAACTATGAATTATCTAATACTGAATCAATTTGATGACAATATGAATCATACATTGAATATATGTATAGTGCAACTAGTGATCATAATCACAATCATCAACAATGATGATTGATGATACTGAGCAATGATTCATGATGATGATGATGATGATGATGATGATGATGATGATGATGATGATGCTGATATTTATCAACAATTGGTGGTTAATGGTAATGATTGAAATCATTGAAGTAATCCATAACCATTAAATTCATGGTATAGTGACTATAGTTAGATGATACTACTTGTATAGCTATTATCAACAGTGATAATCATTAGTTGGCAAATCATCACTAATCAATGATCATTAGTGGGTATACCATTTAATATAACTATACATGTATGTACAGTATAACGACATCGCAAATCATACTATTGATCATACAACTAATGGTATAGTAACTATAGTTATAAAACATTAGTTATATAACTATATCCAATAGTGATGATAATCACCAAAAATGATTATAGATGATACTGGGTAATGATTAATGATGAGAATTGAAATCATTGAAATCATTGAAGTAATTAATTAATGACCATTGGTTATGACAATTGTTATGATCAACGGGGGATCATATACCATGATCATCCAAACAAATCACAAGTGATTATTGAATAATAAATAGAATCAATAGCAAGTTGAAAACAGTAACTACCAATAGTGATGAATGATTATTGACTGGCTATTAATCTTAATCCACGATAAATTGAAAATTGGTTATCCACTGATAAGTGACTGAATCTCATCAATTTCACTAACAATGATAGTGAACGTAGCAATCATTGAATATTATCAATTGAAATGACAATCTATTTCAAGAACAATTGTCCGCAATGATCAATCAATTAGCATCCAATGATTGCTTAATCATTGATTATTGTCAATCGTTCCAGTTTGATAAGCACTAGAAACAGTTGCTGGGTTGATTCATGTGGGATTGAATCGTTTCTGTCAACAACGCCTATTGTAGTGGTATCTTTGATATGGAATTCATGTTCTGTCTGTCGCTGTTGATCATTCTAAGTCAGCTATTGTACTAATATCCATTAACGTCTTGTGCCGAAAGTTATCTAACGGCAATATGATTCATCAATGATCTGCCACCAATCATGGTTGTTTCCGCAGGTTCGCCAATCATGGTAATAGAATACAGCATCAGTCGTGGTATTTGTAGGTTGGCCGACCATTATACAATAAAGTTGTTGTTTCTTTTCGAGGTGCCGAAGTTCCTCAAACCAGTCTCCAGCATTTGGGCTGTGCCTAAATTTTCTTCAGGCCAAAAAAGCCAAGGAAACAAACATTGCGTCTAAGAGGCAAAACTTTCATCACTTACTCACTGGATCAAGCTGGTCAAGTTGTTGCAAAAAAAAAAGGACGGTCAATGTCCAAGATTGCGGGGTTGGAAGACGGGTCAGTATCTGTTTGTATGCTGGTGAGCCAAATTCGGAGTGCTTCACTAATAGCATCAGCGCCTTGCTGACATTGAAGTTGCAACCTGGTTCTATGCTGACCTAGTTTAAGACTGGTCGCTGACGCATGACGGTCAGCCAGTGGGCACCTTTTCAATCATGGACCTTTTTGGACATGCTACATGAAGGGACAATGCAAACAGGAGGACACTTCTGCTCTTGTTGAACAGGGAGACAGAGAAGTATGATTTATATAGTTGCTTTGCAACGCATATTTTTTTTGTAATTTGTGGGTTATTGACTCTGGTGGAGAGAAAGGAACATAATGAAAGAAACGACCAAATTTCAAGGTCTGCCAGAAAGTCCTAGGGCCAACTGTTGGTTAGTTGCACCAGTGTAAGCAGACAAAGAAGAGGAATGTTGCACTAGCAGACTGGGGTCATAGTAATCACCCGAATTAGCGAGGTCCAAAGGTCTAGAGCTGCTGAAAGGCACTTGCGATCCAAACATATTTACCATCTTATTGGTACAAATCTTCGATCGTCTCATGTTGGAGGCAGCTCTGCCGCAGGAGTTGTGTGCTCAACTGCCACATTTGGAAAGTTTCGACGAGGAGCCTATCGAGGCGACCGAGTGGAGACACCGGAAATTGCCTTCGTTTGGCTTAACCAGCCCTTTAGCAACACTTAAATCGGTTGGTTCATGGATCTGTGCGGCTACCGGAGGTGGTTGACTCTATGTTCGGTGATTATTATTAACCAGTGATCGACATGATGATTGCGCATTAATTTGAGCCAACATCTGGCGTCATAATTATGTTAAGGATTCATGCTAGCTTATCTTTTTCTAACCGATGTGGGTTGATCACCTGTCGTGCCAAATGTGTCATGAACTGGAGCTCTTGAACCAGCTCGTTGCTTTGGAACAAACGACCCCGGAGTCAACTAGGCATGCTGAAGCCAATTAATGGGAGATGCTTACCGAGGATTCACCAGCCATAGTTGAAGGGAGACCATCACCTATACATGGGGTTGGGGTTCTAGGCTCATCAACCGTACTGTACTGCATGAGACTGTTTGTTGTGACAGCTGGGATGATCCACGAGAATGGTCATGCCATGCGGATGACCATGATCCGTGACTGAACGACGGATGCAGGCGTGCCAGGTGTTCCACGTTTAGTGATGCTACCAGCGCCTTACCTTGTGGTATCCCTATGCATTTTCAACTCTCTGCAGCATAAATATGGCCAGTTTTCTGTAGATTAGGGCTCCAAGTCACCTATGCAATTTCTCACCAACCTGAAGATGGCAATATAGCAACTGAGAGTAACTATTTCAATCTATGATCACGACCCATTGCACACTCGGTGCCCAGTTTTGACTCTGCTTCATGAGAGTATCTATGCAGCCCATTTCTGTAACGGTTTGCTGATTATACCAATTTCGTTTGATCATATCGCCAGCAGTCACAAGAAGCCACTGTGAATCGATAATCATTCTTGACCACGATCGGCGATGAAGTCAACCAAGATTGTAAACCATTGTAAACCAACACCATTGACCACCAGTAGCCATTACTCAGCAAGATTGTTGTTCATTACAACCCATTGTTAACAAACCATCAGTCATCAAATGATCATTAAACAGCCATGAACCATGAAAGCACCATCAACTAGCCATTGAATAGCTACGAAAAACCCTAACAGAAAAAACATGACCCACTATGAACCGTCATTAAAGCCCCATGGCTACACCCCATGGCTACACCAGTCCCAGGTCGAACCGCAGTGTTGCGCTGAACTTGGCGCCACGCGAACGGATGCGATGGGACCTGAACGGTTCTTGGATCACTATGTGTCTTGGCGGTCAGTCCACGGGCGAATGCAGCTAGTGGATGCTATCGTGGAATATTATGGCGCATGTGTTTATGTTTTTTAATATGTATAGATAATTATATGTATATCTATTCACTGTAATCTCAATTTGCTCATGATATTTCACTTGGGTTGCGCAATAATGGTATAATTTCACTACTGCGTATGGCTAATATCCAGCCAATTGACTCCCATACGGCTACAGCGTGACCCAGGTCATTGGCCGACACAACCAAGAAACCACCTATGAACCCTTTGGTGCTCGTGTGAGCATGCCTCAGCTTGAGTCTAAGCCTTGGGGTAACAAGTACTGGCAATCAATCCCTTTGTGGAGCCGCCAAAATCCATGAATCGATGCGACGCAAGACGAAAGGATGTGTGCTTCCAAAATGAAGGGGTTCATTTGGTCATTGCAACTGTCACAGTCACCCACGGAGAGAGTTAGTAGTATGTCCAGCACTGAGCCCTTGCAGTACCTTGTTGCAGTTTCCCGCGGTGTTCCTTCCAGATGCCTCATGAAAACCCAAAGAAACTCAGGACCCGGGTGCAGCTTCGAAGATGTAGCGATGGCACCAGCTGTCTTTCCACCGTCCCAGCTGGTTCCAAGGGTCCCCAGGGATCCCAGCCTTCGTCCGTTCCAAGGTCCAAAGCGACTTGGATTTGTACCTGGATTTCTTCCTGGACGAGCCCCTGGCCCCTGAGGCCAAGTAGAGCCATCAGCTGGTAGAGACTCAGCCTCCGGTGGCACCATTTTTGTAGTGGGGAAACCGGTGGTAGTTTGGGATTGACTTTGATGTGATCAGCTGGGGCAGTGGTCGCTGGGTATGCAATTGCGATGTATTTCGACTTTGGCGTTTCTGTTGAAACTGACCAGTGCCTCCCAGCTGGCATTGTAACACAAATGCTGATCTTGTAATCTTCATGGTTTGTTTGGGCTTTGGGATGTGGGTTTTGTTGTGATTGTCGTCAGCGATTGCTTAGATGTATGACGCACACACACACACACTTTCACAAAATGGATGTGGGTCCAAAACCAAGATGATATTTGGTGACTATGCAACAATCACGCTCCATTTTTATTTGGCTATTAGTAATCATCTTAATCATCATTCAGACATCTCTTGAGATTAATCATTATCAACCAGCTTAGCCAACTCTTTTCATCCGTTTTCAACCAACAGCTGAATCAGTATCAACAAGCTTATTAAAGATATGAACCAGCTAATTTGAGCTTCCTTAACCCGCCCATCTCCATGAACCCCATGCGCCACAGGGTCGCATGGCCAGGTGCTAAACCTGTCGTCGGAGCCGGACGAAGAAGAGCTGCTACTGGAGCGGCTTAAAGCTGCGCCGCGAGGTGCGGCGACGGTGAGCCATGTGCTTCGGGGTCAGCTATCAGCGGTGCAACTAACTGCGGCTCCTATAGGCTTCAGCTACGAACTACAGGGTGCTACTAGCTGCTATAGGCTTCAGCTACTAACTGCGGTTTTGGGTGGTTCTAACCCTAGTAGTTTGTACAACGTCATGATCAGCAGTTTAGGAGACAAACCATTAGCTGTCAAGCGGTGCTTTTGTCGGCAGTGGTTGTGGATAGTTGCTGCAACGATCAACTGTCTATACATTGCGATGAGACAATGCTATTCATTAGGCTTCATGAAACAAACATTGAAGGCAAGTTTCATGATCTTAAGCAGGACAATCATAAAGAATCCTTAGTTCGATATGAGCTGGACAGGCTGGACAAAGCTAAAAATGAGCCTAAACAGAGCTAAACAAGTTGGTGGTTTCAAACATTGTTTTACTTCCCCTAGTGATTATTAACAATTGGTTTGTTCACAAGCATATTTTTCATAACGGGGTGGTTCAACCACCAACCAGTAAACAGGTCAGCCATGTTCAGCTCACATTCCCCGAACGCATCCCCTCGTGACCGTTCCAGGTGCATGCGAGAGCACGCCAGCGGGCAGTCCAGTTCAAAGTCAGGCGCCATGGCGCCACGGTGACGGTAACATCCGTGGGGACCAGTGTCGCTATGATCCGACCACCCTGAAAGCAACACAGCAGCCATGGATAAACAGCTTGCACTGCTATGGGTATCCTATGGTTATACTATGGGTGATTGGTTTCTTGGTTGGATATCTACCTAGTGGTTAACAATTATTGATAGGGGATATTACATGGTCTAGCAACATGGCCTATGATGGGACCCCAAGGTAGCCACTATCAACCATCAGTGCCCACCATGAACCAGAATTACCCAGTGCTGACAATGACTTAATCATCATCACCCAGTCGTTGAAGTAATCAAACACTGATTCATCAGCGTTAATCCAAGCGGTTGGCGCTTATTCTTGCTTGGCTGTTGGCGATTGTTAAGTCATGCTTCATTTGCCCCTATCATTATCATTTGCCATCATTTGTGGTTGCGAACGATTGTCAATCCTTAATCCAGATGGTTGTCTTTTGTTCACGCTGCCGATTACTCTTCGCATGACATATTATCAACATTTATCAACTCATTTCCGACAGCTATGATACAGTTCTTACCCTTCAGTAACCATCATCAACAATCATTGTCTTTGTTGTTGCATACTCGTGTTCGCATATATAGTAATAACGATACTACAACCACCAATTATTTGTTAGCCAAACCATCATTAACTCAACATCATGTTAGCCATATTCAACCATCATGAATTCAACATCAATCAATTAATGATTACTGATCCTATTCACGAATTAATAGTGATTAATAATCATACAACTATGGATAATTCGCTAGCCAAACCATCATTATTGTTCCAACATTAATCAATCATTGATGATCCATCAGTCATTCATCAATTAGCCAAAGTTGCCAGGTCGGATCTTTCGGTCCTTTACACCTACCACCGCGTGCGCGCGACACCGGCGACGATGGTGCGGAAAGAGGGGAGCTGGGCTGCGGAGGGTTATGGTAGACCATTGCTCGTATGGTAATCATTTCCAATGAATGGTAAACAATAATGGTAACCACTGGTAAATCATGAATGGTAAATTATGATTCCAATGAATGGTCTAGAGATGGCAACACTGGTTAATCTTGTTTTGTCAATGGCTACTCTTCTTTCATTTCTTCCATTTATATAATGATGGACTGATATCCGTATCACCACAGTTGGCGGCGGCATCAGGGCATTGTTTTCTACCTCGTTTTCACGAGGTTTGATCAGAGTTCGGGTGGTCATTGGCTGTGGTGACCCAATGATAAACCGTTGTCTTAAGCAACATTGATCATGTTCATTCTCATCCTTAGCATATTTTTCAGGTCGCCATGAAGCATCCTCAACCATCAATATTCATCATTAAACAACATTGTCCACCATTTTCCATCATCAATATCATGATCATCCACTATTCACCATGATGGACTTGAACCATGGATTCTTATAAATCATTGACCCATGTGTCAACCAAGCTAGCCGTTACAAGCCATTATGAACCAACCGTTGACTAGACATCAGTTGACTAACCGTCAAATATCCATCAACTAATCCTCAACGAACCAACCATTAACCATCATTGCAAAGCATTACCGACAGTGCTATCCTGGCTCCAGGGGTTTCTTAATCATTGTCAGCCATGAATACCATGAAATTCGAACAAGCTATCATTGCTGTTCATCACGGTTATGATTGCTACTCTATTGCCACATGACTTATCAACCACAACTACCCTCTTGTGGATTACCTATCACTGAAACATCACAACCATTGATTCAGCGGGTTGAACCTAGGTGCTGGGACAGGTTTTCAGCTTTCAGGTGAGCAACCAGGAGAGGGCAAGAGCTATAAACCACTGTTGATCATTCACAGGTATTAACCACCACTAACCGCTATTAATACCTGGTTAACACCTGGCTAGTGATGCTGAATACCTGATTAGTGATGGATCATTCAACCATCATCAACAATTGTTGATCATTCAACCATTGGTGATAGTTGATACAACCATCACAGGGAACCAACCAGGGGTGATAGTTTACCATGGTTGATCATTCAGTGATAGGAGAGGGAACCGCTATCATCCAGGTATTAGCCATCACTAACCGTCGATGTCGCCACTATCAACCGTCAATATGAGCAGCATTAGCCAACAAAAATGCGAAGTCCATCAACAACAATTCTAAAGCACTCTTCATCATCATCATCATCATCATCATCATCATCAACCAGCATTCCATGTTGTCTATCATGAACCATGAATGAATCATCTATTATCAAATATTATTCGCCGTTAACCATGTATCAACCACCAATTGACCATTGGTTGACCACTAACGAACCATCATGAAGCATGAGTAGCTGGCTGAACTACCCATTATCAGCTACTACAACGATTAACCAATACATAACCATTATATCACCATTAAACCATTAAACAAATTATGATGTTACCATTATATCACCATTATTGACATGTGTAGTTCAACCAGCTCCTTGGTATCAACCATTAACCAATATGGGTCACATATATGATAGTTATATTCAGCTACAACGATTAACCAATACATAACCAATACACATAACCATTGCATCACCATTAATCCATGACAGCTACACATTATATCACCATCATATCACCATTAAATCACCATTAAACAATTAAAGCCATTATGATGTTGCCATTATATCACCACTGTTGATTCACATGGGTAGTTCAACCAGCTCCTTGGTATTAACCATTAACCAATACAAAATTCACCGTTGATTCACCATGACACCATGTCCCACAGGCAGTGTGCTGACGCGGGGTGGCCTCATGGCCGGCAACCTGCTGGGTGCGCTGAGGGCCCGTAGAGGCCCGGGCTGGAGCCTTGGGTCCCATGAGGTGGTGATAGAATGGTGGCGAGCTGCGTCAGCCGCAGTTAACCAAGCAATAGCTGGTTATAGTGGTTATTAATAGGGGATGATAACTAACAATTATAGGGGATATACCAACTAATAGGGGATGAACTAGCTGGTTAATGCTTAATGATAGGGGAGATTAACCAACAATAGGGGATACACCTGCTATATATGGCTATGGGTCAAGCAGTTAATCAACCAATTTCATGGGGGTAATCACGAACAAGACTATAGGGAAAACAATGGTTGATGGTAGGGGAACCAGGAGTACGGGGTGAACTGACTCACAGCCATATTGATGAAGGGTGATAATAGATGGTGAATGAATGATGAAGGCTAACTGTGAATGAAGGTTAATGAAGGTCGGAACGAATGGTGAATGAAGCTTAATAGCGATGGTTAATGGCTGACAATAGGGTATAAGCACCAAGTAATGAAGGCTTATAATGGTGAATTGACAGCTGCAGCCTAGTATCAGTGCTGATGGGTTGGTGGTTAATGATGGTTAGTGGCTCATAGTAGGGTATGCCAACTCCGTGGCTAGGGGTCATTCTTAAGGAACCAACAGCTGTGGGTGGTAGTCGTTCACATCCTGACGTTGCTTGACGAGGTTTTTCATTGATGTCCACTATGGGGTTGTCCATGAATGATGTGCCCCCCAGCTCGCTGGCTAGTGAAAGTATGTTCGAACCCTGACACACAGTACTGACCATGTGGCCATGGCTCAAATTTTACCTTGGTTGATTGGGGATACAGTGATTCCAACTGTCCATCCGGTATGAAATCAGGTAGGGGGACCGGTTCTTGACGCGTAGCCACGCTTGTATCATGAGCGTTACGACCATTGTGATTGTGGGGGGTAATTTATCAGTAGTACCATTACTGTCAGTTTTACTTTAGTTGCTGAATAGTGATCACGATTATGATTTGAAGCTAGATGAAGATCATCACTATTGCAATAAAAGTGTTATTCAATCTATTGTAAAAGCGATAATAATGTGAATGAGTGTTGATGAGTCACTATTCTGAGTAACAAAAAAGTGATGAATTAGTTGTAATAACATGTAAAAATTATATTGTCTAATGCAACAATAGATAATACTAATACTCAACTAGTACGTTGTTAAATTATGTAACAATAAGTTTCTTCACCTAGACGATGATACTAGTATATGCTAGTTGTTAAACACTACTGAACAATATATACTAGATATCACTTTTACTATTTGTTAACTACTAGTACTAGTTGTTAACTATCATTTAGCAATTATTTAACACATTACTTTAACAACATCTTTGTTATTCACCTCAGCTGACTGTCCCTAAAAAATCGCCAGGTGAATGCGATGCTCTGCTTCTGGACCTCGACATTCGTGAGTTGTTGCGCCGTTGCGCTGTGCACCACGAGCCGCGAAAACTGGGATCCTTGCGCTCCCGGGGATGGGTCACCCCGGTGATGACCCGGACACCCTGGGGTGCCTGGGTTTCTCCACCACCAGGTGGCACCCCCAAAGCCAGGCTGCACAGGGGAAGCTCGGCCATGTCAAGACGTTCACGGCCATTCCTTGAATACACGGATGGCTCATGGAGGTTCATTGATGGCTCATATCCTCATAGTGGTGATGCTTGACAGTGGTTGAAACTTGGATGTCCTTGTTGGTTGATGGCGATTAAGTACAAGCAGATGATGGTTTAAAAGCGGGCAATTGCGGCTAATAGCCAGCACCAACTAACAACCATTTGGGCAGAGGACAATTGATTACGTTTCACCATGAGCACAACACATACTCCTTGACAAACATTGAGAAAAGTAACCCGTGTGAATGGTGATCAGTAGTGTGAACCAACAACAATATGCGTTGAGGATGATTGACCACCCTTTGCAATCACGAATAGTGGTTGGCAGTCATGATTGGGGTTATCTAAGCTTAGCAATGACCACAACCAACAACAACCAACTATTTGAACGAATCACAATTTGTCACTGGTGGATAATGATCAAAGCCAACAACCAGCAATAACCAACAAGTTGAATCCGCCTGCGACTTGCGGAGCTCAGTGGTCAACCTTGGGCTTTGGGATGTTGCATTGCTTGACGTTGGTTGAGGGTCGACGTGAGCTTGTTCCAGCCTTGGGACATCTTGGGACCATATTTCTCAGGTAGGACATGGGAATATCACCTGAGCATGGCCCATGCTTGTGCCCAGTTGGCTCAAACACCGAACCGTTGTTGCGACCTCCATCGACGATGCCTTCACGACTCATCGCCGCCGCATCATTGCTGGCGGTGGCCCACAGTAAGAGCTGCTTCTTGCGACTGGAGGAACCACTGAAGGACAGGGGTGCGGCCAAGTCACAGCAGGTGCAAGGACTGCGTGGCAGCCATTGAAGTGCTCTTTTTTATTACCGTAGCCACTCTATTGATTGAACCCGTACAACTGTATGTGCAGCTGTATGGGTTGCTAAGCATCACAGCTAGGGCGCACAATGAAGGTATTCTGCAGGCAAGAGTCCTGGAAATCCCAAGGTGACTAGGTTCAGAATATCTTTTGTGGTTCGTGCTCCATAGGTGGTTCAATGGTGCCAGTTTGTTATGGCGAGTATGGTCACTTTCAAGATTGGATGCTGGAATATCCCAGAAAGCTGCCCGTTGGTGGTTGAACAGCAATATCTATTGTTGATCAACAGGCTGCAAGATGCTCGAGCAGTGTCCAATCGCTGCAAGTTTGGGGACTAGAAAAGCGGAGCCATGGCCTGGGAAGCCATGCAACGAAGTCTCAATAGACTGGTTCTGACTGTTTGCTGTTCATCATCTGCTGTTTGTTGAGCAGGGGATAGCCATCCTTAGCCAAGCATCGTTGAAGATTTCAATGTCGACATGGTGGGCACCCCACACCAGGATGCAACGAGTTCACGACATGTTGGGGGAGACTGCGTGCAGAGCACCTGATTGTATTTGTTGATGCCAAGCAGGAGCCTCCTTTCAGCGAGGCCGAAGAAAAAGGTCTGTGGGAACTTTTTGAAGCAAACATCAACGTGCCACTCGTCGCGAAGTGCTTCCCACTGGTTGTGGAGCATGAAAGGTAGAAGCGCATTTTGGGAACACGATCACCTCCATTGATTACTGACTATACTATCACCCCACGAACCGTTCGCATCCGCTAGTGCCGCTAGTCAACCATTTGCCAAAAAACAACCAAACATGAATTACGAAATTGCTGTAATGTGTATAGAAGTAGCAACAATACAAAATGACCCCCCGCTGCACACCTCCCCAATTTTTTTGGATGCCAGTTCCCACACCTTGCAATAATAAGTTCAACTGGTTTGGGGGACTGGTACTGGCTCCTTTTGAGCCTTACTCGTACGTAATCACATAGAAAAACAAAACATCCCAACAGGAATCCTGGGTGAAGACAGATATTACACTTGCAAGGGAAACGCTATTTGCACTAGTGATCAGGCCTCTCATGTGAGGCTCTCACATGCTACTGTTCATTTTTAAATAGCGCAGTGCTCAAAATAAATTTGAAAACGCTCCAGGGCTTTGGGCTCTAGGTATAGCAAGTGCAAGTGGTTTAATATCTATTAGCAATTTCACCTTATGAGCAATCATTGGACCCGCAATGATCCTGATTGACTTGGTATTGTTCCACAACCATTCCTGTTATTGTTAACCATTATCACCAGTAACCATCATCAACTCCGATTGTGTTGACATGAAATGGCAATTCTATTTCCAGATTGGTATTTCCGGGTGAATTTTCTCTTTTCATCATCAACCCTGGTTCATCAACTATGATCAACCCTGGTGGATCAAAAGTTGATGGATATCATCACAACCCTAGAAATGCTGAACTATTTCCACTTCATGATTATTGTTAACTATTATCACTAGAACTACCCTGGTGGATTTTCTATTTCTAGCTCAACTATGATCAACTATGGTTATTTCAGTGGTATTTCCAGCTTAGTTCGCTTTCTTCGCACGTCCAGGAACGGCACTGGCGCAGTAATCGCTTCGCCAGGGCCATGTCCAGCACTGCCGCTGGGTGGCAGGGGTGGCCTGGATGGTTGATGGTTCACAAATGATGGTTGAACAATGGTGCAATGGGTAGTGGTTAAGTATGGTTCATTATAGTGATTAGTGATGGTTAAACAATGTGGAGGTTCACATTTTCGGATTCGGTCGGTGGGTGGCTGGGTGGCTGCGTGGATTCTTGCTTATTCTTTTTTGCAGTTCCACTGCTTCGCTTTTCTAGTTTGTTTTTCTTGTTTTTTGTATTTTAGGTTTTCTGCTTCTCTGCTTTTCTTTTTTTCCTGCTTTGTGTCTGAATGATTCTCTGCTTTTCTATCCTCTTGTTTCCGTCTTCTCTGTATTTTTTTTTCAGTTTTTGCGCTTCTGTTTGTGTTCCTTTGCTTTTCTGCTTCTCTGCATTTTTACATCAACAGGCAACATTTGCTACTCTATCAGCATTGGCACCAGCCAGAGTTATTTTCTGTGCGCGCTTTGAGGGAAGGCCCTTACACCAGCAGCAGCAGCAGCAGCAGCCCCACCACCACCACCGCCGCCGCCGCCGACGACGACGACGACGATCACGACAACGACAAGGACAAAATATCAGTGTGACCTCCTGCCAACACCTCGAAATTCCAAACCTAAACGAGGGAGCTACACACAAATGAGAGATGTTACATCCCAAATGCTGCAAATATCTTCCGAAATCAAATGTATTAGCTCCCAACTCACATTTTCGAGGTCTAGCAAACTAGCACGCCACACATGTCACAGACAACCTGGGCCGCAACCCAGGCAGCCCAAACCCCAACCAGGGACTCAGCCCTCAAGCTGCACCCGCCTCCCTCAGGGTGGAGTGCTGCAATATCCGCGAGAAGATGCCCTACGGCTTCCACTGGACCCGGGATGCGTCGCTGAGTCTGTTGACCTTGCTGCAACACCTGGAGACCCTGGGCGGCCAGCGCGGAGCAGGGGTGGGGCGCTGATGAGAACGACACGGTGAAGTGGATGCTGAACTGGCGAGCTGGGTCAATGTTGATGAACCAACGTTCATGGGGTTAATGACCAACAATAATAAGGGAAAACAAGCTGGTTAACGATGGGGAACCAGGGGGACTAAGGGTTTTGACCCACAGCCAACTGTGATTGACTATGGTGAATGTGATGGTGGAGAAGGGTTAACAGTGGTTAACAACGATGATTTCATGGGGATGGTCAATGTGATGTTTCAAGATGTTCGTGGGGACGTTTTTTGTTTGTGGTTAATTGGCTGCAATCACTGCCACTCAAGGCGCGTCGTATTCCTGGCCCGCTCACATCAATGAAACAGAATACCCACCTTTGTTGGGAAGTTCCAATGCATCATTTCAATGAGGATTCAGTAACTTCCCATCCTCACTTGGATGAACAGAATATCCACCTCTGTTGGTCAGTACCATTCAGATTCAGTAACACGATGTGATCCTAAGTCTATGGATGGATGAAGATCCCAACAGCTCGAACCCTTTTGTTCATGGGATGTTCACCAGGGGTACCAGGTACTATGGCTATCATTGACCATGGATAACGATATTCTGCTACGATAATGTTAGTAGTCCACGTGTTACGCTTATTGTTTATAGATTTATCATTGACCATCGCCCACAACTGCTGGTTAAACCACTTTGTTCTGCTGTTCATTTGCTCAATTTTTGGTGATATGACTTTTGACTTTTGGATTTGCCCGGATCCACTGATTGGGTGCGCCCAACTGGTGCGGTGGTCTCCATCCATATGATTTTTTCTACCGTGAAAAACCATGCATGTCTGAAGGGAAATCATCTGCTATTAATAGCAATTAGGATGCTTTATTACTGTGATTTTCCATAAAAACCAAAAACTGAATACCTGATAGCCACTTGCATCAATAACCACGATTTATTGTGGGTTATATAGTTTCATTTTTAATCGTAATCATTCACTCTTGTTCAGCCCTGATTATTGCATACTGCTAGTGATCAACCATTTGTAATCATCATCAACCCCCATCATCCATCCTCAAGCATCTTGACCACGATTAATCATTCTCAAACATCCTCATTGCCCATTCTCAACCATAGTCAACCATTGCCCACATTTCTCCACCCTCCAGCATCAACTTCACCATCAAATGCTCATAAAATCCTCCTCCTTAACCATCAAATTCACCATCAAATTAGCCATGCCATCATCAAATTGCCTATCAAATGCTCACTAAATTATCCTTCTTACGCATCACTTTGACCATCAAATGAACCATGCCATCAAATTCACCATCAACCCATCAAATGCTCATGAAATTAACCAACAAATTAGCCACATCAAATTCACCATGAACAAATCGCCATCACTGCTCCATTCCCCCGCTGCATTCCCATGGCTCCAATGCCGCCCACCTCGCTGGCGTCCGTGGCCAATGCCACGGACGTGGAGCCGGCCTTCCTGCAGGCGCTTTGGTGCAGCGACCATGGGGCGCCCATGGGGGTCCCAACAACCAAGGAGCTGTGGAGGATGATGGTGGTTGATGATGATTAGATATGGCTAGTGATGGATGAATGGTTTATGATTTATGGTTCATGATTATGATTGAGATATGCTTAGTGATGGATGAATGGTTTATGATTATGGATATTATGGTTCATGATTATGATTGATTCATTGATGATATTTGATAATTATGGTTGATGATGGATGATGAGTAATGACGATGGATAACGATTCCTGATTATGATGCATAACTGTGCTTCCTATGATTGATGGATAGTCATGGTGAATGATGGTTCATATCAACCAGGATTGTGATTAATAAGTACGTTTCATGATTGATGATGATGTTTGGTTCAAGATGTTTGATATTAATGATTAATGATGTTTGTTGATCATTAGCCATCAGGAAACCATGAAGCATCAACCATGGACAATTGCTGTTGATAGTTGGTAAATGCTTCATTTTGGTTTATGAGGCCAAAGTTTAAGAGTGCCACGGACATACCAGAACATGATCTTGCCCCGTATGATCAATATGTGCTCAAAGTATACTGTGGCAAATCGTCACCATGGGGGTAATAGAGTGAGCAATACAACCATGAGGGTAGTACAAAAATGAATCGCTTTGGATACTTGGCAATGAAAATTGTGACGCTCGGAATCAGGCAAAGTGCAACAAATGTGAGTGACAATGAGACTACGGCAACATCCGTCACCTTTAGGAAATACGCCGGCCCTTCTCGTTTCCCTCCTCAAGGGTTTAATCAACACAGGTAGCTGAGATCAACCGGTTTCTTTTCACCAGAGTATCAGGTGTGTTGTTTCACTGCTGCGGCTATGATAAAAGTATTCCGATTCCTAGCTTGCGGAACTTATATCATGATTTCGCATGATGAGCTATTACGTATATGAGTTTATTATACCTACGAACTGAATATTGTTTTCACTGAGATGAACATGATATAAGCGAACACAAAACCAGACACTAACCTCAGCAATAAAATAGGTGCATATCACCAGTTGCAGACCATCGATTAACCAGTCAAAGTTACCAGTTGGAAACAACATGAAACAATACAATTAGCCATTAAGCATTTGGCATAGTTGATTAGAAACCATAGTCACATATTTCATATTTCTATGATGTCTAATCAACTATGCCTAATTCTCACCTAATTCGCCGATCTATCAGTAAACTAGATGGATTTCTAACTAACTAGATCCCATTACCACTTGAATTTTCCGATCCGCCGCTCCATTGCTACATGGTCATTGGCGGCCACCAGCTGCTGTGCCAAGGTGCAACGGGGTCACCATAAAATCAAGAGCCCTGGCGGCACAAAAGGGCACGGTTCTTGGGAGATTTTGGAGGTCACCAAGGAAAAGGGGATGCAGAACCATAAGAGTTTAGATGTTTTTTTGTATGCATGAATATATATATATATATATTCATTTATTGATATATTCATTTATTGATAATTACACATGTCTGTAAAGAGATATTTGCAGACTGGGTATACACACATTGAAATTTCTTGTACCAACTACTTGTGGGATCTTGATTCTGGGTTGATGGTTGAGCTACCTTTTATCCAGCCCAGCGATCAGCCTGGGAGTCCTGGGCATAGCTTGGCACCACCAGCTGCGCCAGCGCCTGCTGCGCCCCCGTGAGGAGGGACGACATCGAGCGCAGCATCGAGGCCTTCGCCGCGTGGGTCTCCAAGTCGCATCAACGAACGGAGCCCGCGGGCAACGTCCAGGTGAGCGACGCCGCCGAGGAGCGCCGCGCCAGACCGGGGTTGCCAGGTCTAGAGTGATGCTTAGTGATGATTAAGTCATGGATGGTTAGTGATGAACAGCTGCTTATCCAATCATTAGAGATGGTTAGTGGTCGGTGAAATTATTGGATAATTTCAATGGCTCTCATGTCATAGGTAAGCGGCTAAGCATTGAATGTCAAAGCATTAGATATCAACCATCGTTGGCCATCACAAGCCACCAGTCACCATTATCCATCGTCACCCATCCATCATTGTTTAAAAATTAAGTAGCCATAAACCATCAAGAGATCACTTGTCATTTGAACCATTCTGAACAAGCAGCAACCAAGGATCAAGGAAGTCCACTATTAACCTAATCAATTATGAAGGTACCCAACAACCATTGACCATTAATCAACCATCAACATACAATGATTTCACCACTATCCAACCATCAACCACCATCTATCGACCGTGAAACCACCTGTGAAACCATCATTAATTAGTCATGTTAAGACCATCATGAATCATCACTAAGCCATCATTAAGCTCTCCAATCATTGACCATCACTAAACCATATCTAAGCCATCATTAAACCATCTTTCAACCATCAATGAACCATCAAAAAGCCACCAATGAGCCATCAATAAACCAAAAAATAAACCACCAACCAACTACCCATGAAATCACCTATGAAACCACCTGTGACATGACCTATGAAACCACCTGTGAAACCACTCTCCTTGGCTGCCAAAAGGAGGCGTTTCTTGAGCCGAAGTGGACCTTCGATGGAGAGCCCTACAAGGGCGGCTGGTGCCGTCCGCAGACCGACGGACCGCAGCCGGGTGGAGAGGGGCACCTGCCACGATGGATACGGCGGTCCACCATGGTCAGCAGGGGGTCTATCAATGTGATACAATACTATCTGTTTTATACTATTAAACATGATCTTCTGGCTAAAAAGCTTTGTATGGGCAAATAACAATTTTAAAGACTTAGATAGCCCATGATCAAACATTTGTTCCTAGTGGTAGCTCTTGTTTCTATATATCATTGCTATCAACCACCATGTTTGATGTACTTTTCTAAACAGGCATATTTGATTGTGCACTTTGATTCACATTCTATTGAATTCTATATTCACATTGTTTACGTTTTCCTTTTGTTATAAACACGCGTGGTTACGTGACATGTAAAAGGATTTCCTTGAAGTTTACGGTGCAGTATCTTCTAATATGTCATAAATCATTACATGAACTAGTATCTAGACAATCATCCCTATTTACATATCATAATGTTTTGCAGTCAGTCTATGTAATGAATTCATCATGACATTAGTAAAGTAGGATACATATATGTATTCATTTATGGCATGTTATCATATAGACTCTTTATAATGACATTATTATCTGGATACTTCTGATGTCATGAAATACATACTGTGGTCCTCATAACAATCCCTGTTATATATAATTCACACGAATAATCGTTCATGTTGGATTATCATATAGTTTCCATAGGTTAAATGTACAATTCAGGACATTTCAATTGCTTGGTTGCATAGGTTACATAGCTTCGTAGTACTTCCCTTGAAAAAGGGGTTAATAACAATTATCAGTTTTACAATTATTTAAAGGGCTACCGCCCTCTGCCGCCGACCCCTGGAAAAGAGGAATCCGGGGGTCGCGCGGCAGGGGGG
>VSDK01028485.1:433037-446266 GCA_009767595.1 Symbiodinium kawagutii | reverse complement strand
GTTTTCGAGCCGCGGATGGGGGCCTAACGTCGCTTTCTGAACGCTTGAAAAACAACAAAATTAAGAACTAGACAAGCCGAATGCGCCTATGATCAAAGATCAAACTCGTTGGACATTGCTGCCTTTAACTCCTTGGACATGGCTGTGTTGCTGTGTTGTCACGTGGCACGCTGGCACGTTGGCTGCAGAAGGGCTAGACGCCGTGGCACGCTGGCAGGTTGGCTCCGGAGGGGCTAAACGCAGTCCAATTTCGAGCTGATATCGCTTGTTTTCGAGCCGCGGATGGGGGCCTAACGTCGCTTTCTGAACGCTTGAAAAACAACAAAATTAAGAACTAGACAAGCCGAATGCGCCTATGATCAAAGATCAAACTCATTGGACATTGCTGCCTTTAACTCCTTGGACATGGCTGTGTTGCTGTGTTGTCACGTGGCACGCTGGCACCTTGGACATGGCTGCGTTGCTGTGTTGTCACTTGGCACGCTGGGCTTGAAAAACAACAATTAAGAACTAGAAAAACCGATTGCGCCTATGATCAAAGATCGAACTCGTTGGACATTGCACTCTTCTCCATCGCGCTCCCCCTGACATCGCAAGGGGTCGGCGGATAAGCCACTATAATGTTCAATATATAAATATAACAACTATGTAACCATTATTAATCATTTATATTGGATTATCATATAGGTTCCATAGGTTATATACATATATAGTTCAGGACGTCTCATCTGCCTGGTTACATAGGTTGCATAGCTGTATAATGTTTCACTCGAAAAAACGGGTTAATAGCAATTAATAGCTATGCAATTATAAGCCACTATAATGTTATACATCACCATTGTTTACAATATGTATAGTTTCTCTTAAACCATTATAGTTGGGTCTCTAGAAATGTATAGGTTTTGTATCAACTATATATAAACATAATTAATCATTGTTATATATATATATATATAGATAATTGCATAAATAACAACTATTTACCCGTGATTGGTTATAGAAACGCCTCCTTTGGGCAGCTATATATATATATATATCAAGAAACACAATATATGATTGTTATTTAACTATTTAACAACGGTTTAGGTTTCATATATGATTGTTATTTACCTATTGGATATCTGTTATTTAAGTTAGGTTTAAATTGTTATACATCTGACTATTGGTTTATTCATTTCAGCGACTTATGACCAATAACCAATATCCAATAACCATGTAATAGTCGTTGTTATTGGTTTTACAATTTCTTCCGACTGACACTCGGCTGCTGGTGCCAGGACCAGCGCTGCGCGCACGTTTGATGATGCGCGCGGCCAGCGTCTTTCCGAGCCACAGCAGCAGCTGACCGTGGTGGATGTTGGAGATGGCTAAGGGCTTATCAAGAGTTACATGATGGTTTCATGATGGTTTCATGATGGTTACATGATGGTTGAATGATGGTTTCGTGATGGTTGAATGATTGTTGAATGATGGTTGAAGGATGGCTGAATGACGGCTGAAGGATGGCTGAAGGATGGCCGAATGATGGCCAAATGATGGTGAATTAGTTTTTAGATGTGGTCAAGCGTGGTGTCTGGCAGTTGATGCATTGCTCATCAATGACGTTCGTTTTGTTCATGGCTGATTTTTGGCTGGTACTAGTGATGATGACGTCTTTTTGCCCGAGAACGGATGATTAAACGATGGTTGATATCGATAAATGATGTTAGATTTATGCTGGATTAATTAATTGACAATTGTAAGTGATGGTCAATGGTTCATTCGTGGCTAAATGACGGGAAACTTACTGATCCACAATCGTTCATCATCATGGCTCATGATGATTGTTACGCCTGGGACAATAGGTGATAAGAAGCAATTACCATAAGGAACATGTCAACAGTATCAAGTTGTTTGGGGGTATCTATAGCCATGGTGTATCTACAGACATGGTCAAAGTCATTTTTGGAATGGCTTCAAACTCCAGTACCTGCATTGATGGATTACACTAAGGCAAAATAACCAAGGGGTTTCCCTAGAGTGGCCCTGATTGGTAGAGTCTTGCCATGGCAATACAATTGGCTAGTTTGCCAAGTGGAAGTATCAAGAAATCAATGGTTCATTGGTCGGTGGTTGACTATAATGACGAACAACTGTTGCTTAAACCACTTATATGATTCTAATCACTCCTGTGATTGTGAAATCATTGATTGTTACACATGTTCAATGCTTATAATGATCTATGGTTGAGTCATTGATTGCCATGATTAGTGATTTTTTAAATGCAAAATCAATCTTGCGATATGAATGAATGCCTCTAATGATCAATGACTGAGCGATCAATTATAATGTTATATTGGTGATCAAATAGTCAATCATTATATTGCTGATTAGACAAAACTAACGATCAATAACTTATTACAATCTTATTTCGTCACATAATCAGAATCAATCTATTGATCGTAAGTTATATTTATCTATACCAAACAGTCAATCACGAGTACATAGTAATCTGCCATAATAAGGTGATTAAACTAATATCATTATAATATTATATAATAATCTATATTCTATATTAATTATATAATGTTATTACTATGTTATATGACAGATTAAATAGATTCAATAGGTTTAAACAGCATTAACCTGAATCTACGACTTCCACAGTCTTTCCCTCACCCCAAGCTCTGAGCTGCTGCTTCGCCCCAGGAAGCTGGCGCCGAAATTGCTGGCCTTGGCCAAGAAGGACGCCCTGTGAACTTCATCGCGTTAAATCCCAAATATATCATTGGTAGGCAAATCATATTACCCATGGTAAATTAACATGGCAATGGAAAATCCACCATTTTGTTAGGAAAACCCTGGGAAAACATCCATTTATGGTGATTTTCCATTGCCATGTTAGTTGACCAGTGGGTAAGTCCCACTTATCCCAAGTCTATCATTGCTGATGGACTCTTCTCAAATCCCAGTTATTTCATGGGAGATCCAGATTGGTAAATCCCAACAATTGGGATATTTCCCTATCATTGCTGATGAACTCTTATTAATCCCAGCTATTAAGCTATCTCATGGGTAAATCCCAGCAACCAAGTAGGGGTTCCAGCTCTTACCATGCCACGCCCAGACTGCTGAGTGACACGTGGCGCAGGACCTTCAGTGGCTGGTGGTGAACCATCGCATGGAGAGCTGTGACCTTTGGGAGGAGCCCAGGGGGCGAGGAGCCTCGGTCAATGTTCAACATCTACACTCACATTTCCGACTGGTCAATTGTATACTGGTAAATAATGGTTAATGGTAATAGAATGGTTGGGAATAGATGGAGTTCTACGTTGGTAAGCCTATCTATGTTGGGAAGCTAAAATGCTATAGTGAATGGTATACTGGTAAATAATGCTAATCATAGATTTTGGTAATAATAAATGTGGCATTTAGTAGTTTTCTAGTGGTGAATACTGGTTAATGGTTAAAGCTAAAAAGCTAATGATTTTTGGGAATAGATGGTTTAACATAGATGTTGAACCAAGAAAAGGTGGAGTTAGATGGAGTTCTACACCAAATTGTTGAACCAAAATGGAGCCAATAGAGTCTATGTTAAACCACTCAGATGTTGAACAAAGACTCTATTGGTTTAAATGGTTGAACATATATAGATGGTTCAACATCTATTGTTTTGAATAGATTGTTTGAATATATATTTGAACAAACATGGTTTAAACAGCAAGGTTTATTTTGTTTGAATCGAACATGTTTTTCACCATAGATTGTTTTGCCCGCAAAGCCGCAGGTTTCTACAACAGCACTTTTCAAATCAATCGTTTTGAATAGATTCTAGATATCAGGAAGTTGAAGAACCGATCCACCAGGTCAGATAATTGAGGATTGATACACATATCACATATATATATATATATATATATACATAGAGGCATGCAGAGAGATCAACGGATCTATTGTAGCCATCTAACCCGTAGAATGGTCATTAAATGGATGCGTCTTGCATTCTTACAACATTTGAACCCTTAATGAATCCTGGATTGACCTGGGTAAATCCGAGACGTTTCTTATGTCTTGCCTGGATTCCTGGAGTCCAAGCGCACGTCGTAGCGTTTTTGGGCTACGCTATGGTCACCAAGCTCTCCTAGGGTGTCCTGGTGGAGCGGCATGCGGTCGGTCTCGGTCAATGGATGTATCAATGATCATAAGTATCAGGTGATACATCCATGATGCAGGTGCTGATTCATGATTGTAACTCAGGTGTGTAAACACCTATTAAATGCTCAGTATTTGATAATGATGGTGATTCATGATAAGCATTCATCATATCAATTGATCTTTATGGGATCATATCAAACCTTCCTGACTTGTGTTGCAACTTAATGCAAATAGGATGTTTCAACAAATAAACATCCCCTAGCAACATGGGACGTACCCCTGTTACAACAAATAAACATCCCTAGTCACGGTTGGCCAATCGCATTCCGCACCTCCCCGGCCTACCAGGAGACCCGTGACGGAGACTTCCTTTGGAACCGAGTGGTGCAATTGGCTGCGCTGGCCGAGGGATATCATTTGGACATGGAGATCTGGCAGAGAGAAAGGCGCGCTTCGCTGCGCTTGGCTGCTTACTTCCGTGGATCTCATGGCAGCAGGACTGGTAGCTTCAACGAGTTGGTTGTGGATATCTTGATAAAGTTGCTTATGTATCAACTATAAATCGTGGTCATGAACCAATTATCAGCTAAATGGACCTTAGTTGGCTGTGAATCGTGTTCCGTTCATCTTTGAACTGATTGACTCCTGGTAAGATAGGTGGTTCAGATTCAACCCATTTTGTTACCACATTTGGTGGGGTCGATCACCATTTTTGGATAGTTAGGGCGTATCACCACTTGTGAACAGCCGTGAATCCACATTTCGTAGTCGCTTCCCTCATCTTTGGTCCCCTGGACCTCACCAAAATACATATAGATTCCCTGCTAGACCAGGGTTTCTGGCGGAATTTGGAGGGAAGGAATTCTGAGTCGTGTCTTTTGGGACTCCTATCCCGCTGATGGTACTGTCCTCCCTTAGTTGCGAAGATTCGTGCCTTCATGTTTTGTTCTGTGAGTGGGGACCAGATGCTTATCGTTGTGTTGCCGAAGTTAATAACACACCTATGTAGTGCATGTTGCTACAGTAAATGCTGCTGTGCTCTGAACGGTGGTCGCCTTGGTTGTAAGTTTGATGTCGGTTGAAGGCCAAATTGGCAACACATTTATGGTTCAATATTTTGATGATGCGTTGCTTGACCTGATTCGTGGATCTGAAAGCCCCCCTCTTGATTCTTGCAGGCAGCAGTGGTGAAGGCCACCATCATTGTGGGTGACTAACCACTAGCCAAGCATATGCCAAGCATCACAAGGGCTGGCCAAGTTCGGGTTTCACCATTTCAACTGCATGACCACTGTCCAGAATGATGCTTCCAACTGGTCGCATGAGATGAATAGGCACTGAATCTGAATCGGTCCACGTCCCAATGGCTGATCAACCAACAAGATTCCCCCTGTTTGGGACCAGTTTCTGCAGCGAAGTTCTCCAACAGGATATCAATTGTCACTTCTTCTTGGCGAATGGCGGGTTTATCCAACCAGTCCGTGATATCAGTGGGTATACAATCATCTTTAAACTACTAGTTACTAGTAGTTATTCCTATTGAACCCCATTTTTGATCATATATCATATACACACACTTCAGGATCTTTCTATCTTGTAACAATTGATTCCGCATAATCAAGGTATAGCAAATCATGATGAATCCTCAGGATCAGGTCGTTGTCGCTCATTTTTGGTTATCAAGCATTCATGGCTTCTTGTGGATTGCTACAATCTTGAGCTATTGCTGTTGGTCCGACACTTTGCCATCATCATTGAATCTGTGTTGTTCAACATATGATTTGCCATTAAGAAAGGGTTCTTTTGGGACCCGAAAATTACTATCCCCAGAAATGCAGGACGGACATTTATTCACCAGCAATAAATGGATGCCGAAAGTACAATTTGCATCCATTTTTTGCTGGATATACCATTGATTGCTGGTAAACCAGTGGATGTTAATCATTTATTGTGTCAGCATTTATTGCAGGATATACCATTGATGTCTGGTTGTACCATTGATTTCTGCTTATACCACTTGTTGCTGGTTATATCACAATCATTATTCAAATGATAGATTATATTATCATTTATGACAATTTATTCATCACAATTTCTGGTTATGCCATCTATACATCACTCATTTTAACCACTTATTGCTGCATGTACCATCTATTTGTTGCTGGTTATACCATTTATTCATCACAACTGGCTGTGGGTCAGTTCACCCCGTACCCCTGGTTCCCCTATCGTTAACCAGGCTGTTGTCCCACTATAACTGTTGGTGGCAATCCCCCATTAGTTGGTTGATTAATATTGATCCAAAGCCAACTCTGTGGATCCGTTTGCGGAGTGTGGGTCATCCTTCACAGCTGCGCCAGGGTGTTGCAAGCCATCGAGGAGAAGGGCGAAGCCTTGGCCAACCACCTGGCAGGAGCCGAAGGCGCATGGCGCTGGTGTCCCCGTGGGAGGATGGGACGGCCAGGGAGGCCTTTGGTGGTGACCTAAGCACCTGAAATGGCTTTGAAAAATGCTTGGTGAGTGGATGATTATATGTGGTCATGGGATGAATGATTAGTTTTTGATCTTTTTTAGTGGTGGTTAGTTGATGGAGACTGCTCTGATGGTTCATTGATGGTTGATAAACAAGTAGTTTTGTGGTTGAGAAAAGCCAAAGGGTATACTATTGACATCTAGCAACCATGATTGTGAAGAGTATTAACAAACTGGTCGTAGTGGTCCATCATGTTTATGATGCTGAATCACGATTAATATCGGCAAGGAACAAAGATGTCGCCAAGGAAAGCAAGAGGGGATAATCATTAAAAATTGTTCCTGAGTGGTTACTAGTAGTTTTGGGAACGGTAGCAACAGTGGAAGACACATATTGCAACTGGTTGGTTGACATGGTTGGTAGTGGTAAACTGATGTTTAATGAATGGTTAATCATTGTGCATTAATGGTGAATGATGGTTGAGACCTGCTAGTATGGTGAATCATGATCGACAATGAATAATCTATGATTGATCAAGAAGTAAGGAGTCGTTTAATCATGCTTCACAGCCAAAGCATAGGGGGTAACACAAACTAATCCCTATGGGGCACCAACGACTGACCGTAGGAGGCCAACAATCCACGCAGGTGAATGATATTCTCTTGGCAACAACAAGTTCATAAGCTGACAACTCCTTGTAATTCTAACAACGATGCTAATTATGTTGCTAATGATATTGCATAGAGTGCTAATAACAAAAACTTAAGAACATTGCTCACTATCTTTCAATCTAATGATGTAGCTAAATAGCTACTTGCTTGAATTCCATTGCAAAAACCATCCCTGATGTTGCAACTAGATGCAACTAGGTTTCTAAGCCATCATAAACCATCTATCTTGTTTATTGCCAACTATCTTGTGAATAATGATATCATAGTTGACAACGATCTTGTCAATAACCATCCCGTGTTGCCAACCAAGCATCCCTTAGTGATCTTGGCCATCCGTTGGGCGACCAGGTGAGCAGCACCTGACCAACTGCCCTGCCACCAACATGGGCGATGACTGTGTGAAGCGACCTGGCATGTGTTGCCCTCGTTGTGCTGTCGTCGTTGCACCGGAATCACCAGCATCAGTGATCCGCATCATTCATCCGCAGCATGATTAGTAGTGGTTGATGATGGTTGATCATGGTTGGTAAGAGTTGATAAGGGTTGACAATGGTGAGTAATGCTCAATAACGGTCAATAATTTTAGACATAGGGAATACACCAACAGTAATCGTTGAACAACTACTAGTTGGTGGTTTGATTGACATCTGTGGGTCCCCCGTTGTGAGGGATGCTTGGTTGATTGACACATGCCAACTTTTTCTCCCATCGATGCAAATCAATGCAAAATTCATCAACCATCATCAATGATCACGAACCATCATCAATGATCATCAACCATCATCAACTGTCATTCGGCATCAAACATCATCAAACATCATCAACCATCATCAAACATCATCAAACATCATCAACCATCACCAAACATCATCAAACATCACCAAACATCATCAAACATCGTCAAACATAATAAAACATCATCATCATCATCACCATCACCATCATCGTCATCATCATCATCATCACCATCATCATCATCATCATCATCACCATCATCATCATCATCATCAACCATTTGTTATTGTTGAACACCACACCCAATATCATCATCAAAGATCATCATCATCATCATCATCATCATCATCATCATCATCATCATCAGCAGCAGCAGCAGCAGCAGCAGCATCATTGACCATCCTTCTCAACGTTGAAGCGTCGTTGCCAAAGCCAGTCCTGGTTCTTCCTTTTATTGGGGGACTCGAATCTCTCCCAGCGTTGCGAAATCAGCAATTTTGACAGCCCTGTCGATAGGTAGGAACCTGAAATGCATTCTTGGTCACGTGGATACTATCATAGTGATTCACAGTGTGTATACAATTGCATGTTCTGATTGTTACATTGTATGTGATGGTTGTGCATAAAGATTGCATTGTAGAGGCAATGGTTATATTCATCGTGGCAGCTGTGTTTCTTAGAAGCTTCCGCGTGAATGTCCATAAATCATACCTCCGAAGACCCTATCCTTGGATAGCTGGCAAGGCCATACGGACTACATTGTCATTGTTGGTGTAGTTCTTGGTTGAATGTTCACCCGCTTAAACTTGGTACATCCACCACAATCAATTGTTCTTAACGCTCTTCTCAATCAACCACAATCAACTGTCTGCTGTTCCCAATAAACTATAATCACCCAGTAGTGGTGATAAATCAACCACTGTTCTTAATCACAAGTTTGTTTGTCGACTGGTTGTTGGCCATACTGGCCACAGCGCCATTCCCCTGACACCCATGGGTCACCAGGGCAGCAGCGCAGGTACAACAAGGCCTTAGATGGCGTGTTGATCTTGACCTTGATCCACGGCCATCCGGTGATCGAAAACGATCACTTCTCACTTCCAGGTTTCACCGAGACTTGGTGCGCAAGGGTGGTGGTGGTGGTGGTGGTTGGTGAGGGATTTTGGGGTCCCGGTGATGCGGGAAATATCGGGGGAAATCATGGCTAACCATAGAATGATGGTTTATTAAGGGTTCGGTACTGGTTCATGAATGGATATTGATGGTTAATGATGGTTAAGAGCAGCGATCAAAGGGAGCAACAGTGACCAGTTGTGTATACTCAAAAATATCACCACTTTTCTGGGGTAATGCACATCCATAGAGGATTCTGGTCATTTCAGGGGTGTGGACAAACAGGTTCTGGGCTTTCCAATGAAGAAGGGCCAACAAGGATGCAGGTTGGACCTCAGGTTGGACCAACTACAGTAATTAGAACCAATCAACACTTGGTAGTTATTGGTATCTTTGTATGAATGATTGTTGTTGTACATCTGCACCCCTAGAATGCTGACTGTTTATAAGTTGCTCTATCATTCCTCAGCCTTGATGGTTCTCAATGAGCATTTCGAGTGTCAATATCCATTGGTCGATTCTCATCCCATCGTCATCAGTACCAACCATCAACTCAACCACTGACATCAACCATCAACCACCATCAGTACCAACCATCAACCACCATCAACTCCAGTGTCATCAACCCCCACCATCCACCATCAGCTGTAGCAACCGCTGCCACCCTTTTAATGTGAGCCCCACAGTGCAGCTCTGTCCAGGAGAACGTGGTGGCCAACACTGTGAAGGAGCTGAGCAGCTTGTGACTGGGCTGATGAAGTGGCGCCTTAGAGTTGGTTATAGTTATGGTTAAGGCTATGGTTAGTTACTGATAGTTGGCTATAGTGGGTTAATAGTGGGCTAAATGGCTATAAATGGATGATTTCCCAGGATTCTCCTAACAAAATGGCGGATTTTCCATTGCCATGTCAGTTTATCAGAGGGTAAGCATGGCTATAGTTGGTTAATGTTGGTTATAGTGGGTTAAAGCGATGGTTAGTTACTTGGTTAACCATTCTTATAGTGGTGGTAGTGAATCATTATGGCTATAGTTTATATAGTTTGACGACTGTTATAGTGATGGTCGAGTTGTTATAGTTGTGACAGTGATGGATGGTAGTTTATATAGTTTTGAGTTGTTAACCATAGTTATAGTTGGTTGTAGTGGGTTAAAGCTATGATTACTTGGTTGACCATTGTTATAGTAATGGTTATAGTGGGGCGATGCTAGTGACTTGCCCAGTTATTTTGATAGCTGGGCTGTGACCAACCAACAAGTTGTTTATATCGTTTAGAGTAGTTAACCATTGTTTCAGTAGGTTATACTTGGTTTAAAGTCATGGTTAGTTACTTGGTAAACCATGGTTATAGTGGTAGTGATGGTACTTTACTAATGGTTCTGGTTGGTTTACCAGGAACGGTTAATTGTTGTAGTTGGTATAGTATGATTACCATGGTTATAGTGGTAGCTTATTAGCGATAATCAATAGTTGGATAATAGTGGTAGCGATGCTCGTGACTTGCTTGACTATGATGATTCTGCGGCCTTTGTTGCCTGATACACTCAGTTTTGTGCTTTGTTGGTTGATGATTGGGATTTGCCCACTTTTCAAGCCGCTAAGCATTGCACATTTTACATCCACGTGTGATATTGACATCACAGCAAGAAGTCGCTGTACAGCTCGCATCCCTGCCACTGGCAGTCACCCAAGAGTCAGCAGTGGGTCCTTGTTGATTTTTATCAATTTTTTATCACTGAAGCATCATAAACCTTTGGCCACACTTATATGGACCAGCTACCGGTTTGAATCAACAGCTATTCAAGATTGACAATGGTTGCAAACCATCATCATTTGATGATAGCCTATGTTCAGCACTGTTTAGCCATCCTTAACCTGCAAGAACTTTACGTTCAACCATCATTAGCCATTGCTAACCATGAATTATCATCATCTCTCCTCCAGTCAATCATGGTTGTCACCATTGATTCACAGCACTTTAATGGTCCAATTGGCCACGTGTGACTGGTTAAGTGAAGTTACTAGATGTTAATAGCCATTTGTTGCAATGGTCCAATAGCCAATCAATCTAGATATTACTAGATTGGCCATTTGTTGCTATCAACCATTTGTTCCTAGTAAACTTCACTTAACCCTCACCCCCACAGATCCCCGGTGCTCACCCTGCCGCCCAGGTTCTGCAAGACCTACCCCATCAACACCAACGACACAGCCAAGGGCGTCCCTGGCGTTTTGCTGGGCCGCTACGAGCGGGACAGGTACGGCCATAAAAGCCAGGGCAATCCTTGGGTGCGGCAGCCCAGGGGAAGATGTGATCCGCTCAGCCGACGTGGTGACGTATGTCCAGCAGAATCTGGATCCACCATGAGATGTTGGTTCCGGGCAAGCGGAAAAATGTAAGGATGAAAGATCCAGACAGATCTTGTGGATCCACCATGAGGTCAGGTTGGTGATGAAAGATGTCTCAGTTCCTGGCCAGCTGTAGGGAATGATGACCAGACATGGCGATTCAAGCCGATAGCCAGGGTGGCCACTGACCGAAGGGGACAGCAAGGCCAATCAAGGAACCGATCAATTAATCAAGCAACCAGGTCAGGGGTCCATGACTGCTGGGCTACAAATGTGGTATGAAGCAATATTTTGGACACACACACACACTCATACACGCATACCGACATCTAGATATGATACATATATATATATATATACGTGCATACATATATGTATCTTTTTATTTTTATATATTTATATGTATGTAGATATAAGTGTGTATATATATATAGGCATTCAGATACATCATGTTTCGAAAATATGCTGGCTTCTAGGATGTCAATTAGGGCCCCAACCCTACCCAAGCCATTCCCAACCACATTGATGAGTTCCAACCTTTAGCCATGAAGCAGTGGCATTTCAACAACTAAGCTGTGATTTCTCCATCCATGCAAACAATGCATAAATCCATACGTAAATACAGAGATTCGCGCGTCACTACTAGTGCTACCATCGGCAAAACGAAGCATCCTTGAAATGAACCACATTTTTAAGGATGTTTGTTTTGGCAGTCAATCACTACCGGCAATCTTTTTGCAGCAGCAAGCGTCGCTCATCCATGTGGTACCGAGGTTCTCATCTCAGCTTCATTGGCCAATCTCCTGTATCAGGCCACCTGGTTTCGGCCGAAGAAGCTGCACATGCCATTCGGTGGATTCTTAAGCTATGGGGGTACCCCCCAAAAATGCTTGGTTTATGAATGGTTGACAGTGGCTTAGCAAGGGGATTGTAAGCCAATAATACGGGATATACCAACTGTATCCAGCTGTAATGGTTCTTTTATTTCTCAAAATGGTTAAAAATGATTTAGGGTACCCCTATGACTTGAGAAACCACCATCTGGTTCCTGAGCTATTTGATACTAGGGGAAGATAGTACTAAAAGATGACCACAAGTGATTGATAGTAGTTGGAAGTTGGAATGAGAAACAAGAACAGGGCTGTCCAACTACTTGGGGTTATCCTTAAATGACACGCCAAATATTTGCTTCTTTACTTTACCTCGTAAGAATGATCGTTTGTGGCAGATTCTGCGGGATACCACTTTTAAACAAAGCTGACGTCAGCATTGGTTCTGCCAAATGGCTTAGCATCGCAACCATAGTGCATCATCAGCTTGGTTGGAGGACCATGGACTATTTCCGTTTCAGAAATCTGCGGGCATTGGACGACACAAGGACATTCATGTAGTCCATGAATTCTATCTGTAAGTATACTTGAACTATAACATCTAAAGTCCATGTAGGTATCGAATATATGGTCCAGTGTTCCTTGGCCCCCCTCCCCCCCCCCCAGGCATAGGTCATGGGTCCCCCCTCCCCCCCTGTGGTGTGGTAGTTGGGTGGGTGGGTGGGTGGGTGGGGAAGTAGGATGGTATTCTATCAGTTGTATATGGCTATTCTGGAAGCAAATAGCAATACACCCCCACCCCCTGTGGTGTGGTATTCTATCAGTTGTATATGGCTATTCTGGAAGCAAATAGCAATACACCCCCCCCCTGTGGTGTTGTGGTGGGGTCGGGTCAGTGAGGTAGTAGCATATAAGTAATGAATTG
>VSDK01028485.1:313193-432543 GCA_009767595.1 Symbiodinium kawagutii | reverse complement strand
GGGGGGGGGGGGGGCTGGGAACACGGAGCACGGAACCATATATAGATTTGAGCTATTTACGTCAATATGGACTTAAATCGTTTCTTGTTGTTTCCCTTATGTAACAATAGCTAAACATTTTCCAGTTTCGCCCTCATCATGGGCTACCAATTTTGACACCCTTGGCTACGGTCAATCCTTAGAGCTGCGAGCGCATGGCACAAGCCGCGAGCACAGGCGGCCGGGGATGTGAAAAACGGCAAGACCGTGGATGCCGCAGCTTGGGCCAAGGCCTTCAGCAATGGAGGCGGAGCCAGTACGTCTTCCGGTTGAGGATAACATGCGCCGCTCAGAAGTGGCTTTGGGTCAAAACTAACCATCAAAAGTGGTTAACATAACCACTATAAGCCATAATGGCTTATAATAACCAACCAAATCAAATGGAAAACAATGGTTAATGATAGGGGAACCAGGCGGACTAAGGCTTTTGACCCACAGCCAAATGGCAAGCAGAATCATTCACTGCCATTGTCATCGTCATCGTCACCATCATCATCGAACAGTATATTCGCTACCATTGTTGGTGATCAATTATCCTCACTAACTAGTCAATCTAGGAGGGTAGAAGAAACAACATATCTAGGACATCAAATCACAGAAGGGATGGATGTGAAACATGAAATTCAGCACAAAATGCAGCAGACCCTTAGACTATGGTTTAAATTAGAAAGGTTTTGGACCGCAATAAATTGTTCCATGAAATGGAAGCTGCAAGTATACCACGCGATCATCAGGAATAAACTTCTATATGGTTTGGAGACAGTTCATTTCACGCAAAGCCTTCAAAGAAAAGTAAATGCTTTCCAGCTGAGGGGATTGCGTAAGATATTAGGCTTGAGCACCACTTATATCAACAGAGCCTACACTAATGAATTCGTTCTACGAAAAGCAAATGAAGCTATGGACGTTCGACCTGGGGACACACCAGTAATCAAATTATTTTCTCAGCTGCTGGAAGACCGACGAATTAAGTTGGCTGGGCACATCCTACGGAGTGATAACAGCGACCCCCTAAGAAGAGTAAGTTATGAACCTGATTCGGCTCAATGCTTTAAAGTGAGTAGACGGAGAATAGGAGGACCCAGACAATTATGGACTGTACACACCAATAAGTATGCTTGGGAGAAATTAAGACGCGAAACTTATGAAAACACAGATAACCAAAACCAACAGTTATTAAACTTTGCACGTGGCCGTCAATTTTGAAATCGCCTTCGCATGCCCACGGTTTCACCCAGTGCCAAGAGGAGGCACGAAGCCTTGGCTCGCAAAAAAACTAGTCAATCTAATCAGTGATCCGGGAATTCGAAAATGACCCAACACCAGCACGGCTGGGGACTACACCAAGGGGGCCTCCGAGATGGCCAGGAGACTTTGCTGGAGAGTAAGTGGTATAAACAAATTCCCCAAAGTGGAGGATTGGTACGAAGTGACTACGCTATCAAAGTGGTGTTTGCAATGATTATGAGTCAATATTAGCCAAAGTGGAGTTTGTATTCCAACCAGTAAAATAAACATCTGGTAATTCTCCAGCAAACAACTGGTAATTCGGCATATGTTTTACGAACACGCAGCTCAGAGTTCTGTGACATGTCTAAGGTGCCATAGCTGTCAAATGAAGGACAGGGGGTAGCATCAGCAACAATGACCAACAGACCCCTAGCGCCTACTATTGTTTGTATCCACCAGCCATCCTCCGGAACCATCAACCGCTGCACCGTTGACCATGACTAAAAGATATGACCGTTATCAAACCATCAGTAACCCGTAGTGGCCCTTGTCAATCATATGATGAGCAATTTTGAACTCTAAAAAAAAACCGTCGTCCACATGTAATAAGCATCATGAAGTCGCAAGCTATATTGCCCCCCATCGTTGACCATTTCAATACAATGTTTCACTTACTAGTATCAATAACCATTATTGCCGATTATGATCAAGCATCATCAGATAGCCATTCTGAACCATCAGTTTACAATGATTCACCATTATCATCCACAATTCCTGGTTATTGATGGTCATAAGTTAGTGATTAACCAAAATCAACCATTGCAAACTACAGTTACAGTTACCATGATGAACCATTACTATCATCGATAGCTCCTGATTATTGATAATGATTAATCAGTGCTAGATGATTATGAACCGTCAGTTATATCCGCTTACAGCCTTTATTCACCATCAGTTAACCACCATGGTTATAAATCAGTGGTTCACCAATCATCACCGACGACCGATCGCCGGTCGCTGCCCTTCCAGATGGCTTTAGCGGTTCCGTGGATGACTTCGTGGCCGCGGGAGATGCGGTGCTAATGCGCATCAAGCATCACATGAACGAAGGGCTGCATCTTAGTGTGCCTGGGCGCGTAAGTGGTTCTGGTAGCACTTGTAGTAGCAGGACCTTAGAAGGACCTTAGCAGGAGTAGGAGGAGGGGTAGGAGGAGGAGTAGCTGTTGTAATCGTCGTTGTTGTTGTTGTTGTTGTTGTTGTTCATGATGGTGGTGGTACTAGTGGTGGCGGTGGTGGTGGTGGTGGTGGTGGTGGTGGTGGTGGTGTTTTGGGTGGTTGTCAACTTGGACCAGGCCTTCGGTTGGAATTGAGGCAATAACCATACCGAGTCCTGGCCATTTTCAAGCTGGATGCGATCGGGTTAAAGGGTATAGCATGGATGGGGTGATTGATGGATAGTTGGCATATCTCCATGATTGTTGCTAACTGCCCCGTAATATTCCATGGGCTAACTGCCGAACAGTTTCATTTGGAGGATCACCACGTTAGGGCACGTGTCCGACACAGGTGCAAGGTCCATCAAAGGTGATCCCTAGGCAACCGACAGTTTGTTACGAGCTTCAGGGGGTCACCTAGGGGTTGGGTGCTCCCGGGCCATGCTGATTAACCAATGGGTGGTGGTTGTTGAAGGTCATACGTCTCATGGTGGTCAATGATACACCTGGTGGTTTCTCAAGCCATGGGGGTACCCCCAAAGCTATGGCTGGTTATTACTATAAATGACTAGTGGATGATTTGGGGGTACCGCTATGACTTGAGAAACAGCGACATACACCTATGCTTTAGTTGTATTGTGATTTATTAACAGTGTCCTTGTGATATTTATGATGGCCTGGTGGTCAATTGGGGATTTGCTAAGTAATAGACCTCTGCGTCATTGTACTATGAATGCCAGCGAGATATTGATAGCTGATTAGTACACACTGACAACCAATTGGTTTGGTTCACGGGTGGATCAGATTGATTTTGTGTCACTGCACAGGATCAGTTTTCTTTTCATCACTTGCCACCCAATCAGATACAAGGCAGTACTTCTCACCTGCTTCAAGTCACAGTATATAGTTGGTGATTACTGACTTGCATTCACCTTGCTACAAGCTTGAATTATTGGTTAGATATTGATTAATTGCTGCTGAATTTATGGTCGATGCTAACTGCACTTCGAGGAACAGATTGACAAGGACACCGGGCTTCAGTACAATGCTCGTGCCGGCACCTCAGGGGCGCATCAATTGGTGCGTGTGGGAGGGGCGTGGCTAGTGATTCTTCGGGCGAGCCATGCGACCACTTCATGATTTCATGACCATCCATCGGCATCCCATGGCTCACCTCCCGGCCTCCTCGATGCCCCTGGCCCCTGGCGCGTTGGGGAAGACCCGCAGCCCGAGGATCTCACGTGGAGCTACAGCGAAGTCCTGGAAGCTCTGCACCAGCGACGCAAGGCCCTGCGGTGAGCGACTCGGCGATGTGACGGGATGCGGCTCGGACCGGGAGGATGGAAGTTGGCTAACAACTGGGGACGGTGATGAAGAATAGCTGATTAACATAATGGTTAATAATGGAAGGCACTTGCGGTCGTCCACCCATGGTTCTGAACGGTAAATAATGGTTAATTCATGATTATGATTGATTAATGGTGGTGCTTTAGTTAGTTAATAGATAGGTAATAGATTGGTTGATGTTAATATTCCACTAACATGGTTAATAATGGTTAATTAATGATGATGATTATAAGATAGTAGGTTAATGATAGTTGATTAATCAACAATAATAGGCAACATAATTGTAATCAAAGTAGATTATTAGTAGATTAATAATGGTCGATTGAGAATACTAGATTAATAATAGATTAATGCCTTTGATAATAGTAGAGTGATAATGGTTAATAATCAAAAATAGGGTGTTTAGTTGGTGGTTTCTCACAATGGAGTCGGGGAATTCATGTAGCTGAGGTAAATGGGTACTAATGGATGGAAGTGACAAGTCATTAGCAATGGTTGATGATTGACAAGATGATAATGGATGATGGATGATGGATGATGGATGATGGATGATGGATGATGGATGATGGATGATGGATGATGGATGATGGATGATGGATGATGATGATGATGATGATGATGATGATGATGATGATGGTGGTGGTGGTGGTGGTGGTGGTGGTGATGATGATGATGATGATGATGATGATGGAAGTGATGATTGTCGATGAATTGGTTTGTAATGAGTTTTTTGCTATCACAATTCACATATGGTATTCTTTGGTATTTTGATGAGAAGCTTATGATATTCTGATGGTATTATTATCGTATCCTGGTGTTGTTAGTATGGTTTGGTGATTAATCTGATCAACATGTAAGCATTAATTAGTCGGTATTATCACCGATGGTGATCAGTGATAGCTATTCAGTACGGTGATTCAGCAGATGGTGATACAACAGGTGGACAGATGGTGAAACAGTTGACCACGATGATCAACATGATGATTTCAACGGTATTCCTGTGACGAGGGTCATACAACAGATGGGTGAAAGAGTGATACAATTGATACCCTTTGGTAAACTAACCTGGAAACATACAACCATAGGGATTTCTCTCTGGCCAACCAACCTGGAAGTGACAAATCCACCATTTATGCTGGTTTTACCCATGAAAATGGGCTTCCAGGCTAGTTTGCCAGAGGCTGACATGGTTCATTTTGAGGGAAACAAATGGACCAATCCTGTTGGAGCCATGCCAGTTCTGCTCCGGCACACCAGGGGAGCACATCCCAAAAATGGGACCATCTAAGCTGTTGATTTGGTTGCGTCGATGTCATACACCATCTGGAGATTCGTATCATCGTCAGTTGCCATGTGTGGTGTGCGAAAATAGGAGATTAGCATGTTTCGCACAGCCATACCAAAAGCACTCTACAGATATAAACACTTTACCAACAACACACGGAGTTTGTTGACACTGGGTTTTATGATGATCTTTTTTGGGGGAACAGTTGGTCTTGGCCGTTTGTCTTTTACCATTGTGGTTTCATAGTCCCATTCATGGAAATCCAATTGCCTCCTGCCTGGCAAGTGTGAATCCTCGAGCTGATGTGAAGGGCTTCACACTTTGGGCAAGAATGGTGAACTGCAGGTGTGCAGTTGCGCAAGGATACAATGGAAAACGGTACAAATGGTGCCTTCCAAATCCATAATTTTCATTGCTCAAAAATGGCTTCATCATTGCTAGCTGCAAACTGAGCTGATCCAAGTCAATAGGGAAGATCATCACAGCAGCAACTCAGTAAACTAAGTAAACTCGGGAAAGCTTCAGTGCTGAACCTAGCCTTGCGGTTACTGTCACTACATGTTACTGCCAGCAATCCATGGGAAGATCTGCCAAGGACTGGCCCCGGCCCAGTCGCTGGCAGCGGTTGGAGCGGAGTTGGCGTTGCATTTCTGTGGAAAAAGCCGCCGCGGCAGAACTGCATGTCCTTGTGCTGTGGGTGAAATGCAGAAAATGTTGTTGCAAGGCTGTTGTCGCTGTTGCCGGTCGCACTCACTGCTGCTCTTCTTGTTGTCGTTTGTGTTGTGGTTGCGGTTGTTCTTCTTGTCCGTGTTGTTCTGACGGGACGATCGAATCATGAGAATGGGCTTCTCAGCTAAAAGAGAGAAATGGTTAGCTATGAAATGCAGGGCTTCAGAATTGTTGCCACCGAGGGATTTCATAGTCTCACATAGTGTGGTTCTGCTGATCTATCAAGGGATCTTCTGATTATTGTTGTTCTGGGGATTCATTTTCGTTCAAGGATTCCTTGCCAGAGGGATAGTACTTTTCAGAGTTTCAGGCCAAGGTCGTATCCAACAGTACTGAGAGCATACTTCCATTTTCGCCTGGGATGATTGACCCATTTAAGGTCGATAATCATGATCCAATGATAATGGTTCTCATTGAACCATCATCAAAGACAGCTGCATTTTGACCATTATTCACAGTTCGCTGACGTCATCATGAGAACCAAGCATGATGATATTCAATGTAAATGAATATATCAATGATCATCAACCAGTATCAATAAGCTGCATTATCAATTCAATTCAATTCAATTCAATTCAATTCATCAAACAACAGTTGATACTACGAATATTGATACCAAATCAAATCAACCAGCACCACAACTATTTGATGATATCAAAGATAACTACTTTCAAAGTTTGGTTTCTACTGCTTATATCAGCAGATGTTGTCATTAAATGGTTAATTTGATGAGCTATCGGTACCATGGTTATATCGACCAGTATTAAGCAAAATGATTGTTGAGTACCAATGCCAAAAGATGAGAATCACATCCCATCTCTGTCTCCCGCCATTTTACATCTACCAGTTGAAATAGATTCTAACCAAATATATATATATATATAGACCATAAACGACCAGTTCGCTATTTCTACCATATTGGTGACCACTATTTAATCACAAGTTAGCCAGGATGAGCCATAGTGTCAATTAACCATCAGTTTATACCAATTTGGCGGTATGAAGCGTATACATTGCTATTGCTATGAACGTTTATTTGCAACAAGTCTAATGTTACCAACACTTGGAGATTCAACAGGTTATTCATCAGTTGTGAGGTGAATCCTTATAAATCATATAATCATGTATATATACACACATAATGTGTATATATATATATATTTACACATATAGCATATATAAATGTAAAAATGGTATATGGAGCCAAAATCATCCACCGTTTCTGGAGCTTCCCATGGCTCAAGGCAACATCCCCATCCCGAGAGTCGCCAGGTTCACTGCCTTGGAGGACACCGATGTGGCCGGGAATCTCAGGTTTCTGAAGCCAGTCCTGGACTACCCCAGTCAGTTATGCTTGGTTTATTGCTAAAAATGCTGGGTTTATCAATGGTTAACAATGTTTAGTGGTTTTGTTAGTAAACAATTGATGATTCATGGTTAATAAACTGGAAATTTAGTGCTAAAAATGGTTTATAATGGCTAATAATGGTTAAGAATGGGTTTTAACAAGAGGATAATAAGCCAATGATAGGGGATATGCCAGCTATAAATGCTTGGTTTATCAATTGACAATGGTTATTAGCAACTAAAATGGGTATACCAACTAAAATGGTTGGTTTATTGCTAAAGATGGTTAATGAACTGGATGATTGGGGGGACCCCCTATTTTGATAAATACCCGTGTGGCCACTACTGAAGGTCACTTTGATGAAAAATGGTTGTTCAGCAAGCCATAAGCATAGGGCATCACTTTGCTCACCTCGATTCAAACAGCACTTCCAGGCACATGGTGGCATAATTTTGCGTTTTTCGATTCTCTCCTTAGTGGGGTGGAGGGTGCGTTTTTTGGCCGGTCACTTCTTTGTTGTTTTGTTTTGCTTTAGTTCCAGCAGCTAAGGTTTTTGGTTCTGTTTGCTTACCCATGCAAAGAGACTTTCTTAAACTAAAGTGTGGCTATCATACTCATTAATCCATTAAGCCCTCACAATAAAAGAATGGAAATCACCATCTCAGCCCATCTGGTTCAATTGTAAACCATCACAAACCTTTTAAACCATCAATGAATCTCATTAGCCATACTTAAAAGTATTATTCATCATAAAATCATCATTACCCATACCTAATTGAACCATGAGTTAATTGATAATTAACCATCATAATTGTGGTAGTTCGGATTCCAACCATTAATCTCATCAACCATCAATAAATCTCATTAACCATCCTTTAACCCCACCTTTGGAACCATCTTAACCCATCCTTCAATCCAACCCCAGCCCCTGGTGGCCATTGCCTGGGCTGCCCCGGACCGGGGGCCCCCGCCCCCCCCGTGAGGTGCGTCGCTTCGTGAAGCTGCTGGACCTGCTGTATGACCAGCGGCGGCGCCTCATCGTCAGTTGCGAGGCGCCGTTGGACGAGATCTTCCAAGACATACGAAACGAGGCGCGCAGATCCAACGGTGCCGGGGGAGCTGGTCCTGGTGCTGGTGCTGGTGGTGCTGGGGAGCTGGTGGTGGTTGGGTGGTGCTGGGGGTGGTTGGGTGGCTGGGTTGACCACGATTTTGTTGAGATCTTTGGTCGTGAAGGGGATGACATTGAAGTGTTATGTTGACATTGGAGTGATAGGAACTGCAATAGCCACAACAGCCACAACAATAAGCGATAGATTAGAACCAACAACAGTGAAACTGATAGAATAGTATTCTAATCATACAACATATCCTAGCCAATAGAATACTTGAATTGGTCAGTGAACCCATAGACAAACTAGCCACAGCCGGTCAATGAAAAAATAATCGGTCAACACGAATCGAGATGACTCGTACCAATCGTTCATCAGCCAACTCCGAACACACTTCACTTTGATGATCATCCCGCTCAGTAGCTCAGACACTATCTGTGTTTACAAGTCTCACAACCATCATGAACTTCTGATTCATAACCATCAACCATCCACTATCAAGAATCATTATCATTAAGTATCGTTAACAAGTGATGAATCATAAATTCACCATCATTGACCGTCTTTAACCATCAATTAAGGATAGATTCACCATCATTAACCACTATTTTGCCATAATTCACCATAAATTCACCATCATTAACCAGTATTTTGCCATAATTTACCATCAAACTTCAACTCATCCCACTGTTTCCCCATAGGTTTGACTGAAGGCCCGGAGGCCTGTCACACAGAGCAGCCTCCAAGGTGAAGGGAGACATGGGCGAGTTGGCATGGTCCGGGGCCGATCAGCACTGGCTCTGGGCTTCGGTGGAAGATTCATAGAATCGGGAGGTTGCTATTCACCAACCATTAGGAGGTTGTTAATAATTCATTATTGGTACTTTACTAACAGTTACTCTGTCGTGATTACTATGAATCTGGCTCATTTATTATCCAATGATTATCATTATGATTATCCATTCATTATCCTATGCTCATTAATGGTTCACCAACTATAGTCTAGAGTGACTAGCTTTACTAACTTTGTCTCAGTGAGTTGGAGTTCCAGCGCCTGGTTGGGTCGCCAAGGAGAACAGCCATGTACTCGGCAGATGGCAAGGCGCGGGAAGGACCGTGTGATCAGGTGCTGCGTCATGGCAAAGTTCATCATGATGCTTATATGGTGATTTCCCAATATGGGGGGACACAGGGACACAAAAAGTGGAGGTTCCATTAGTTTCAATACTATAAATTGATAAGATATGACAAGATTGGATGATTTGGGGGTCCCCTATTTTGAGAAAACACCTGCAAAAAAGATCATGATGAATAATTAATGGTAGTTCATTAAGCAGGATGATCAATGATTAATCATGATTGATGATGCTTAGAATGATCAATGACGGTGAATCATGGTCAATTGATTCTTACTAGTGGTGAATTGATGTTTACAATAAAATACAATAAATATATACAGTATAATGGTTAATGATTGATGAATGATGGTGAATGATGCATAGACATGGATAGACAATGATTAATGATGGATATACAGTCGTTGATGATGGATATAAAATGATCGACGACGGATATGTCATGCTATTCGGTATAGTGATTGATTACCCCGTGTCAACCATCTCTCACTCATCAATCAACCACTGGGAGCCATTCTCAACCAGTATCAACCGTGTTTATTGTTGACAATCAACTATCAACCATTCTTATTACCTGCCTTTTTCACCATCAATAACCATTATCTATCCAGAATCTATAAAAATTAGACTTTAATCATGATAGTTACCCATCAATTGACCATCACTTGACAGTTGAATCACCATTACCAACCAGCTTATCCCCAGCTCAACCGACTGCTGCCGTTCCTTCCCCAGGCGGGATTGTCTCCGCAAGCCGTAGGCACTCTGTGTGAGGCGTGGCACGGGGGCGCAGCACAGGTGTTTCACCCATGAGGAGTGGGCATTCCCAGGAAGACTACAACCATACGGTTGGTTGACCTGGTCTAACCAGAAGGTTGGTATAACCAAAGGGTTAGAAGAACTATTGACATAACTATTAGAACAGCGACAAGCAATATTTGGTTGACCTGGAAGTAACAGTTATTGAAATAGTCAATGTTCACCGGCATTCGATGGCAGATTCATCTGAAAATTACATGCTGGAAGATGATTCCCTTTCGTGAGCTAATTTTTTTGGTTCTCGGGATGGGGATGAGATCACCCATACCGCGAGTTGTTCCCTTGGTAAGGATGATTCTGTACATCAAAACTGGTTGTTTGGGTAAACAACCTGTATACTGTAATTATGTACTGGTAAGTATGTGATTTGTGACATGAGTGGTAAATATGTGACCGTCTTCGCAAAGTAAAGTCTGTTCTTCATCATATCAGACATCGACCTATCTCAGATTATGAGTGTGTCTTGAAACAGACGGGGTACTTCCAGCCGCCATCCAATCTCATGAAGCTTCTTTACAATTCAGACCAAGCACTATTTTGAGCATAGAACAATCATTAATCTGATCCATGAGAACTGATCTCAAGATAAAGTTATGACAATCATTTTTTCATATTACTGGCTACTGCCAACTGCACCTCTAGACACAATCCGTTGAACGTTCAGGCGATAAGTGCCCCCGGTTCAAGAACCATGGTTGTTCTGTAGGAGTGTCAAAGTAACCCCCAGTATTCACCACTGGAATTCTTGTGACCACTATTGGTGAGTGCAATATCAATCCATGAAATTCTTTCCGTTATCAATTCCATTGTCCGATATCACTTGAACCACTGATCAAAGCTACTGGTATTGTTGCTGAACCATCATTCAGCAACACTAGACGACTAACAATCTCCATATCATTCCATTGAATACTGGTGACTGCTGATTCAACCCTGAAATCCTGGGCTTGTTTGTGTTTTCCATTACCAACCATTCTCAACAATTGAAATCTGTCCCATTCATTTGTTCACGAGGCGTGACTTGTCAATCATTGTTACGGATCAATCATTCTTGATGGGCAAGTAATATCTCATTGTGATATAACCATTAATGAGTCTTAGCCAAATGATTCATGGAGGAAAGCACATGAATCTGTTGCTCAACCATTGCTATTCATCATGCAACCAGTCTATAACTCATCAATTAGACCATTAGACCATTACATACCCATCACTATGTCACTATAGTATCACTAATGACTCAATCATTATATAGCCATTACATGTTTCGGTTGCTCAGCCCGTTTCGCTTCTCCCAGTCACCAGCAAGGCCATTCGCGCCAGCGAGCGCGCTGAGTCGCGCTTGCGGGAGATGCGCACCAGGACGACCGGGGATGGGCCAGGTGCGGGGTGAAGCACCCGACGGTTTTGTTGAGCTAAGAATCGTGAGGAAATGGCTGGTGACTAAGGGTCAACTGGCTGGTGAGTAAGGGTCAACTGGTTGGTGACTAAGGGTTAAGTGGCTGATGAGTAGGGGTCAACTGGCTGGTGATTTTAGACATGTTGGTTTTCACCAGTATTAACAAATGATTGATTGATTGATTGATTGATTGATTGACCAATGTGTTTTATGGGGCTTGAAACCACCAACCAGTTGATGATGGTAAATGGTGCTTAGATGCTTGTTAATTCATGGTCGACTGATGGTTCACCAATGGCTGATGAACGATTAACTCATGGTTGACTAGTGGTGAGTCAATGGTTGAAAAATGGTCATGTTCAATTGTGGCTGAATGATCATTAGTTGATGGATAATCAGAGTTTATAAATAATGTTCTGTTGCTGCATTGGTAGTCAAGCATAGCTGTAACATGGATATTCTGAGCAGCTAAGGCATCCATTCAAGTTGGGTTCAGAATTTGTGAGCTTGTGGCACCGCATAGGGATATGCATAAACGGGAATACAATCTAACAAGCTGTAAATGATAGTTGTAGATAGGACAAGCATCGGTTTTGGGGGACATCTATGGACAAGGCCGCTGTACGCTCAGAATGGGCTCAGGGAATAGACCCCTTCTTGTTCCTAAGTATGATACTCAGCATCCATGCTGTGTTTTTTGGACCTGATCCACATCGCAATGTTTGTAGATCTGGTCGTTTGTATACATCAGTGTAATCACTATGGTGACCACCGGTGCTGATGTTACCAGCAAGGGACTTGTTTTATATGAGGGTACCCCCAGATGGCCTGCAGTTTGGGACGGTTGAGGGCACCCCAATGATAGAATATCATAGACTGGTCAGCCCATCTGACCTCAAGGTACAGACCCAACCATCAATGCAAAAACAGTTAGAGGTTCGATTGGGGAGAAAGGGATCTAATGCCCAGCTTTGCCCTACAATGATTGTTTTGGTTCAACTTGAATCCACAAGCCACGCACTGCTACCTGGTGGTCGGTTTTTGGAGCTCAATAAGACTGCCCTGCATGGCTGGTATTCTTAGCTGTTTTTGATGGATGGGATTCGCTGCCATGGAGTAACCCGCCACGGGGTAACCCTCTGAGCTAAAGGAGATACTGGCAAAGCTGCAGTGAATGATGGAGCTACCGCGGAAAACGTGGCCGTTGCTGCCATGGTGGATGAACTGCTGGGATGTAGCCTTGGTGACAAGGATGATCAAGGATGCCGATTATATATACTGATGATGCTCATCTCATTGAGATCAGGGTCGGATTCATTGCCATCCACCACGGCAATACCGTAGGATATAGGATTGAGCCATTGCACAAGTCCGCTGATGATGACCAGTTCCCAACTCCAAGAAAAAAGGCAGTTTCAGCCCTAGTTGATCATCGGTTCCGAACTTCGGCTGCAGCCGATTCCTGGGGGATGATTTTGTTTTTTTAGGGGAACTCGATGGTTCTTGGATTCCAGGGGCGTGTGGGTTGCAACTTATTGCAACTGTGAAACACTTCGATGTCATGATATTCCTTGCGGGACCTAATCCTAGTCACCAAGCAGGATGGGACCACCAATCCAACAGCTGCCTTGCTATCAGCTGTTGTCAATCACTATTCGCTATTGCTAGCTAATACTTGCCCTTATGAAGCCATTAATTATCAATCTCATGGATTCTCATGGACCATCATTCACCTATCATTAGCCACTATGAGCTATCACTGACCACCATCAACCAACAGTTGGTAACCATATGTAACCATTATAAACCGTTAGTTCACCATCAATTGACCATCATTTAATCATCAAATAGCATCAACTAGCCATAAGCAAATTGACCATCATCATTAAAGCAGCTCTAAATCTATTGAACTAATCGGTGGTTTCTCAACATCGCTGGACTGCTTGGTGCTGAACGAAAATCCGACAACTCGAACAACGATGGCTCAAGAGCAGCGCAACTGCTGAGCAGTGCTGCGCGTTTTTGGAGCTCTAGAAGCTTAGGAATGGTGAAGCTTAGGAATATGGTGTTTGATGACGTTTGCCAATGGGGTTAGGCAAGTTACTAGCTTTGATATTGGCAATATTATCAATTGATGATGGTTACTAGCTGATTATTGTCAGTGAATCATGATGGCAACAATTGAGGCGTATCATGGCCAATCAATTGTTCAGTACGGCCAAGAACGGCGGATCATGGGTTGATGGCTTGATGTCTCCTGTAGGTTTATGTGTAAATGTCAATGCGGGGTTTGTCAGGATGCCATGTTCACAACAACTATCTAGCCATGAACCAACCATCGTTCAAAACTACGAACCATCAGTATCCAGGAGGAATTACGGCTAAGCATCATCAACAATCAACTAACCATTGATTACAAGCGTATATAAATTACATAAACATCATATCAACATTGTACAGCCATTATATAACCATTGTATGACTGATGGATATCACTCAATGAACCCATCATCCACCAATGAACCAAGCCACATGGAGGTGTACCCTGCCACATCACCGTGTCTCTGAGAGAGCCATGGCCGCGGACGCTAGGTGGGAGGTCGAGGGAACCCCATAGCCATGGCGATGGCATGGTGAGCTATCCCAATTCATCAGCCATCACTGGGAAAGATGGTGGATTTTGGTGGGTTAAAAATGGTTAATTATGATACGTAATAGTAAATAGTAATGGGTTGATAATTGATGATTAATGAGAGTAATGGTTAATAATAGTCTGTTCTACTTAATAAGGCTTAGAAATGATTAGAGTTGATGATAGCAACGCTTGATGATGGGTAATCATGGTTGCTGTACTCATGTTTACGAAGGGGCCCCAATGATGAATGATAGTCAATGCTGATCAATGAAGATGATTATGATGGTCAATGCTGATTATCAATGATGGTCAATGCCGATTCCTGAGTCAATGCTGATTAATGACAGCAAAGCATGATTTGCGAAGGTGGTTCATGATGCGTACTGACTGTCATTACTGGTCAATCAGGCTCATAGAGAATGTGGCCAACAAAATATGGTGAGTGGTTTTAGGTGTGCTTATGGTTGCTTGCCGGCCATACAGAAAACACACACAATGTATCATAATGTCAGAAGCATAAATTGCGGCCAACAAGACGAACATATGATGCAAAGAAATTTTGGTAGATACAAAAGTGAAGATGGGTATGAACAAATCGGAATCACCGAGGCACAAACCATACAGAAAACTAGGTACTGGTACACATCGCCAAGAAAAAGCGGGTACTCCAAAGGAGGAAACAAATGCAAACGATCATGGGCCCATGGGTGGTTTCACCTTAGTGGGTCTCAACAATCATTGGTGGTTTCACTGAAAGTGGGTCTCGAAACTCATGGACTTCAAAGGAAGCGCCTTCTTTCAGTTGTTTTTGTCCATTTCGGATGCCAGGCGCATCCTAGATGCAGCCTGAAACAGAAGTGCCTGAATCGGTTTCTCGGCCGCCATGGTGCTGTGTCTGGCATGACAAATCGGTTTGTGGTCGCCAGATTTTGAAAGCAAAGTCCAAACGTGGCACGGGATATGCCCCGCTGTGCCCAGATTTTCCTGAATTTGGATGAGTTTGGTCTTTTTAGTTTCAAGCTTGTGAGTTACCTTGACAGATCTGAGAAGTCTCTTGTTGTTTTCCCGACCTACCCGCTTGTGATGCAACTAGTAAGCCGAATCCTTTACAGAAAAACACATCGCTTGGGTTTGTCCACGACTTTTCTCATAAAGTACGCGTCGCTTCCTTCCCTGGGATGAGTCACCAATGCAGTATCACATAGGAGTATCAGCTTTGACGTGCACGTGTCATGTATATGGATGTACATACTTACATGCGTAGATGCTCGTATTATTATGTGCCCACCCTACAACATACATTTTCAAAATTAGTGAGTTCATTATCTCTAGTCTATGTACATACATGTGCACAAACACAAGTATATTTAATTGCGTATGTTGCTCAAACAACAAGACGCACATATACAGATACACATGTAGCCAGATACATCTAGTGATATACTCTTTATCTAAACACATTTCTACATCTATTTAGATCCTGCACATGATTCTATCTACAAATATCTATGGTATTGTATCTATGTACAATTTTCACAGTATACATTGAAATGTGTATTCTATCTACAAATATCTATGTACAAATATCTGTAGGTACGTGTACATGACGTACGATACCGTAGAACTGATAGCCCATGCCACGTGGCCGATGGCTCACCAAGGCATCGTTGGATGGAGTGGTTGGGCCGATGGATGGGGCCCGGCAACTCAGTGGTTCTGAAGCCATCAAACTGGTGGTTAGTGATGGATGTTCAGCTGGCGAGACTGGTGGGAAACAATGCTTCGAAAGCGTAGCAACTGATGAGTTGATGATGTAAGGATTGAAGGTTTCTTGATGCTAATGATTGAACATGGCTGGTCTTGCACTGACCAATCCTATATTCAGGACTGCGGGTACCCTGTAGTCCTGGTGATCAAAAAGATGAACAGAAGATATATCTTTCTAAGGATATTCACCTTTGTGATTTGGATGACCATGTGGGTATTGATCCATCCCTTTGTGGCTTCATCCATGGCATTTGTGTCCCTTGAGAATGGTTGTTTCAGGAACGTTTTGAGCTGGTTCAGGAGTAGCCTCGATGCCTACATCGGTTGGCAGTACCAATGTTTGTTTGTTCTTGGTTATTCCCTCAAAACAACGATGATTGATAATTAACCGAAACCTTGATTAATTATTCTCATTTTGATGTAATAACCGAGAACCATTCAACTAACGATAATTCATGATAACAAATGTCATCAATTTGCTATTGCATGAATTAGCCATTATTAAGCACCAACTAGCCAAACATAAAATCTCTTCAAGTACTTTATATGTGTACCATGTACTGCGCTTCCCATTCGATAGTACTTGAAATCATGAGTGTAATGTACCCATGTTTTATACCCCTCCCATAGATGTAGATAATCATCAGATATCTTCAGCAACATCAAGCACTACAACCAGTAGATATGGTGGTTTCTCAAAATCGGGAACCCCCCCAAAACGGTTGGTTTATTACAGATAAATGACTAATGTTGGATGATTTAGGGGTACCCCTATTTGGACAAACACCCATATCCAGAAATTCCAATAGTAGTCGGTAGTCGTTTATCAGTAATAAACCATGCATTTTTGGGGCTCCCAATTTTGAGAAACCACCAGAAATTCATCCCCAGCTCCATCAACCACGCTGCCACGCTGCGCTAGTGCCAGGTCCTGCAGTTGTCGCTGTGGAACTTCGGGAGATCGCGCGGGTGAGAGTTTCGAGGACGAAGTGCCCATCCGCTTCGTTGAAGACTTGGAAGAGGAGGGGCTCAGCCTTGGAGTGGTTGGAGTTGTTGAAGTTGTTGGGGCTTTGAAGTGGCAACTGTTGGTTGTTGTTGGAGTTGTTGGGTTGTGTTAAGTAGCCAGCAACATCTGCAAGGCCAACATATTTGCAAGATTTTGTCTAGTGGTGCTTCACAGGGAGGGAATGATCCAAATGGCTACTACGGGTCACTACTAAGCATCGGCTAGTTTTGAGGGGAATAGAGTTGCTACTGCAGCTGAAACTCTTGCAGCAGGGCAGTTAATGGCCCGCGGCTCTATGGGAGTTGAGCAGGTGGATCACAAGGGGGGAATCATGTTGGCGTATTGCTTTGGAGCAAGCCAAGAGTTGAGATACAGCCTTCTGGGTCGACTGGCTTTTTCCAGCTGTGGTAACTTAATGATTTGTGGGGTAATTTCTTGAGAGAACCAGTGAATGACAATTGTTAGCACGCTCACCTGTACTGACAGTTACTCACCGCCCTGAAAGACGCCAAAAGGCAAATCACTAGGCCAAGAACCAACCAGTGTTGCAGCAATAATCATGTGTTATCTCAAACTACTTTGTTGTCATTCTCATTTTTCTGTTTGAACATTGTGTTGTTATTCATTAGCATTGTCTATTGAACAAGCTGGTCGCCGGGCAATATCAACATGTGTTGTACGTAAACTGCTAGCATATGTATGGAGTTATAGGCCATTTCTATGGTGCTTCATCATCTCATCATCCAAAATTAGTCATGTATAGTACTAGACCAACCATTTTCTTGGGGGGGTCCCATATTTTGGGAAACCCCATTTAAGATTCATCTTTCAAATCTCAATCATTCCTCCGGCAACGCCTTCCCTTCTCCAGTTGACCAACGTGGACACCCTCTTGGAGAAGGTGGAAGCCGCCTCACCCTCGGCGCCGGCACCGGGATCCTACCGGACACTCAGCGCTATCAGAATGACCCTGGGGTTCACCCACTCAATTCATAATGCATTGGGGAAAGCCATTGAGATAGTGTGAGTTGTAGCTTGGTAGTGCTCAATCATAGTTTGATGGTTCTTGTAGTGTTAGTGATAGAGGTGATTACCAGGCTGGTTATTAAAACCCTGAAGATGATCCCAGATGGTTTTACCCACCCATTCAAAGTTCCGACCATTGAAAAAAGGTTGGCATTGCAGGCAGTTAGCCACAGCTACAAGCAGAATGTTTCCCCAACTTTGGCTGATAAGTCATCTGCGAATCTAACTTTCAGACAGCCTTTAGCAATTGGCAATTGGGCGTGTTCTGATACAAAGCCAAGTTTCGATTTCATCATGAAATCAACTTACAGAGACTGCAACAATAAAGATCAGCAAGCCAATGGTCACTTTCTCATTGATCCAACACTGAAACAATGTGCGATATCAGGAGGAAGAGATAAGAATTGAAGACTTGCGCACGACGATTGTCCGCTGCTGCAGAATGCCATAGAATGCCATTGGTGGCAGAATTTCAAAGCAAAAAGATTCGCAACGTCATTTTCCAATTCCATTACAAAAAAGAAAGGGCTTGTGTTCCAGTGTTGTGTAGGAGCTGCGCTCTAACCACCAGTGCATATGGGGTATGGGCCGGATCTTATAACACATACTTCTTTGTGTAGCAACAACATCCACACAAAGTCCAGCGTCCTAGCCAGTCTACCATTGGAATCTTAGTGGTTTTGTTTTTACCCATGCATCTCTCATGAACCAGAATGGATTCATGAGATTTGTTCACGAATGGATACAGATTGAACCAGAAGAGTCAGAACCCATTCACGAGTCATTCGTAAACCAGTGACAGACCCCAGATACTCTGTGCATCATTTGCCTAGAAAATGACCAAAATGTAGTTAAATATACCATAGATATCCATAGATAGGATATCTGGGTGCTATCAGCACCAGCTATTCATCAATGGGTTGGAAGCTACCCGATCCTTTAAGAATTTCTGTACCGATGGCATCCCATGGCCACATACTAGTTGCATCCAACCATCGTTGATGGTTGTGTATCCAATATATTTTGTTGGGCGTTTCTTAAAATGGGGGTACCCCCAAGAATGGTTGGAGTATTACATCTGATGATAAACGATGGCTAACCATCATGATTTCCATGATTATCCTCAAGCACAATCACTCATAATTCTAGCCTCAATCAATCATCATCCGAATCTCAGGACAGTTTTGGTACTTGGCGATGGAAGCCACACCGCTGGCATGGGCAATTTGATGGTTGGCAAGGACCACACAGGGCGGTGATGCTGGGCAATCCCCCGGGCCCGGCTGTGAGGAATCTCTCCACAGTTTGGGGGTTCAGAGGTTGTATTCACAGGGTGTGGACGCAAGGTTTTAGGATGTTTGAGTTCTGTGCAATTATATTCTCCCGGTATTCTACCAGTCCATAATATACAGAGTTTTTTTCCAGACATGAAATTTTACCAATATTTTGGGTACACAATGTGTAATCATGTCATAGCGGCTAGTAGTATGCACGAACGACACTCGTCAAGGCACCATTTGGAGATTCACAACTTGACCAGCTGTTTACTGCCGGGTTTTTTTCAACCCAGGGTCGGCCCACGGTGTAGATGAGCCTGTTACAACGTGGCGTTATCGCAGTGGCGGCAGCAGATCATGATCTTGTTGATTCCGGGAGTCAATAGAGGTGAGAGCCCGCGTTCTCTGGTTGCACCAATGGCTGTTGGTCCAAAACCTTGCACCGCTGCTGAAAATCATTCAACTTTTCAAAGTCTTACTTACTTTGCTTTGATGTTCACTCACCTAGACATTCGTAGCATTACTTGGCTTTGGCTTGGCTGAATTTGGATTAGTCAGTATAGCCCAAGAACACTTCAGATACATGGCGAGCTTTGCCATTTGGTGGGAACAGAACGGTTAGCTTGGAAACAGTTCACATGACTCAGGTCGATGTTGCTGTTCCGACTCAGTCCTTGCTGTTTGTGTTCTAGCTTGTTGTGGTGATGCTTGATGTTGTTGACTGGTGGTTGTATGATGCTGTATGATCTTGCTGATTCATGGTGGTTTATTGGTGATGATTGTAGCTGACCAATCACTACATGATATCGATGACATCGTCGTATAATGTTGAATCAACAAAGCAGCTGCTACATCTTTAGCTTGTTGGTCAACTCTATGCTAACTTGTTCATCAATCCTGAGCCATGACCGACACTAATTAATCATAATTAACTATACTTAACGATAGTTACCTCTTCACCATGAATCCTTAGCCATAGCTAAGAATAGCTAACCATGATTGCCAATAAGCATGATTGGCAATCTTAGCCTAGGCATGCAACTCAGCGTTACACCGAGCACGGCGACCCCACTTTAGGACTTCGTTGGTACAGAAACACCAAAAGTCGCAAGGGAACTCAGGCCGCTGCAGGTGATCTTTCTGTATCTTTCTGGGCTCATGGTGGTTGATTGGTGACACCCGCGACATGCCAAAGCTGTGCCCCTTTGAAAAATTGATGGTGGTTGATGGTGAATACTTGTGGTGATTCATTGTATATAGTTATGGTTGGTTCTTGTTTAGTGGCCATGATTATTCGTTTGAGAGTTATTGTAGATTTGTAGATCATGGTTCAACCTCCCAATCGTGAATGAGGGGTAATGGCGGAAAAAATGGTGAAAGGGGAACTTAGCCAACCATCAGCAGCCAGCTTTCTATTCTTTTTCTTAGTGATGCATTTTTCTTAGTGGCTTAAAAGCCTTCAAAGCGAGTAGCGCACGGACAGAGCCAATAATGGCAAGCGATCGCCAGCAACCAATCAGTTCAGCATACAAGTAGGTGCCTCTCATGTTGAGGAGCCCGCATACCTGCCACGTGTGTGTGTCAGGTGTCATGGCATCGGATGAAAAGGGATCTACAAGCTGGCTCTATCTTACCAAATGACCAGACGCGCATGACACAATACTGTCACATGCCAGTGTTGCAAGTACTTCTACATATTTTGTATGTACACGATTTTGATTCTACATCTTTTTTTGCACATGATGGCCTTAATTTTGCCGTTTTACATAATTATCGCCATATTTTTTCTGCACACAATTAAGATTGCATTTTTTTGCCAATTTCATCCGCAATATTTTGGTGTTTACTGGCACATTTCATCCGCTGTCATCCACACAAATGTTGAACGGCCAACGGCTTGAGAAGATTACGCCCAATCCCACACGGAACCGCCACGAATCTTGACCCAGGCCATGTGTTTGGACCACCATCCGAGGTGAACCACTGGGAGTCGATGGACGGTGCCATGAAAGTCTTGGAGATGGACCTGGCAGGGCGTCTCAGTGCGGCTGTTGGAGCTGACAACTCTGTGACTTATGGGATGGTCTATGCTCTGAACCACAGAGTTGTCATTAACCGTCCGATAATTGATGGTGAATTGACGGTTAATGGTGGTGAATTGATGGTTTACAGAGTTGTCATCAGGGTTCTTCTGTAAACCATCACTTCACCATCAACCACGATGAACCGTGAATTCACCATCATAAACCATGACAAGCCATCAAACCATCATGATCATCAATTGATTTACCCAAACCATTGCCAGTCAAACCAAGATGGTTCTGGCAATGGATCAGAACTAGCATCATGATAACCATCAGTTCTGACAATTGACCACCCCAAACCATCGCCAGCCATTTCTCCATTCTCACCATGACTCATCGCTTGTTGACCTTCGCAACCAACGTCGCCTTGACGGCCTCAGGCAGCCTTGGAAGTCCCCGAGTCTCTGCTGTCGCAACCCTTGAGCCAGTCGCAGGCCCGTTGCGTCGTCGATGCCTAGGCGCTGTTAAGGGATCAATGACCACCATGATTATCAAGCTTGGGATAGAGCCACATAGATCCAAATAGATGAAAATGAGACTGCTTGTTGACTAGAACTAGAGAGACTGCTTGTTGACTAGAACGAGAAACTGGAGATAAAAGCAGCATATTTATCAGTGATACCAGTAACGAAGATATTTTTTGATAGATATCGCATCAGCGACATTTTTGATACATAGATACGCAGTAGTTTGATTTCGCATCAGTGATGCCAGGCCGCTGACACACTGGCGGAGCTGTCACTCTGGGCATCTTGGCACTGGCGGTAGTTGATGGACCGCTGGCGATCAAGGGCCCCTATACTGTTGTGAAGCCTTCCCCCTGAACGACCAAAGTGTTGGGATGTGAGCTAGCCACTTTTCGGATGACACATCATCAACTGGTTGGTGGAGTTATCCATCTTATCCATCGTGGTGCTAACCACTAAGAATTACTGGTGGCTGGTACATTGCCACAATGATTGACTGCTCGTTGCTGGTGGTGGTTACGTGGCCATGATGGTAACTAGCTCCGCGCTTAATGCTTAACTTAACAAATTCCCGACTTGGGGACACAATGCTAACCACTAAGCATTACTTGCAGCTAGTACATCCTGTACAATAGCGACATCGTTCGCATGGCTAATACCTAATGTTAGACAAATGCTAAACGGCTGAGAACGGGTGATTGGTAAAGATTCATCGTTGAATCACTGTTACTTAAATGGCCGTTTCATACGGGAATGTGTTCACCACAAATGAGGTTTTTTAGGCTGCTCTAAGCCAGGGTTTGTGGGAAGAAGTTAGTCTTCCAAAGCAGGAATCATGTAGCTTCCAGTCGTGGCCTCAAATGACCGCTCTGCAACATCAGCTGGCTTTTCTTCGCCAATCACCGTGTTTCTGTCTTCTATTCAGCCATCATTGACCATCTTAATCACACATTCACGCACTTAATCATCAAGTACTCCTCATCATGTATGTGAATGATGAACTAGCATCAATTCCTCATCTTCACCATGAAGCACCAACTACTTATTTGCCGCATAACCACTATACTATGAACCAATGGTATTTAATAATTGTTTAATGATGGTTCATCAGATACTAAACATCTAAACATCAATTATTCATCAAGTATTTAAACATATTACTAAACTAATATTTAATCATCAAGTATTGACCATCAATTTCGTATCATCACTGCTGGTAGTTATGAAAATGGTTGTTGATGGCTTAGACTGGTTAATCATGGCTAATGATTCTTGGTATCACTATTGTTCACCATGACCATGGTGACCATGAATCACTCTGCAGACTCCCCACTTCGACGTCGAGGCACATCACGGCATCAACGTGGTGCTCTACGCAGTTCCCTTCGGGTCCGTGTCGGAGGAACGCGTTCGAAGGCTGATTTTCCTCACGCAGCCACTGGGACAGCGGCGGTGTCACCGAGGTGGACAGCTGTTGAAAGCAGGGATACCAATAATAGTGGTAGTAGTGACTAAACTGCTTTCAATGACTAAATGACTAACAGTAATACTAGTGACTAAACTGCTTTCAATAATTACTGTAGCAATACTGTTTGATTACTGTTGAAGTCACTAATAGTACAGTAGTGACTAAATAGCGATAATAACAGGTACTAGAAATGAATAGCAGGAATACTAGTAATTACTGCAATGGTTTCTAGTAATGGTGAATAGCAATGATTTCTAGTAATAGCACTGGTTTCTAGTGATAGTGAATGACCAAACATGTTTGATATGGTTTCTAGTAATGGTGAATGACTGATAATTCCAAATAGTTTGATCATGACCTTTCACAGCGCTGTTCATCGACAATACTCAGCATAAATGAGGAATTCACAAGCCACTGTTTGTGATTATAAATCAGTATCAACGTTAATCAACAGTACTCAATTGCTGGTTATTCGCCGTAAATCGCTGGTTAAGAATGGTGAGTAACATGTGGCTGTGGGCCATGGGTTACAACCAACCATCCCAAGAATTGGTATCAATTATCAATGATGTTAATAGTGGTCATGAAATGTTTGATTGGCTCACGATCCTTAATCCAACTGCTAAGGACCATATGTTAAGCAATCATTAACCAGTTGAATTAGTTCAGGTAATGATCATAGTAACAATAATAATCACTAGTTAAGCGATCCCTGTTCAGCAATGCAATTGTAATCATTGTTGACCATTAAAGCCATCGTTCAGTTGACCATTGAATCAGTAGTTAGGAACTGACCAATGACCACAACCACTTTACAGATTGTTAACAATTTGTGCTTAGCGATTGACAAGAATGAAATGTTTATACGTAACAACAGTGATCATGGATTGATCATCCATTGGTGGTTATTGATGTTTAATAAACACATTGTTAAGTATGAATACATAACCATCATTAGTTAAACATGAATGACGTTAATCATCAATAGTTGATCTTTGGTTCAAAAAGAGCCACCAAGGAACCATGGTGGAATCCTTGGCCTCATCAAGGTATCTCCTGGGCAACGAACTTCTGCTGCATCTCTACATCGTCGTGCGGGAGCTAAGCCCATGCGATCGAACCCCTCCGTTGCTGGTGACATGTTTGGCATAGGAACTCCGTGGATCAGCTGACATTTCTCGCCCAAGACTGGCTTCAACGCCCGTGGTTTCCGATGGTGAAACCGTTGACTGCAACGAGGAACCTTTCAACACTGACCAAATCTAATCCTCAGATTATACAAATAGAAGCAGGCATACACATACAATCATATATGGCTTACTTCATCAACACATTTTGCTCACCGCAGCTTCCGCCACTGGACCCATGCTGCGTTTGCTGCGTCGCCCGCGTCGTGGGCGCAGCTTCGGCTCGCTGCCGGAGCCGCCATACTTCGCGGTGATCTTCACGAGCCAACGAACGGCACAGACCCAGGTGCCCGGGATGGTGGGTGCTGAAGTGGCTATGGGTCAAGCAGTAACCAACCAACTAATGGGGGATTTTCACCAACAATAGGGGGAACTAGGGGTACCGGGTTTTGACCCACTGCCGAGTAATGAGATCAACCATGGTGAGAATTAGTGATAATCGTTCATCACTAGTGCTGAATTAGTGAGAATTGTTAGTGTAATCATTTTTAGTAATGATAACAAATGGGAATTAGTAATGATTATTGCGAATCCAGTGAGCCAATAACCATGACTAGCCATATTTAGTAGTGAGAATTGCTACTGCTAATTGACTGCATGCAACCCCAACAAGTTCTAGTTGAAGGAGGTTACCACTTTGCGGCTCCGACATTGTTGCCCCTCTTAGCTGCAGACAAGAAGCGTTGTTGATTGCGGACATTGATACTCTATTTTTTTGAAGGGATTCCTTCACAAGTTTGTGTTTTGACCGGAGGCTTGTCAGATTTTATCAGAGTTGTCCCCCTCATCTACCGCGAGCTCCAGATCACAGTGGACGCTGCCGGACCCGAACCGCATGCAGTTTCGAAGGCCAGATAGCACGCCCGCAAGAATGTCAGAAGATGTGCCAGATAGGACGCCAGAACGAGTGCCAGATCGGATGCCAGAAAGACCACAAGAAGATATTAGATATGACGGAGAGAATACCAGAAGATACGTATGCCATAGGGAATGCCAATCAGAACGTCAGAAGATATGCCAGATAATGTCGAATAGACTGTCAGAAGAAAGAATGTCAGAATATATCATATTATGCCAGAAAATATGTCAGATGGGCATGTGATGGGGGTCACATGAAATAAAGTCATCTTTGAAAGAGTTGCTGATTGGTGGTGTCAATCATTTCTCATTTTCCCTGGTATTAGCAAATTCTTGGTTGACTACAATTTTTCATGACGGGGTGGTTCAACCACCAACCAGGTATCATCATTAATAGCCATTATTATCCATATATAACTATCATGAACCATTACTTAACCACAACTCAACCACCAACCCGGTTGGTATCCCAACAGATTTCATCACAGCACGAGACGCAGCGCAGGGCTATGACAGCATGACGGAGCACATGATGCAGCTGGCCCGGAAGCAACCAGGCTTCCTGGGCCTGGAAAGCGCGCGCGAAGCGCTGGGGATCACAGTCACTCGGCAGGGATGGGACCCTGGCAGTCACCAGTTGGATCATCCTGCCCCCCGACCGAGTCCACTCCAAAATGATGGGATGACTCTTAGGATGACCTAGGAATGATGTAGGATGACCTCAGCCACAATGAATGATCAACTTTTGGGGCTTGAAACACAGTTATGATCGGATGCGTATCCCTCAGGATGGCTCTAACTCCAAATGCCCCACTTGAGGTGAGCTACTGGGACTCCGAGGAAGCAATTGCTGCTTGGAAGGTGGGAATGAGGGATTCCAACGCTGGATCTTTTCGGTCACAACCATGAGACCAAGGATTTTCTTTAGGTTGTCATCAAGGCAAGTCATTCTGGTCGCAGCAATCTTCAAGGGAGCCCTCTTGGTTACATAGACTTAGGAATACATAGGTGCAAATATAACAAATGTCCCATGACACCATCCTGCACCTTGACTTTGAGCCGCCGACCTGTGAAGCAACTGGTTGCTAACCTGTGATTCGCAACTTGGCGACAGGCCAATGCCGCCCACATGGCTGCACAAGAGAGGGGCAAACGTGAGTGGTACAGCAGCTATGTGACACGCGTCTGTCGGGTGGAGCGGCAATATTCCTTCAGCGCAACAGCCAACGAGTGAAGCTGCCGGCACTGTGCACACAGCGATCCGTCCAAGTTGTACATGTTGTTGCTTGGAGCAGATCAGAATGTGATCAACGGCTAGTTATTGATCATTGACTACCATCATTGAACCAACAATATCATTTGTCATTGACTGACTCATCGTTAACTTTAGATAGAAATAGGGTTCGCCATCATTTCACCAACCTATGCGTACAAAAGGAGCCCGGCTGTCTATCTTGTTGATGCTGGGGAGTTTGAAATATGGAGATGACACCAAGCTTGATGACCTTTGACAGCTAAGGCCATGCAGAGAAGGCCTGGAAGAGCTGTGGGAGTGCGTTGCTCCTTGGGCTGCTTGCGGTGAAGCCCAACATGCGCATCGCGTTTGTTTGGGCCATCAGTCTTGGCGCCATGCCATGCCGTGCCCTTATCCCTTGTGGCCCTGCAGCGCAATGACTTGGGACGCGGCTTCGGGTCTCTAGGGACATGGACGTTGGAAGAACTTGAAACGGCAATATGCTCAGAGTGCAGCCGTTGTTGCCTGAAGTTCTCTGCGATGCTGGAATTTTGGAGGGACGATGAGGGACGCCTTCTGTACGAGTCTAGACCCTCTGCAATGTGGGACACTTTGGATTCTATGTGCGCCTGTTGTTGCTCAGCAGTTGGCTTCCTTTGATTCAGCTGGTTGTTTGCCAGCGGTTGGCTGTATTTGCATAATCTCGGATTTGCTTGGCTTATCCTTGAGATGGCCGGATATCTTGTATCCGGCTTGGCCAACAAGACATGGGGCATGCGGTGAAAAAAGGGTGCTGAGCTGATTGATTTTTCCAAGCCCGGGACCTATGATTCTTGGACCAAAAGTCCGAAGCTGCAGATTTTTGTGATACACAGCTGTACGACTTGATTTGAAGATTTCTGGAAATGCAACTCAAGGCATGTCAAATGATGCATAATTCAAACACATTGGGTAAGTTAAGTTCTCACGGTTGCACATGAAGAACTTGCCCCAACTCCAGGGTTGCGTTGCTGCATATGGCGAAGCGATGGGCTGATCTACTTGCAACTACGGTAGTTGTTGTGAACAACTCAGGTCAATGATCTTGGTTGATGGTTGACGGGGGATTTCCTTGTGCGATGGTTGAGGGGTAACTGTAATTGAAAACGATGGTTTAGTGATGGTTGCTTCATGGTTTGACGATGATCATCAACGGAATTAGTGTGCATTCAGCATCATTCAAGTATTACTGCAACTGCCATCATCCGTCATCATTAAGCTTCATTGGTGGTACATTTCTTTAAAGATTTGTTTCGGATGGCCCTCCCCCGCTGAGAAGCACACCCCTGAACATCTTGAACTGGAGTCCCTCAAATCGCCGCCGCTAGTTCTGTGCAAAAGAAGCCTTTGGCTTAATGCCAAGTTGGGCTGATGAACGTCTGGGCACAAACAATATGAGTTGTTGTTCTTTGATAAAATTTGTAGCTCAAGTTGACTAATGAATCTTGATAGGTTAATTTCTTGTGGCAAGCCAAGCTGTGTCAAGTACGATAAGATTGCGATCGTGGTAGATTGATACTATGGATCCTAATCCAAGTTGATTGTTTGATATTGGCTGCAAAATGACTAAGCTCTGGAGGATTATAAATCTGGAACACCTTCCTTTCATGCCAAGAAGCATACACAGAACTCAAATTAGAAACATGGAACTCCCGCACGCTTGTGTTACTTTAGGTGGTTTTCATAAGCAAACATGCATGCTCAGTAGATATCAAACTAGATATGTGTTAGCCATTTGGCCTAAATAAACGGACTTACTCACGTTAGCAGTTGATCATGGTTTCCCAGTTGAGATGTTCTGTTCAGCTTAATGTAGCCACATCACAGCCATAGACAGTATCCCTAAATCATCCAGTCATGTTTGTTTCAGCAGGGAAACCAGCAGACGTGGGGCATCTGAAATTTGGCGTCAGACCTTGTTGTTCAACCATTGACTACCCATCAACGAAGCATGATTGACCACCATTGATGGTTGGATGTGCATCCCCAGGGATTGGTAAGTAACCATGGTTACAGGGGTCAGTTGAGCTACCTTACAGGGTTTCTAACCTTGGGTGACCAACCCTGGGTGAACCAACGTTGGGTGCTGCACATCCAGCTGTAGCCCGGTGCGTGACCCCGTTGGTCAGGTCACAGGTGTGCCATCAAGTCTCCACAGCTGTCACGACTGGATCGCCAACTTTGCTGCCGGGAAGCCACAGCTGTCCCCGGGATCGCGAGGTGAATTGGTGAAGGAAAAGGCCATGGGTCAATATTAACCAATTAAGCTAAGAAATTATCAATGATTGTTTAACATGGTAATCATTGGTGAAATTCTTGTAAGTTACCATCCCCTTTCGTGAGGTGAATTGGTGAAACAACTAACCAACCAACAATGATGGTAAACTAGCTGGTTAATGGTTAATGATAAGGGATGATAACTAACAATAGTAGGGGGATATACCAGCTATATATATGGCGAACTGGGTCAATATTAACCAACCAACAATCATGGGTATTAACCGACCAATAATTAAGAAACCAATGGTTATCAAAGGAAGTTTAGTTACGAAGTGCGGAACTTCCGTGTTACGAAGATTTGAAAAGATCTCAAAAGAAATAGATCTCAAAAGAAATAGATCTCAAAAGAAATAGATCTCAAAAGAAATAGATCTCAAAAGAAATAGATCTCAAAAGAAATAGATCTCAAAAGAAATAGATCTCAAAAGAAATAGATCTCAAAAGGAATAGATCTCAAAAGAAATAGATCTCAAAAGAAATACATCTCAAAGGAAAAAGATCTCAAAAGAAATAGATCTCAAAAGAAATACATCTCAAAGGAAAAAGATCTCAAAAGAAATAGATCTCAAAAGAAATAGATCTCAAAAGGAATAGATCTCAAAAGAAATAGATCTCAAAAGAAATAGATCTCAAAAGGAATAGATCTCAAAAGAAATAGATCTCAAAAGAAATACATCTCAAAGGAAAAAGATCTCAAAAGAAATAGATCTCAAAAGGAATAGATCTCAAAAGAAATAGATCTCAAAAGGAATAGATCTCAAAAGAAATACATCTCAAAAGAAATAGATCTCAAAAGAAATAGATCTCAAAAGGAATAGATCTCAAAAGAAATAGATCTCAAAACAAATAGATCTCAAAAGAAATACATCTCAAAGGAAAAAGATCTCAAAAGAAATAGATCTCAAAAGAAATAGATCTCAAAAGAAATAGATCTCAAAAGAAATAGATCTCAAAAGAAATAGATCTCAAAAGGAATAGATCTCAAAAGAAATACATCTCAAAAGAAATACATCTCCAAAGGAAAAAGATCTCAAAAGGAATAGATCTCAAAAGAAATAGATCTCAAAAGAAATAGATCTCAAAAGAAATAGATCTCAAAAGAAATAGATCTCAAAAGGAATAGATCTCAAAAGAAATACATCTCAAAGGAAAAAGATCTCAAAAGAAATAGATCTCAAAAGAAATAGATCTCAAAAGAAATAGATCTCAAAAGGAATAGATCTCAAAAGAAATACATCTCAAAAGAAATAGATCTCAAAAGAAATACATCTCAAAGGAAAAAGATCTCAAAAGAAATAGATCTCAAAAGGAATAGATCTCAAAAGAAATACATCTCAAAAGAAATAGATCTCAAAAGGAATAGATCTCAAAAGAAATACATCTCAAAGGAAAAAGATCTCAAAAGAAATAGATCTCAAAAGGAATAGATCTCAAAAGAAATAGATCTCAAAAGGAATAGATCTCAAAAGAAATACATCTCAAAAGAAATAGATCTCAAAAGGAATAGATCTCAAAAGAAATAGATCTCAAAAGGAATAGATCTCAAAAGAAATACATCTCAAAAGAAATACATCTCCAAAGGAAAAAGATCTCAAAAGGAATAGATCTCAAAAGAAATAGATCTCAAAAGGAATAGATCTCAAAAGAAATACATCTCAAAAGAAATAGATCTCAAAAGGAATAGATCTCAAAAGAAATAGATCTCAAAAGGAATAGATCTCAAAAGAAATACATCTCAAAAGAAATAGATCTCAAAAGGAATAGATCTCAAAAGAAATAGATCTCAAAAGGAATAGATCTCAAAAGAAATAGATCTCAAAAGGAATAGATCTCAAAAGAAATAGATCTCAAAAGGAATAGATCTCAAAAGAAATAGATCTCAAAAGGAATAGATCTCAAAAGAAATAGATCTCAAAAGGAATAGATCTCAAAAGAAATAGATCTCAAAAGGAATAGATCTCAAAAGAAATAGATCTCAAAAGGAATAGATCTCAAAAGAAATAGATCTCAAAAGGAATAGATCTCAAAAGAAATAGATCTCAAAAGGAATAGATCTCAAAAGAAATAGATCTCAAAAGGAATAGATCTCAAAAGAAATAGATCTCAAAAGGAATAGATCTCAAAAGAAATAGATCTCAAAAGGAATAGATCTTGACTTTGCGTGACGCTCTCCGCACTGTCAGGGCTGTTTCAACTCATCTTGCAGATGACTTGGATCTTGACTTTGTGTGACAGGTGTGGTACTTTCAGCATGTCGATGATCTTGGAAGTTCAAAACATGGAGGAAGTCTCGCACGAAATGCGTTTTTGATCATTGGATTTGTCACGAAACCATGGGTTTTTTCGTGAAAAACGTTGTCGACTTGATCGGGAAACTAGCCTTGTCGAACGGACGGGTCCCAGACGGTCTCGGTTTAGTTCGGATTTGGTTCGGAGTGTTTCCTATGACTGTTGCCAAAAAATCGACTTCTGCACGTCTCTATGTTGACTTTGTGTGGCAGGCGTGGCATTTGGTGCACATGGAGCTCCTCTGGGATCGCTCTCCGCACTGTCAGGGCTGTTTCAAGTCAATCTGCACATGATTTGGATCTTGACTTTGCGTGGCAGGCGTGGCATTTGGTGCACATGGAGCTGCTCATGGATCGCTCTCCGCACTGTCAGGGCTGTTTCAGCTCATCTCGCAGATGACTTGGATCTTGACTTTGCGTGGCAGGCGTGGCATTTGGTGCACATGGAGCTCCTCTGGGATCGCTCTCCGCACTGTCAGGGCTGTTTCAACTGATCTTGGAGAGGTCTTGGATCTTGACTTTGCGTGACAGGCGTGGCATTTGGTACACATGGAGCTCCTCTGGGATCGCATTCCGCACTGTCAGGGCTGTTTCAATTGATCTTGGAGAAGTCTTGGATCTTGACTTTGCGTGACAGGCGTGGCATTTCGCGCGATTGGAGTTCCTTTGGGATCGCTCTCCGCACTGTCAGGGCTGTTTCAACTCATCTTGCAGATGACTTGGATCTTGACTTTGTGTGACAGGTGTGGTACTTTGAGAAGTCGATGATGTTTGAAGTTCAAAACATGGAGGAAGTCTCGCACGAAATGCGTTTTTGATCATTGGATTTGTCACGAAACCATGGGTTTTTTCGTGAAAAACGTTGTCGACTTGATCGGGAAACTAGCCTTGTCGAACGGACGGGTCCCAGACGGTCTCGGTTTAGTTCGGATTTGGTTCGGAGTGTTTCCTATGACTGTTGCCAAAAAATCGACTTCTGCACGTCTCTATGTTGACTTTGTGTGGCAGGCGTGGCATTTGGTGCACATGGAGCTCCTCTGGGATCGCTCTCCGCACTGTCAGGGCTGTTTCAAGTCAATCTGCACATGATTTGGATCTTGACTTTGCGTGGCAGGCGTGGCATTTGGTGCACATGGAGCTGCTCATGGATCGCTCTCCGCACTGTCAGGGCTGTTTCAGCTCATCTCGCAGATGACTTGGATCTTGACTTTGTGTGACAGGTGTGGTACTTTCAGCATGTCGATGATCTTGGAAGTTCAAAACATGGAGGAAGTCTCGCACGAAATGCGTTTTTGATCATTGGATTTGTCACGAAACCATGGGTTTTTTCGTGAAAAACGTTGTCGACTTGATCGGGAAACTAGCCTTGTCGAACGGACGGGTCCCAGACGGTCTCGGTTTAGTTCGGATTTGGTTCGGATTTGGTTCGGAGTGTTTCCTATGACTGTTGCCAAAAAATCGACTTCTGCACGTCTCTAGCTGCTGATGTTGTTTCTGTTGTTGTTGTTGTTGTTGTTGTTGTTGTTGTTGTTGTTGTTGTTGTTGTCGTTGTTGTTGTTGTTGTTGTCATCACAAAGTCATTCTGTTTCCAGACCCAAGAAACAGTTTGATTTGTTTCGTGACCCAGGACATGCATTGCCTTGTCAAAAACCGCAACACAAGATCATTCTCCAGACAAGTTGCGCGCTCGTGATGTTTTGACCGCCATTCTATAGGCTCAAATGTTTTTTTTCTATATGCACTTATAAGTTTTGGAAACTTCCGCCTCCGCCTCGTGCGGGAACTACTTGTACCAGGGGTGCCTAGGTATCTGGAACTGTGATAGTATGCTGATTTATGGCCAATGTAGGTAAAATGGTGTTTTAATAAACCAATTTAGTAGCATCTTGTAGCCCTATCAGAAACAAACAACTAACAACTGTTGAATATCATTGTTGTTTCTAGGCATATCACTGTTTGCGTTTGCTGGCTACATTCCCATGATCGTCTGCATCAACCATGCAAAACACGTGTTATCATTGGAGTCATCAGTTTCTTGTGACCATATCAAGATATTTGCTATACCGCTGGTTGTCTGGTCTTGACATAAATCAGTGAAAGATCCCATGACGACGTTCGGGCCAATGGTGTATCCTCAATAGCATGATGATCCCACGTAGCTGAAACGGCATGGTCAGGATGCTTGTACCCTGCTTTTGGCAGTGTTTTCCTGGCAAAAAAGTCAAGGGTGACCGCGCATTGGGTGGTGATTAGGACTGCAATCCCGCCCCCGGATCTGTTGCTGAAAGCATAGCGAAGGGCCAACGCTGAAGCAGGAACAAGCTAGAACATGAGCACTTAGCAACACCAGCCTTAATCAGTGCTGAATTGACGATTGATAAATGGTTAGCAGATGTTAGTGGTCAATGATTCAAGTTTAGTTCATGTTCAATTATGTCTAGTTAGAGGAAAGTGATGGTCATTTGGCACTTAATTGAATGGGCGTCACTGGTTTAGCTGTTCTACAAATTGCCATGGATGGATCCTTATACATTGTTGGCATGGTTGTTTTTTTCAAACCATTGCCCTCGCCCCCTTTCCCTCGCCCCCAAAAAGTCTTAATGTAATTCCCTACAAAACCAAGAGGATCAGGGGTGCTTCCGACATAAGGGTGGTTCTGGGATCAATCAGTAACAAGCATGTCCAACCATCACCAGCCAAATGGAGATCGCAACCATTACTCACCATTATGAACCCTGATCATTGCTCTTGGTGACCATCATTGCAAGCAAGTGTAGCCATGATCGAACATTCTGCTTAATTATCTTAGTTCATCAAGAATGAACTAAAACTCATTGGGATATTTTTTCAATGAATTGAAACTATGAACGGTTCATGATGCTTAGTTGATCAACTATCCACCATTCACAAGCATCATGAACCATGCTCACAGGTGCTCGTGGTAGCGCCGCTGGTGCGAATTGCCCTGGCCTTCTAAGGACTCGGATTTCGGCTTTGGGCACCTCTATGCCCTGGTGAGGGCATCCCAGCGGGGATCGGGGCAGATTTCATGGTTGATAAAGGATCTGTAATCATAAGGCAAGCATAACAACCATGTGTGATCTGTATGTGTGGTCTAATGTATATTATATATACATACATACATGTCTAATGTATTTATATTTCTAACACATACACACACAGACATATTAGACCTAAATTTGTTTTTCCCCAGATAGCTGACAAGCTATAAGGGGTTCTTGCTTCTCTATGGTAGGGCCTCGAATCGGCGCTTTTTTTTGCCGCTGCTCTGCCCCTGCTCATGCTTGTTTTCCCTTTGTCTCCCCTTTGTATTTCCTTCGTCTCCCTTGTGGCTCTGGATCGGCGCTTTGTTTGCCGCTGCTCTGCCGCTGCTTATGGTTGTCTCCCTTTGTCTCCCCTTTGTCTCGCCTTTGTCTCCCCTTTGTCTCCCCTTTGTCTCTCTTTTGTCTCCCCTTTTTCTCCTCTTTGTTCTCCTTTGTCTCCCCTTTGTCTCCCTTGTGGCTCTGGATCGGGGCTTTGTTTGCCGCTGCTTTGCCGCTGCTCATGCTTGTCTCCCTTTATCTCGCCTTTGTCTCCCCTTTGTCTTTCCTTTGCCTCCCTGGTGGCTCTGGATTGGCGCTTTGTTTGCCGCTGCTCTGCCGCTGCTCATGCTTGTCTTCCTTTGTGTCGCCTTTGTCTCCCCTTTGTCTCCCCTTTGTCTTTCCTTTGTTTAATCCTTGTGCGCAATGCGCCAGCTATCTGGGGTCTATGCTGGTGTAATCAAAAATGGATTTTTTTTTGTGGATCTGACTTTGACAATGCTTGTTTACTGTAGCTTTTCAAAAATGTGATGAATGATCAACCAAAAGTCTTGATTGATCAACAACTACTGCGGACCAGTCAATTTGTTTGACTAACCATTTTGTTTTACTGAGCAGTACTAACTATGAGCAGCCATTGCTAGAAAAGATTTGCAAACCCAACGATAGGGTCAAAGATTCCGAGCCTCTGACGTTGAACCCACAGAACATTGCCAGCTATGCCTGGGGGCACGAATCTCGTGGGAGACCCGGGTGGGCCCTGGGTGGTTCTTGGTCGCTGCGAATGACCAAACGAATACAGCGAGCCGTAGCTGCAGTGAACATGTAACTGTAACTGCTATCTTTTTTCCATTCTATGGTTCCTAACATTCACTGTTACCAATCATCATTGGGTTCATCAATACTTGGTGGTTCATAATTCTTGATATATGGATATTTATTTACATATACATGTATATTTAAATAAATGAATATATATATATATATATATATAGTAGATATGGTACGTACTTGTTTCCTTCCCCTTGGCACATCTCGACGTGTCTTGTCAACCGGGTGGGTACCTGCAACCCATCGGCTGCGTGGCCCAGGCCGGTAAGAACCCGGCCAGGTGGGAATTCGTGGCGGACGGACGTCGGTTTGAACAACCCATCAATGGTGGCTTATGATGGCTAGTGATGGCTGATATCTAGTGATAGCTGATGAAGGTTGATAGTTGGGTTGACTATTCTTAGATGAGTTTAACTAGTTCATGATAGTAGGGTTAACCAGTTCATGATGGCTTCTGATGGGCTTATGAAGGTTGATAGTTGGGTTGGGAAGGTTTATTTAGATATTCCAGAATACTGGTTGATTTATGAGTAGGTTGATTTAGATATTCTCATGGTTGCCCCTACTAGTATCAACCAGTATTCTGTAATGAATTCTCATCAATACGTACCATTTACCATTGTCAATGACCGCTAATCAACCATTGGCTGAAAAAACATGATGATTGTATAAACGGTTGATAATTGGGTCGGTCATGGTTGAACATATGCGTGTTGATGGTCAAAAGGGTTTGTGATACTCTTACGAACGAGCAATCAATGAGGTTGATCAGGGTTTGCAGTGCTTCACGATGCTTCAGACTGATGATTGGGCTTGTGAGTTCATGAAGTGCATGAGTTATCCTGAAGAATATACTGTCATTCACGATACTGTTTGTTATTCACCATGATGTGCTATTATCATTCATTATTTATTGTTATATTTAGGAACTATTCTCACTCCTAGACTGGTCAAAGGGAAGAAACTATGGTCTATAGTAATGTTTTTTCCTCCCTATTTCACTAGTGTCCATCTCCATCCAAATATATTTCCTTACCATTTCGAGGTCCTTGGAATGGTCTTAGGGCTGACCTGTTCCAGGTTCATCACCTTGCGAAAAGTCCAGGGTGATGGCGGTCAGGTGCCATTTTCTGCTGGAAGCTGCGTGGGGGTCATCATGGCTACGGGCGATGGCCATGGTTGAGCAAGTGATCATGGCCCCTACTGATGGATGCTGGTGCTCGACTACGACTTAACTAGGATAGCCGGTCGGGTAATAATTGGTTTACTTGCTTGAGATGACCTCTCATACCGGCAAAGAACCAAAAACCGTGTTTTTTCTTAACAAAGGTTCACCAGCAGTTTACTGATGCTGATTGACAGCCTACCCTTTAGTTGATATTCCTGCAGCCGGGTTGGTTGGTGCGGCTGCTTTCAAGGGCCAAGTCTGGATGGCTGATGGTGATACTACCATAGCTAGTTCGTGTCTATGAACATGAGGGTTGCACGGAAAGTTCGTGTGGATGAGTGCATGGTTGTAGTGCAGGGCCACATATTTCAGCGGAACTTCTCGCTAGCCCGGTGACCAGAATGTTGCTTGTAATTGTGTACCTTCGTTGCTTTACAGTAACGATCATAGTTAACGATGTATCTATATATTCCATAATGATTTGTTACATGATACCTTGGTTCATTGATTCATTGATCCCTGACTCCTTCCTTTCAGGTTTTCAAGGCGAGGAGGATGTTCGTTGGCGGAAAATCAGTGGGGGTCCAAACCAGTCCCAGCAACACATTGAAACCCAGACCTGAGCACAGCAGGCCGGCTGCTCATCTTCAGGTTCCGTGGAGGAATTTGATTAGCTCTACTATGGGAGGCTTATCCATCAGCATCGCGGAGAAATGTCTTAAGCAGCATGCCAACCATTCTTGATTCACCACTTGTGAACCATGAATTGATCTTTGATCAAACATGAACTAATCATGTATCATTAATCCACCCCAAGTCACCTATCAACCATAAATTCAGCGCTTTCATTATGGTTGATAAGTGACTGTTTTTCACCATATGGTCACCCTAAGTCACTCATTCACCATATGGTTATCAACCATAGATTATGCTTCACCACGGCTTGACCGTTTTTCAACATCAACGGTCAGCATCACTGCAACAGGACCATGGCACCTTTCGCAAGGCATTGCTGTCAGCATGTGGTGTCCTGGCGGGTGAAACTGCGCTGGTGACTTCAATGGCGTGGATGGTGGGGCATTGATGGTGAACTGATGCTTGAGTAATGGTTAATTATAGTGGTTAATTAGCAGTTGATTCATGTTGATGGTCAACTAATGGTTACTTGATGGTGAGTAATTATGGTTGACCGGTGGTGAAGTAATGGTTAATTGATGGATCAGTGATGCCGCATTGACGGTGAAATGATGGTTGGGTTCATCATGAGAAGCAGGTAGCAACGATGGACGAAAATGGGTCCCGATGTCCCGATGATCCTAAGATATTTTTGGATATTGCCGCGGCTGTCGGCGCATTGCAGGCAAATAGCAAACGATGGGGAACTGCCGTGAAGTGAAATGCTGTCAACAAAGATCTTGACCGTCCCAACAGATCCCAATAGAAGGAATGATTCAAGCAATTTTCATCGCCGGAAGGTAACCACATGGGCATGGGTATGAAGTGCGCATCAGATGGGTAGAAGTGCGATGAAGTAGGGGACACTCATTTTAGGCCTGAATGCCAACCATCAGGTCCTGCATCAGGTTTTGAATCACCTCAACTTTTTGGATGAAAATAATGCTTGATCAGTAGTTAGCCGCTGTAAAAGTACTTAAGCATTCTCCACCTAAAAACCGGCAACTCACCTGCATTTTCGTCGCCATGCATCACGAAGTTGGTGAAAAATCTGTGTTGGGGATCCAGCATGGAGAGGTCGGTGCCCTGGTCAGCATTTGTGAAATCAAAATGGTAGTAAAACTAGTGTTTTTGTTTTTTGGCGCGGACATAATCGCAGGAGATATATTTATTTTGTTTATTCACATTTATATATGTTTTTATTGATATATATAAACGTATGTTGGGGGGTCCCGAGGTCGAAGGTAATTTTGGAGTTTTTGTTTTTGACATATCGATGTTTTCAAAAAAGGGCAGGAGCATGAGAGTCCGTGGGATGTCCGTCAGAGGTGGGGTTCCCTAAAGATCTCAATATGCAAAATATGCAAACCATCCATGTTGAGTGCTCATGGGCCATCATGATTGACAATTATCAATTACTTTTTTGGCTAGTAACCAGTATTGTGAATATCATATTATATTGCTATGTTGTTATTGTTACATGATGTAATGGTGATGAATTATTCTGTACCGACCGCCAGTATGGGTAGTGACTGCATACTACTAGTGGTCAACTGTTAGTCATGGTTGATCATGCCAAATAATCATTACATTTAGTATTTGCATGAATATGACGCAGTAGCAATGAAATCATGATATCTTAGCATGGTTCTCTATCACGTTTTTGGGTTATTTATTTACTGGCTTATTGCTGCCTAGTTTTTTCCCTACTGATGCCTTTTTTGAGTTACCGACGGCTCCTGTGGACCAAAAATAAGGCTCCAGTCGACCAAGAAAAAGGTTCCAGTGATGAACAACTAAGGCTACCAGTAACCCCAGATAAGACTACCAGAAACTCTCCAAAGTTAAAACGTGGTAGAGCGCCATGCTAAATTATATCAATCTTTCTTAGGTTTAGCAACTAAACTATAATTAGTGTTGAAATATCATGAATGCAAACCATGTTTAACTGTACATATATACATGTAACAATTAACAAACTAATCTTGCTCAAAAACTTCATGTACAAAATATCATCAACACTGGTGATTCATATGCTAAATCTGGTTCTGAACCATTCCTAGTATCATTGGTTGATACCTTTCACGGCCAACCTCGTCACGAACATCTCCGACGGGCCCAGGGAAGCACCCAGTGCACATGATGCCGGCGTTTCGCATGAAGATGATGCATGAGGTGCCGGGGGTTGGAAGCGCCCCAGGAATCATGTGGTTGCTGTTCGTAGTACCAGGTAGCATGGAACTGGCACGGATCACCGGTGATTGTTGGCCATGACAAGCAAATGCTGACATTTTGCTTACTTTTTGGTATCCAGGTTTTCGTTTCGTTAAGGTTTTCTTGGGCTGTTTTTTGGTATGTTCATGATCTTTTTGGCTTGATTGATTTGGATCATGGCCCCATTGTCCGTTCCAAATGCCAGCTGCTGTTCATATAATCAAATGCTCTATATCACCAATATTTGTGCTTGTTGTTTGGTTGGTTGATATCTCATATTTCTGGTTTGGTGTCAATTTTCGTTGTGAATACTCAGCAGCGAAAGGATCCACCAACAGTGGTAAATCATGGTGCAAGATGGGGAAATTCAATTCATCATGGGTCAAGAGTGGATACATAATGATACTCAATGATGTTTCAGAGTTAATTACGTGTGCTTACTGTCAGTAAGCATCATGTCATATCATGACTCATAATGATTAGTATTCACCACCACCCGTGGTTGAAAGTACCATTAAGAAGTTGTCGTCCCATAGTGGCTCATGTTATCAATCCTTGTTAACCATAGTATCAGCCACTACTAATAAGCATGTGTTAGAATGTGGTGACCATTTTAATACCCAGCCATAAGGTATAAGCCACCAAAAAATGATCATTTTATGAATGGAAACCATGGGTTTTGGGGTTACCACTATGGCTTGGCACATGCCCAAGCCAGTATGAGCAGCAGCAAGCACCGGGTCGCCTCTGCCCGTGCTTTGGAGTGCCTCAGGTGCTGGCAGAAATTCAGGCTGCGTTGCCGGTGGTGGTGAATTGGTTGCTTGGAGGTCGATTGATGGTCGGTTGGATGGTTTCATTGCCAGGTTTAATTGGGCTGTTGGCAGTTTGGGCTTTAGTTGGTGAGTGGTTGATCAACTTAACGGGGGACTTTTGATTGACTGCCTTCGTGATTTGTCGTGGTTCATGATGGCGGAAGAATAGTTGATGTCAATTGTGAATTGAACAACTTGTCTGATCTCGTGCTTTTTGATGATCAATTCTATGGTGGTTTTGAAAGGTTGACGATGGTTGGTAAGTGTAATTCAGATGTCCCAAAAACCCGGTTCATGACAAGCGCTGCAGCAGTTATATGATTGATTATTTACAATGCCCAGCGAAGAGCTGACTTATCGGTAGCGATGGCTGATGTCAACCCAGAATAGTCAATCGGTACAGTCATTCACATTCAATCGATTTTGTTTCCTTAGTCGTAGATGGGAAGTTGACCGAACAATGATGTGGCTTTGACTTCAAGGATAATTTGGTATTATCCCCAATATTTGGTATATGACTTGGATGTGCAGCTGGGTTTAGAACTGGGATTTAGCCATGGGTCCTTTGGCGAGCTAAAGATCACCAGTTTCAATGGGTAAACCAGCTAGAAATTGGTGGATTTTCCACGCAACCAGGTTTGTTTACCAGAGTGTAATGGTAAATCATCAGAGATCACCAATGACAATGGTGAAACAAGGCTACTAGTTGGTGGATGTTGGTAGTTTGTTTCACATTTGTTCTCCCCCAATGTTTGGGTTAGTTGATAAACAAGCGCATATTTTTGGGATGGCTTGAAGCCACCGACCAGGATGGCTATGTTTGATCAATTATGGGAGAGCAATTACATCATTTTGAACCGCAAAAACTCCATTCTTGACCGCTGCCAATGAAGAATTATGAGTAAACCACCAACCATAGATGTTGGTCAGTTCGCCCATATCCTCCCCCCTATCCTCCGGCCTTTCTCAGGCGTTCAAATCGACCCAGGCAATAGAGTGATACAGCCATGGAGGTTTGCTCAGCCCTGTCTGGCGAGACATTGGCCATGCTCCAAGTCGATGAGTTCCTGGGCAAATCAGCAAAAGAAGTGAAGCAGTTGTTAGCGGCCAAGATTGGGGTTTCCAGATGCAGACAAAAGCTGCTATCGGAAAGCAGTTCCTGCAAGATTCCGGATGATGAAATTTTCAGAGTCCCAGTGAAGGTCCTGTTGATAGTACGGGAGTTTAAGCCACGTGATTTGAAACACGACCAAATGATGTTATTGGCCGCCATGACAAACGATTCAATGAAGCTCCAAAAGTTGCTTGAGAGCCGAAGAAACCCAACCGTGACGGACAAAAAAGGTGCAACACCTTTGCACCATGCAGCCCAAAATGGGCATGTTCAGTCTGTACAACTCTTGCTGGAGGCATGTGCCGAAAAAGATGCACAAGACAGTCTTGGGTGCACACCATTGCATTTTGCAATTCTTTGTGGTTATCTCGGGATTGTTCGCTTGCTGACTGAAGCTGGTGCTGACAAAAATCTGACCGACAAGGATGGACAAGCGGCTCTGCATCTTGCCGCTCATCAAGGCCATCTCGAAGTGCTCAGTTTCCTGATAGAAGCCGGTGCAAAAATAAACCTGACCGACAAGACTGGACAAACGGCTCTGCATATTGCCGCTCATCAGGGACATCTTCAAGTTGTTCGCTTGCTGACTGAAGCTGGTGCTGACAAAAATCTGACCGACAAGGATGGACAAGCGGCTCTGCATCTTGCCGCTCATCAAGGCCATCAAGAAGTGCTCAGTTTCCTAATAGAAGCCGGTGCAGGAAAAAACCTGATCGACAAGAGTGGACAAACGCTTTTGCATCATGCAGCTTGTTTAGGCCGTCTTGAAGTTGTCCACTTCCTGATTGAAGGTGGTGCCGACAAGAATGTAGTGGACCATACTGGAAAGGCACCTTTGCATCTTGCCGCTCGTCAAGGACATCTTAGAATTGTTCGCTTGCTGATCGAAGCTGGGGCAGAAAAGAGTCTGGTGGACAAGTATGGACAAACGGTTTTGCATCATGCAGCGTGGAGAGATTCGCTCGAAGTGATCCGCTTTTTGATTGAAGCTGGTGCTGACAAGGATTTGGCGAACAGGAACGGACAAGCGGCTCTGCACTTTGCTGCTCATCAAGGCCATTTTGCAGTGGTCGACTTGTTGATTGAAGTTGGTGCTGACAAAGATTCGGTTAACAGGAACGGACAAACGGCTCTGCATCTTGCCGCTCATCAGGGACATCTTCAAGTTGTTCGCTTGCTGATAGTATCTGGTGCAAAAAAGAACTTGACCGACCAGAATGGACAAGCGGCTCTGCATCTTGCCGCTCATCAAGGCCATCAAGAAGTGGTCCGCTTGCTGGTTGAAGCTGGCGCCGACACGGATGCAATGGACCATACTGGAAACGAACCTCTGCAGGTGGCAGGCATTCATGGTCATCAAGCAGTTGTTCGCCTACTTGATTAAAAACTTATGGACTTGCTGATTCAGGCTGGTGCTGACATGGATTTGACCACTAGAAATGGAGAAGGGGCTCTGCATGTTTCAGCTCATGCCAGCCGTTCCGATGTTCGCATGCTTGGTTTGGCTGGTGCCAGTTTACCCTGGGAATAAGGGATCAAGAGTAAGTGGAGTTTGAGTGTTTGTAAATGGCCTCTCAGCATCGCATCGTCGTGAAAAGGGGCAGCCTCAGTTCCTTTGCGAAAGGAACCAATCAGCTTTTGGGTCGTAAGGAATTGCCAAGCTATCGCCAATCTGTGGTTGGGATGGTTCAATTGGTGGTTTCTCAAAATAGGGGACCCCAAAAATGCTGGGTTTATTCTTTTATTTATATATGATATATAAATGATTAATATTGGATTAGGTGGTATCCACATTTTAAGAAACCACCTTGAATCAACTACTCGTGGATCACTTTCTTACAATGACCCTTCGCAGTCAGTGTCAATAACGTCATTCATTGTTCAACCATTATTCGCAATCATCAACCATCATTGAGCATGGTTAATTAGCCATAATCCAGGTCAGTTCGCTAGTATCGACTGGACTCTAGTTGTGTACTACAAAGCTCTTGTTGTCTGAAGCATTGACAATCATGATCGTATTGGACCCAGTTCGATCAGTCCACATTAGGAACCCATAATGCAGATGTGGGCATATCGTGGCATGTACACAGATAACGCGCCCCACATTCACGGTTTTCTCCATGGCTGGTGGTGCCACCATTTCTGAACATATGGGCAATTCCACATTAACAAACCACCTGTAGATGCCCTGTAAGGTAGCTGATAATCCCTATAACTGTAGTTACTTACTTACCAGTCACTGAGTGGGGATACACACCCAAGTAGCCAATGTTGCTGGTTAGGATCAGCGGCTGAACCATCAAAAGTGGCTAGTGTGGTTGTTTGGTGTAAGCATCTGCTCGATCTGGTATACCCATCAAGAAATGCTTATTATCTGGTAGAATCATCAGTTAATCATCAATAATGGCTCCCATCACCATCAAGATCGGTATAATTAATCATCTAGTATAACCTGCTTATTTGTTATGTATATAGCCAACATCTAGCACAAACTGGTTTGGTATAGCCATTGTCTAATCGCCACAGGTTAATAACCTGCTTATTTGCTGGCAAAGCAGGTTATACTAGATGATCAAGTATAACTGGTATGAACTGATCTAGTAGAACCTATCTGGTATGAACTGGTTCTTTGCTTGTCACTGATCAGTCGTCGCTGTCCAGGCAGAAAGGAGCACTTTGGATCAGCAGCAGAGCAAGGTGGGCGGCTGTGCCATGCTTGTGCCATGCTTGGACGCGTGGGCGGCTGGTCCCTGGGATATAACCATGGTTTGGCCAGGGTTATGAACCCTACAAGGTATTATAAGGTGGCCCCAAGCCCTATGATCATGGTGAGTTCCCACTTACTAAAATTGTGAGGATGCACATCCATGCCGTGGTGGACGGTACTCAGTGACACCATGCAGGAAGCAATGGCAGGTCAAATGATCATCATTGATCATCAATTTGTTCATTATCATGTGCAAGAAGCACCCAGAAACTGCGATGACTAGTGAGTAGTGGCGAACACTCATGGCTCATGATATGCTTATACGGCCGAAACGTGGTTGATGAAGAACTGCCACGGTGGATTATCATTCAAATTTATTTGAGTGATAGGAACCACGATGAACGATCACTATGAACACTAGATTTTATTGTTAGGCCACTATTGACCACTATTACTGTCTATGATTGACCACTATAGACCACTTCTAACATTTGTAAACCGCTAGTATATAACTACTGTTAACATCTATAAAACCAGTGTTTACCACTACAAACATGTATTAGCGACTTTTTACCGCTAGTAGCATATCCAGCATTAACCTCTACGATTCACCATCAAGCACAATGAATCATCAATATTGTTGATATCCTAAGAATCACCTTTATCAGCCGCTATCAATGCACTGGTGCTATTAGCCACTACTAATCATCATTATATCAATTATTAGCCACTCATTATAATCGCTATCATATTCTTATAATTACTAAAATCACTATTATTGTCCGCGGTTAATATTAGTGGGCATGGTGCTTGGGAATGATAGAGGTTAGTAGTGGTCATTAGTGATTATGAATATATCGTGGTTAGTAGTGGTTGATCATGGCTGTGGGTCACCCGGCTGGTCCCCCTGTATCATTGACTAGATCTGTTTTCCCTATGAATTGTTGGTGTACCCCTGGTTCCCCCCATCATTAATCATCATTAACCATTGTTTTCCCTATGAAAGTGTAAGTGAGTGTTGGTGAGTGTTGGTGATCATCTGTTATCCCCTATAGTTAACCATTATTGACAATTATCATCCCCTAATGTTGCTTCTTAATGCTTATTAACTACTATAAATCATTAGTAGTTAAGAACCATGAATAACATGAAGTTATCACTATAAATTGGTTATTAACTACTATAAATCATGAGTTATCATCCGCTATTGTTGGTTACTAGCTACTATAAATCATTCGTAGTCAATAACCATGAATCACTAATGAATGCTTATTAACTACTATAAATCATTCATTATTAGTGATAAGCATTAATAAATAACCATTAACTACTATAAATCACCATTAACTACTATAGATAACTATATTCATCACCATTATCCCGGCCATGAAATCGGTTGGTTGCCACTGGGTCCTTGACCTGGTGCGGTGCTCGGGCAAGCCCACTCGTCCAGGTGGCCCAGCTCCGGCGACAATTGATGAGGCGCCCTTTCCGGGGATCGAAACGCCGGGGGTCGTCGAAACAGTTGCAGGGCGCATCGCCTGCCGCGGAGTGATGCCCCTCCCCGTGATGCCCCTGGTGATGGTCTATTTATATCTATTTATGGTGGATTGATGGGAAACTAATGAGTGTACAATGATTAATGTTTATCAGATTCATGTCTTACTAAGTTTTTTTTCATTTTTTTGGATAACGATTTAGCGATTTCCACATCACCACTGAGAGCTACAGCGCTGCAATCCAGCGTGAAAATGGATGAAGCTTTGCCACGACCATGATTCCTGGAATGCTTAGTTTATTCTTGCTTTTGTCCAAGCCAATGTGTAGCCAAGTGAAGGAATTGCACATGGTGATTTTGTGAGTCATGGCAAAGGCATGATTAACCAGTCTTCAATAAAGATGTAGATCTAAGCAAGAAGTGAATATATCAAGTGAATAGATGTGTTTAACCCTTTTTATGAACTATACTTACCCTATAGCTTGCCAATATAGATACAGGGTGCATCTAGCGGCCGGCCACATCAACCACCATGGCGGTCCAAGAGTTCAGGCCGTCGTCGGGAAACTCCAAGGCTTGGCAATGGGCGCAGGCGGTCCATAAATCCCAACATTTTATGGTAAATCATCTCACGGGTATTAACCACAAATGATGGTAGGTGCGTATATGAATAAATCACCCATTCAAGTGGTTTAACTGATATGTTTATATCTATATATATATATATTTATTTATTTAATAGAGAGATATATTGGAAAATCATAGTTGGACCTCTACACTTTCTGGTAAATTACCACCTGTTCATGGTCAAACAGGGGTGGTTTGATACGGATCTACCATGAACTGTGGAGTGATGGTTGAATGGTGGCTGATGATGGCCAAGTGCTGGTCAACGCTGGGGTTGAAAGATGGCTGAAAGATGGATACTGTAAGTGATTTAATGGCTATAGAATCAGCGATGGTTTCTAAGTTGGCTGATAGAGCTTAATGAGGGTGAATGATGATTATGGTTGATGATGTTGCGGTGATGATGGCAAAACAATGGTTGGTTGATTGTTGTTTGACAGTTGTTGACAAGTGGGTGACGTTGGCTGAATAGTTGTTCACATGATGATCAATGGCTGATGCTTGGTACTGTGTGATGATGCTGAATTTCCGCTTAGATTATTGGTATTCATTCATGGTTAGTGGATAGTCGTCGATAGTTCAACGATGGGTAATAGTGTTTCAAACACGCCATTGCAAAAGATCACTGTCTTTTGGCACCTACGAAACAGATTGCAGCGACAGACTTCAGAATGCCCACCCAAATCACGTGGTGCTTGGTCAAACAAGATAGTCTTTGTAGCCCTTTTTTGGATGGTGAGTGCTGACCCAAAGTCATATTAGGTTGTTCCCCACCGTTGGGAAACTGTCCCAATGGGCGAATGCCTATTTCGATCAGGGCGTACATGGGGCCACAGCTGGGGCAACAATCCCTTCAGGCCTTCGCAAATCTTGCGAAGTCAGGCGGCGTCAGGGAGTCAGCCTGCAGCGGTGGATGGGTTATGACCCTTTGGTGACGAACCTCGAAGCTAAAAATGGCAACTTTCCACAGGTAAACCAACTTTAAATGGTGGATTTTCCACTTCCAGGTTAGTTTACCAGCGTGTAACAGCATTGGTGATATTGGTGATAAGCATGGTCATGCCAGTCTTGGGGATTTCATGCATTCTCCACCATCTTTAACATCCCTCATCATTGACCACGATTTAGTGTTGCCTATGGTTGTCTGGAAAAATGTTGACTCAAAACACCAGAACAACTTGTTTTACTTATCATCAATACTTGTATGGTGTTGCCCATACCTAGCATTTATAGTGCCTTGAAAGTGATCATGCATCCTTTTGCTGGACAACATCCACTGCTGTTCGTGGGTTGTCAGCCACTTGTGCCAGCTGTTGTCCATGAAGCCACAAGGGTAAAGCAAAGAAATCATAGGGATTTATCATCCAAACATGATAAGAATCCCGGGCTGATCAGAGATAATTATATGGAATGTTGTGATGGCCGGTTACATGGGATTCATAAGACACAAGATTGTTCAAGGCTCAACAACCCCAACAACACGAACAAACAATAGCAGAAACATCAACAGAAACCGTGGTTCCATTTTGATAGGCTATCTTTTTGACCTGGTGTCTCACACATGTGAAACTGACCGTCAGGAGAGCTCCTGAACGTCAAGGCACAGGGCGAGAGTCTGTTGGTTGTTGGTGGTGGTGGTGGTTGATCTTCAACTCCAGGAGCATCGCCACCAGAGCCGCCTGTTCAGCAGGGAGACCTTTTGCTTTGGGAGATCGCAACTGGCAGTCTCAGCAAGTTTGTCATGGCAAAGAACCGGATCAGTCCTTGATGATAGTGGTTGGTACCACCAGCTTTGTAGAACCATGGTTTCAAATATGCCATGGGTTCGAATGAATCGACCAATTGTACCTGGTGCAACCCAGACATTGGTGGAATCCCCCCCCCGAGCCCAGTCTACCGAGCTCCAGAGTCCGGGGATGAGTGCATAGGTGGTGGGATGATGGCCACGAGTTTTTCCCGAGGCATGTCAGACATAGGGATTGTTGAAGCCAACCAGGTGATGCTCATGCATGTGTTATATGGGAGTTTGAACCCAACTGTTGGATGGTTTATTACTGTAAATGGTCAAGATTGGATTGTTCGGGGGTCCTCCTATTTTGAGAGACACCGGTGGTCTTGTCATGTTTGTGTTCTCCAATACTATTTCGCTTCTGTTAGTCAGTAGTGAATGAAACAATCCATGATTTACCCCTCCTGTTTTAGTCAATGAAAAGTAAGCATGATCAAACATCATCAATCCAACCAAAAGACTGGAATTTAGTTTTTCAAACAGTGGTCCATGATCAACTATCATTACCCATTCTCGATCGTTAGTAATTAACACATAACAGCATCAATCATTACTCATTTACCACGATAGACCCTGCATTGGCCATGGTCCATGGTTGATAAGCTCAACCATGTTGCTAACCATCCATGATCCATAGACCATCACTAATCAGCAACCATTATCCATGAACTCTGTCAACTGTTATCAACTTATCAACCATGGTTATCAACATATCACTAATCAGCAACCATGTTGATAATATCCATGAACTCTGTCAACTTATCACCTGTTGTCAAACGTCGCCCTTGAAGGTTCACAGTTCTCAACCACCACAAAGCATCATTAAGTATCACGAGTCACCATGGTTGACCATTGACCGTGGTGAATCATTACTAATCCATAAGATTCAGCATCAATCATGAACCAGCAACCATAAGATTATCCATAAGATTAGCCATAAGATTAATCATGGGACATCATAGAACCATCTAATGCCACCATTGATGCCATTTATCCGCCATATGGCGGTTTCTCAAAATAGGGTACCCCCCAAACATCCAGTTTATTAAGCATTTATAGTAATGAACCAACAATTTTTGGGGTTCCCTATTCCAAGAAACCACCACATGCTGAACGTAGATTGCCAGCATTGCCCACCCATGAGGTCAGCAACCATGACCACCCGCGCCAGACGACTGAGCACAATGATCCTCGTGCTCGGCTCGTGTACCGACAGATGGAGAAGGAACAGTGACAGAGGGGCGCTGCCTCTGTGATTGCGAATGATATGGAGTTCATCATGGTAAATGGATGTTAATGGCGAAAGATAAATTGATCATGGTGAATGGTGAATGACAATGACGACTTTTGCTGGTTAGCAATGGTTCATTGCCAACTCTAGTTGTGATAGTGACATGTTTGAGTGGAATCATGGCTAAGTGGATGATAATGATGAGTAATTACCAGCTAATCATGGCCTATTGTGATTTTTAATAGTGGTAGTGATATGATGACAACACTGGGTCATCTACTAGTGCTTGACGGTGATGAATTGTGGCTGAGAAACCACAACAGCAGGGAAAGATAGCAGCAACGATTCGGGAATCATGGATGACAATAGTGAATCATGATGGTCAGTGTTGATGATTAGACTCAGACCGGTGAATGATCATGGGTCGATGATGATGGTTGATGATGTCGTCAACGGCCCATCCTCCAGACTGCGCTTCATCAGTGCTTCATTCTCCATGCCAACCACTGGTTGTGCTGGTTGGATCCTGTGGCGCCTGGGTGACGAGATCTTGAGTTTCCAGTGTTTGTGTTGGTAAGAGATGGCATCACATCAATACGGCAATAGAATTTACGTTGGTAAATGTTGGTGCCGCAGGTAACTACATATGGCTGTGGGGCAGTTCACCCCGTACCCCTGGTTCCCCCATCATTAGCCATTGTTTCCCTTATTATTGGTGCTTTTTATTCCCAATGAAATTGGTTGGTTAAAGCCTCGATCCAGCTCGGCACATATTCCAAACAAATCTGTACTCCTTCAGGTTTCTTCCAAGCTGGGTAGCAACTTCGGGCGGAAGCTCAACTAAAGGTACCATTTTGGCCGGAAAGGCTCAGCTTCCCGCGCTCCCCTCGCGTTGCGTCAGGCAGAACAGGAGGTGACGGCGCTGCAAGCGATCTTGGAGAAGAAGTTGGAGGAGGCCCGCTGCCGGAAGTGCAAGTCATCACAAGATGACATCCTTGGCAGGAGACAAAGCTGAAATGGTGCTTTCTCAAGCTGTAGGGATACCCCTAAATCAATCTAAATCACCTCATGCTAAGCATTTATAGTAACAAACCAGCCATCTTTGGGATCCCCTATTTTGAGAAATAACCAAATGGAAGATTATTGAAGTGGCAGTTCTAAGTACTAGCAGTCGTGCTATGCTGGCGGTCTGAACTATGTACTCTCTTCTCATCAAGGATAGCCAGCTGGACCCCACTTTGAATAGGTCGTCTAGAAATGGCTCAGATTATCCAGCTAGCTATTTGGGATTACAAGGGGTTAATAACACTCATTTAACATCATAAACCATGGTTGACCAAATAGTTATTATCAATGCTTGCTGAAGCATCAATTGTACAGCCATTAATTCGTGAAGCAGCATAGATTTCCAAAGGGGCCCATCACGTCTTTCAACCAGGTAGTAACGGGGACATGACCAGCAGATGGACTGGGGTTCCTCAAACCACCAGCATCATGGCTGGTCGCCGTATGCCTTTTCTATGAGGGTATCCAGGATAATATGGAGAAATCAGTGACTGGTATAGGCGCTTTGCATAGATTGTTCGCAGCTAATGTTCATTGCACACCTGCGAATTGGAGCTGTGACATATACGTACATATACAATATTGGTGTTTCTCAAAATAGGGGTACTCGCAAATCATCCTTTTACATTAACAATCTACATAACAACCGTCGATGATTTGGGGGTCCCTTATGTCTTCAGAACCCCCCATATGACTTAATGAACCATGGCGTCAACATACCGTTGTGATTTGCAACCGCCAACTGTTGGCCCAGCCAATGATAGCAGCTATCAATTCGTCAGGAATTTGTTTTCTTTTCCACATTCTAGGTCTCAATTTTACGAATCAAGAACGTCATCAACTCAAACAAAGACAATTTTATCAATTTTATTCATTCGAATATGTTTAACTCGAATTATTCTTGTAATCATTAAACAATTGAACTCAACGAATACGCAAGATATCACTTTGATGAACCCCCCAGCAATTTGATGGTCCCCAGCCATTTCCACTCTGGTGGTGGCAAATGTAGCAAGCTGGCCAGCTTGGTACCAGGGAGCGCTGGTACATGACCACGAGTCCATAGTCGTCATCAAAGCTTGGCACCACAACTTTCATGCATAGCAGGCTTCACGGCTAAGCTGATCACGGCTATGGACTCATGGTTTATAAACATTGGAGCCTGCTTTGTATTTATAACATTGGAGCCAGGCTTCATGAAACTGGCTTAAATACATCAACCATGACTAACATGATATTGGCTTCATCAGGCTTAACAGAATAGCCGTGATAGCCGGCATAACTATAAACTTGTATTGTGGCTGATTCTGTTGTTAGTCATGGCATCTCATGTTGGGAAGCAACAGCCGCCGCAAAGTGAGTAAACCCATTGGTTAAGGCATGCGGAGATCGTTGTTGATTGTAGTTGTTTATCAAGCCTGTGCTTTGCCGACCTCAACCGTCTTAGACCACTAGTGACTACGTTTAACGATTGCTGAGCATTGGAGTTGGTCAGAAAGCATGCTCAAGCAACAAGATTTGGCAATATGATTAAACATTGTAACCGTCATAAGCAATGGATATCAATATTATCAATTAGAATAAGATACATGCAGCAACCAACAAGATTAGCATTTCGCGAATAGTGACATTGAATGCAGATGGTTATCACACTATATTCTAAGAAACTATAATTAATCTCTCAAAAACATTGTAATCAATCTCCAAAGGCATGCTTAAATGCAGCTGTTTCTAAACCATTCATATGCGGGTTTCTCAAAATAGGGGACCCCCAAACTGGATGGTTTGTTATTGTAAATGCTTAATATCAAGGATGATTGGGGGTTCCCTATCTTGAGAAACACACATATCCAGAAATTCCAATAGTTAGTAAACCATATGAACCATATTCCAATAGTCAGAAATTCCAATAGTTAGAAATTCCAACAGTTAGTAAACCACATATTTATTATCAGAAATAAACCAATAGTTGGTCACGTATCAGTATATAGTTAGTCACATATCCAGAAATTCCAATAGTAATAAACCAACCATATGAACCATTCATATCAACGATCATATCAACGATCCCGTCGCCCCGCAGGTGAAGACTTTGCCCTTCTTCCGGCAGCAGGCGAACGTGGTGAGCAGCGAAGTCTGAGCCATACAGCAACTGCAAGCGTTGTGGGCCGTTGCGGCCTCCACTGCTGATGTGCATCCCCAGGTAGGAACTGGCAAAGTAAGCAGGTTTGGTTGGTGGTTTGATTCACATTTTTTGAATTTTGCAAGGGCTTTACAGAGGTTGTAACCATCAATACTGGTTAATAATGGGGAAAGTTATGACTTATAAATATCAATACTGGTTCATAGTAGGGAATAATACGCAACAAGAATGGTTAAGCAACTACTGGTTGGTGGTTTTGGATTTGTTTATTTTCGGCTATGACTTTGGGACTGCAGGGTGATTGGCAGATATTTTTCAGAGGAGTTGAAACCACCAACCGCTAAATTGATTTTTGAGATACCACAATTCTTGACATACCTCAAACTTGGGATGTATTTAACTCAGACTAGCTTTGCTTAGTCCTAAGATTGACCTGGTTTTCCAAAACAATTTGGGATGATGCCTGAAATCTTGCTGCGAAGATGATCATCATCATTTCAAACAATCAGATGGTTGTGGTAAATATGGATGAACGATTTATGATTGATTGATGATATATCATTGATTATACAATTATTTAGTATTAATTGCAAAAATGCTTGCTACTCAAGTGCATGTGTTCAGTTGTTTTCCATTGATTCATTCTATCATGATGATCAAGCTTGATAATGCATTATTATTACGATTACAATATTATGATAAAGAAGACAATGGTCGACATTCGTCCATGATTACTGCCAAGGTGGATTCTTTGAAAGTTTAGCTGTTGGTTCCGGATACTTCCAATGGGTTGAGTATTGCTGGTTATTATCAACAACGATTGATTATCATCAATAGTATCAACCATCAATCAGATTACTGTGGTCCAATGCTAATAGTAAGAATCTTTCACCATCAATATTGTTATCATCACTGTCATCAGCCATTATTATCAGCCAGTCTCAGTCTTATGAATTAAAGAATGCCAACCATCATGTTTATCATATGTTATCATCAACTTACCATTATCAACAAACTACTATCAAGTAACCAATATCAAGTAGCCAATTTTTTAAGAATACGAACCACTGTGATCATTGCGATCAACTACAACCAATATTAAGCATCATGGTTATCAACTGTCCATGGTCGATTTTAGTTTCAGATACGTTTGTATTAACTAATACACCTCATCATGGTTACTGTATGACGCTTCTCATGAAGCATTATTGTTAACCAACATCAATCCATGAATCACCCATCATTATCATGGACCATTATCATCCCCGTTATTGTTCACCATTAATCACCATCCATTAATTCCAGAAGCCATTATTCAGAAGCACCATGGTGATTCAACAATTAGTATTAACCAACCTTAACCAACATTCACCAACACGAACATTAAACACTACTATTAACCACCACGGTTATTCAATGGTAATCAACTGTCCATGGTTAATACTACCGGTGATGATCCTATGGTTAATAACCATGGTTAATCATTATTCATGAAGCAATAATAACCATTATTCCAATGGTAATCAACTGTCCATGGTTCATATTGATCCTACCATGGTTATTCATGATGTTTCTGCCCTAGTTCATCAACCATTAGCCATTACTATTAACCACCATGGTTATGGTTGTCAACTGTCCATGGTTCATATTGCTTCTACCCTGATGCGGTTCATGTGGGTGGAGGCTTGGACGGTTGCTGCCATGAAGAGGCGGGGGGAAGCCATGGGAAGAGGATGGCAGATGGATGGTTATTGATCTTCGTTGATTATTGGTCAATAATGGCTAGTTGATGGCTAGTTGATGGGAAGTTGATGGCAAGTTGGTGCAGTAGATAATCATTGATCTAATCGAATCGTGTGGTGAATTAAATAATCATGATGGCTAGTTGATGTCTAATCGTACCCAAGGGAGGCTAATTGATGGTTAGTGATATCCTTGGCTTCATGTGGTTAATCTTCATGTGGATGGTTAATCCTTCATGTGGTTAATCTTAATGATGGTTCATGGATGGTTAATGATCTTCATTAGTTAGTGAAATGATGATTCATTAGTGATCAATAAGAGCAAATGATGATGGTTAATGGATGGTTATCAGCCCTTTTAATGGTCATGAAGATGATGGCTTCTTCTTAATTGGATGGCTATCAAGATGGTCAATTAGTGATCAATAGGGGCTAATCATGTGGTTGATTAGATAATCAGGATGGCTAGTTGATGGCTAATGATACCCAAGGGAGGCTAATTGAAGATAAGTGTGGAACCCAGCAAACAACTGCTGGTTAATGATACCTTATCATGGCTACTTCTGGGTGAAGTGCTGGTTGATGAATGACCAGTAATGATAATGCTCAATGAGTGATGGTAGGAAACAAGAACTGATTGTATGCAAGCTGGGATGTGGAACTACCCCTGAGTTGCCAACAAGATCATTCATGCTTACTTCACACTATCCTTTTTGAGGTCGGTTGAAGTTTAACATTTAATCCATACATACTTATGGCAGACATAATGTATTTGTTATCACAGCAATTTTAAGGAACATCTCTCATGAGATACCAAGCTAGATGGACTTATAAACCAAGCAGATGGCAAAAAGAGTCCCGATGTCGGGTTGGTTCGGTGCTGTGGAATGTTCGTTGGCTGAGCCTTACCCCAGGTTCTGGTTGGACTTGGAGCTTTCGGAGTGCTCCAACAAAGGTAGGGACCGGGGGATGGGGGAAGATGCCAGGAGGGCTTGATGGTGGAGATCTACTTTGATCAATGATTCAGCACCAAAAAACAGTGTTTTGAAACTATACCATTATTGGATCATCAAATAAGTGGTATTACCAAATTATTAACATGTTTTTTGATCAAACTAGTTGGTGTCAATGTTGGGTCACTCTTGGTCAAAGTTCTTAGTACTTCACGATGAGACAAGTTTCACCGCAGTGTGTCACGGGTGTTGGCACGTGGCCTCCCTTGCCGGCTTGAGATTCGAATCATGGCTTGTTAATGGTTAATACTAGGGGATGATAACTAACAATTATAGGGGATATACCAGCTATATATGGCTATGGGTCAAGCAGTTCACCAACCAATGACTCATGGGGGAGAATGACCAACCAACAATAAGGAAACAAGCTGGTTAATGATAGGGGAACCAGGGGTACAGAGTTTTGACCCACTGCCAAATGGTCATGAAAACTATTGAGACTGATGGTGAATTGATGGCTAACCAGGCTAATCATGACTGTTAGTGGTTAACGCATGATCAACTTAATGACCAGAAAAAAAACTTGGGTGTAATGAATGGTATTGGGAACTGTTCACAATGCTCCACGAACTTAGTACTGTTTAGTGAATGGTTCATGAGTGGGTAATAGCATATAATAGCCAATACTGTTAAGGATTGACCATGCATCGACTATGATATAATGCTCAAAGACCGAAGATTTTGAAGTTACGTTATGAGAATTGATCCATATAGGGTGAATTGAAGCCAGATTGCTTGCGTTTAATCGTTTGCTGTATCACCATTGTAAATAATTAACGCTTGGCGGATTCATTAGGTACTGGGTAACAACCAGCTGCGCTTCAAGTGATGACTTGGGGAACATTGATGGATACCCCAGCTTTGTTGGTGACTAGAGAACTACGTGTGCTGATAGAACCACCGTTCGAACGGAGTCATAGCTGAATGCTTCAACCATTCCTGTTTGAAACGTGGTTTCGAAAGGGTTCAAATCTTTTCCATACCAAAGTATGTACAAGTTTTAGTATAGAAAATCTATACACAACTCAAACAACAGGTAAACTTTCTATATAGACCATGTGCAGAAATCTCGAATTTCCTTCCTCAAGTTAAAAATTAACGACCAGGCATGGTCCAGTTGCAGTCCGTGTGTACCTGGGACGACGACTCAGAGGGCTTCACGGTGATGGCTCACCCAGCCCAGGGTACCAAAAATAAATGTGTTGTCCATGGCCAAATTCATGGTTCATCGATTTTTTGGTGTGCAATTGCAGCTACATTTTGGGTAAAACAGGCATAAACGATCTAGACATAGCAACAGCAAAATGCGAGTACTCCGCATTGAGAATACATGGCCCTGATTTTTGACTTGAGCCATCTACTCAGGCCAAAACGCGACTGCGGAATTTAGCAAAACCATCGAATAGATGGCGCAACTCAATTTGGTGCCATCTACCAATTTATAAGCTAAATTAAAAGGTAGAAGGCCTTTTTTTCCCACACCCAAGGAAAAAAACTTGAATTTGCTATTTGAAGCTTTAGGCGACGAGAGGTTCATTCCAAGTGAAATCCAGATATGTGGATGGTAGATGGCTCAACTCCAACATAACATCAACTTGTTTGGACAATGGATGGGGAAACCTCTCTTGAGAACACAGGGTTCCCCAAGTACATGGTACCAGCTAACCGGAAAACATGGAATAGATGGCGCAACACCATCAGGGTTCGGTAAGGTTCCATTCTTTTCCAATTGACAAAGGCAGGGTTTAAACACTAACTTGTTTGGACAATGGATGGGGAAACCTCTCTTGAGAACAAAGGGTTCCCCAAGTACATGGTACCAGCTAACCGGAAAACATGGAATAGATGGCGCAACACCATCAGGGTTCGGTAAGGTTCCGTTCTTTTCCAATTGATAAAGGCAGGGTTTAAACACTAACCTGTTTGGACAATGGATGGGGAAACCTCTCTTGAGAACAAAGGGTTCCCCAAGTACATGGTACCAGCTAACCTGAAAACATGGAGTAGATGGCGCAACACCATCAGGGTTCGGTAAGGTTCCGTTCTTTTCCAATTGATAAAGGCAGGGTTTAAACACTAACCTGTTTGGACAATGGATGGGGAAATTTCTCTTGAGAAGAAAGGGTTCCCTCTTTACATGGTTTTACATTACCAGTTTCCCTAAAATCAGGGTCCAGTAAGGTTCCTTTCTGTTTGGTTCCACCTGGAGTAGATGGCGCGGTGCCATCTGGGTCAGTTTGTTTGATGCCATTTGGGTGGATTGATTGGATTCTGTAAAGTAAATGGCTCAACTGGGGTTTGTTCCCAGGTACTTGAGCCATCTATTTGTTCGCGCAGTGATCGAAACACCGCGATTTTCAGTTTTGCCCCAAAAGCTTAAAAAAGGCTGAATTTTGTGCATTGCGGTGCCATCTACCCATTTTGCCGGGGACCTGGTGCGGGGCCATCTACTTTCAACCCGGTGTAATTATATCTACGGGTGTATGAGTTGCCTATTGGATTATCATTTGACACTGCTCGGCCTGGCAGACTTTTGGATATTTGGCCTGGTGTTGGCTGGACAAGAGTCAACTCTACGGCATTATCAAGTTGCCATTCTTACAATCTTTCCTGCACACTCCTGCATACCACCACTGCCAGCACCAGCACCATCCAGCATGATTGCTATCAACTAGTGTTGCTGCCTGTTGGTGTTCACCCCTTACATGCAACGTAAATAAAGGTCACTAATCAATGTTCATCAACCATACTGAACCAGCACTAGCCATCATGGAGTATATATCATTGGCCGTTGTTTACCATGGTCAACCGTAAATAGAAGCATTGATCATTGCTAGGCAGTATGAAACATCAGTAGAACATAACCATCAAAAGTACACCATAAAAACCACGCTATTATAGAGCTTTAGTGTACCATAACGATTAAACTTAGTAGCCATGAAAGCTGTATTCCTAACCACAAGAGCCACATTGTGAACTATTCACCGTTCTCACTCAGTGTCAATCATAGTGAACAATCAAGAAGGGTCAATCATATGGCTTTGATCAATAACACTCCGTAATATGGACACTAGCCGTAAAAAACTATCAATGGACCATATCAATCAATAACCAACCACACTAAACACATTTTCGATAGTTGCCAATACTTAGCCTTGTTATGCATTGATTGTGGCCAACATTATTCATATCTATCACTATGTCGAAACAGCTGTAAGTACAGATAGTTTCAAAAAATGCAAGCTTATTGCATGGCTGTGCAATTACATCACACTATTGCCATTTATACTTCCATAATTTAGCAATATAAGTAATAGCCATACCATTACAAGATGTAATAGCCATATCTCTAGCAATTACACAACTACTACATACATACTTATAAAACTGATATAGCTACTACAGTTCCTAAATTAGTTCGAACTTTAAAGCTATTTAGCTAACTATGAATTAGAGCATTACCATTACTATCCAGATTATTAGAGTAGTAACGATAGTTATTATTTATGCATATAGGTTGGCATAGCCACTACGATTTCCTACTGTGATAGTACAAGCCATTCCTATTCAAGCAATCGCCATGGTTATCATGCAGTAGATTACCTACCATTCTCATGGTAATTGTGATACTATTTGAATCTATTGATGGTTTCATTACAAAAAGATATTCTCATGACCACTTATATGAACAACTATTTACTAAAGCATTAGGAATAGTTACCATTCATGTGGTAGCCGTAGCTATAAGCATCACGTTCGCCCTGGCCACCACCTCACCAGGCGCCTTCGGAGGCAGCCGTCAGACATCACCGTCGGAATCGCCTGCTGTGGGACAGGTCAGGTGCTGCCATGCATTGAGCGCGCGTGTCGTCCTTGGTGATGCTGGGAAATAAGCAATGGAAGTGGACTGGTTAGTGGATACAAGTTCATCATCATATCAGCATTGATCAGCTGCCAGCTTACTGATTCAATGGTTATTACACCAATGATTTGATGGTTAGCACAAACAAGTTGGGCTAATATGGTTTAATGGTGACCATTTAACCAATGGCTCATATTGGGCTGGTTAGTTGAAACACGTTGATCAGCTGCCAGTTTATATGGTTGATCCTCGCGATAAATTAACCAATGGTTTATATCTTGAACCAACAAAATTAATCATGTAGCTTAGTGGTTGATTGTTTATCGGAGTTGTACCCACAATTGCAATGACTAATGGTCAATGATGATGCACCATCAGCTTGAGTGGTTGATGCTTTATTGGTTTAGCGGTTGGGAAGCCATGGGCCTTGGATGGTTTACAGCTGTTTGGAGCAAGTTGGTACAAGTTGATCAGCTGTCTCGATTTTTAAGGATGGGACTCGCCATAAACCAGCCATTTTCATGGGTGACAATTCCCAAGGTGATCTTTGATGGAATCAGATGGCTGTTCACTTTTTTTTGCTGTTTTTATCATAGACTCCACAGCTAAAGATCGTCTCTTCAACCGACTTTTAGCCCCCTGGCTCAAGTTCAACTGATTTGATCCAATTCTTTGCACTTTTTTAGCCCGCTAATCCCATCAATCCCATCATCCCCAGCGGCAGACTTCCAATCCAAGTGCTCCATCCACCGGTAGGGGCACGGCATTGGCAGAGAGGCACCGCCAGGTCGGATCGGTTGGCGATGCCGGTGGCTAAAACAAGGGGTAACCAAGGTGAAGCTGAAATCACCCAACATTTTGGATCATTTTGGGTACATCCAAATGATTTTAGCCAGATAATTACTAATAAAGCAAGGGTTATCGAATGGTAAATGATTACTGTACATTTGGATAACCAATCACCAACAAGAATTTGGTTTGTGGTTTGATTCGCATGTTTCATTTTCCCACATGTAATCATTAACAAAAGGTTAGTTGACTGATACTTGTCATAGGGGTTGAAACCATCACCAACAAGGCTGGCTAATGACAGTGAAAACAGATGCCTTCAGAGTTGATCGATGATTAGTGATGTGATAGTTACTTGATGGTGAATGACGGCTGACAGATGATCAATTGAAGGTCAATGATGACTATTAGAGATAATGACTGCTGGTGAACGATTTTCGGGCGATGAAAAGTGGTCACTGATGCTGATCAATGAGGGTTGAGTGATTGATGATGGTCAATGGTCAGCAAGTACAGGGCTGTAACCATCAACACCAGAGGCACAAGACTGCAGAACACCCATCGAGCTCCGCCCATAGAGCTGGGGTATTCTGATCATCGAGGGGGCAACCGGATGTGTTTTGGTTCCGAAAACCAACCAAAATAGCGTGCTTATTCACCACTTCAGCTGGTGATCAATCACCATCAAGTCACTAATCATCGTGAAGCTCACTATCATCCATTGCTCATTGTTGGAGTGAAATGGGACATTTATCCTTTTTCACCGGTAAGGTCGTCATCATCATCATCATCATCATCATCAATCAATCAATCAATCAATCAATCAATCAATCAATCAATCAATCAATCAATCAATCAATCAATCAATCAATCAATCAATCAATCAATCAATCAATCAATCAATCATCAATCATCATCCATCGTCATCCATCATCCATCATCATCATCACCATCATCGTCATCATCATCGTCATCATCAGCAGCATCATCAGCATCATCATCATCATCATCATCATCATCATCATCATCATCATGATCATCATCATCATCATCATCATCGACATTATCATCGACATCATCATCATCATCAGCATCATCATCATCATCATCATCATCATCATCATCATCATCATCATCATCATCATCATCATCATCGTCTCGTCATCATCATCCGCGGGAGTGTCGCCAGTTAGGCAGAGAAGCTCTTGACAAACTCATGAATAAAATAGTGGTACCTTTAAAATCAATGTTTTCAATTTTTAAAATGATCTTTTGTTGGTGGGCTATTGGTTTGATCATTGGAAAAATTAACCATTAATTATCCGTCAATGGTACCCACCAATGGTTTCCGTTAACCAATGATCATGTTTTGGTTATTGGTTGTTGGTTTGCATCGGGAAACAGCCATGGTCCGCCACACCATCACTGAGATGCCGAGCAGAACGAATCAGAGGTTTTTCAGGTCATAAGGGAGTCATGTTCACAGTGTCACACAACTTGATGCATGTGAGGGCCAGTCAAATTTCGATGTGTGACAACTAGTGAGTGATCATAACGAGCGATCAATAGTGCAGTATATACAGTATACTGTAACTACTGGCAGCAGTGATATTAATCAGTAAGGATGATACGGATGGGATATTGCTTCTCAAGCATGACATTATCACTAGCAGTATAACTGACAATGATGTTGATACCTAAGCATGTTGAGAACTAGTCGACACTCCGGAGGTATTGCTAGAAACATGCTCCCAGTAATCACCAGGGGGCATACTGATGTATACAACCCGCGCTAATGGATGATGATGATGATGATGATGATGATGATGATGATGATGATGATGATGATGATGATGATGATGATGATGATGATGTTGACGGTTATCATGAATCACTGATACCAAAAATGCTGGCACAGGTGGCGGTCACCATGGTTGATCGTGAATTGCTGGTTGAGTCAACCATGGTGAACATTTAACCATCATTTAACCACCATTTAACCACCATTTCGCCTGGTCAACAGCACTCAGCCATCGTGCTGCTAGCAGAACCCATGGGCGAACTCAGCATCGTTGGAATCGCCAGGTTTCCAAGGCTTCCTCTGCAGTTCCCTCAGAACTGCCATGGCCAACTCGGAGGACTGTAGCCGAGACGGTGGGGTCAGATCACCCGTGAACGTGTCGCAGTGGAAATGCACGAGTCATCATGGGCATAATAATTATAGTTCAATAATGATAGTAATGATGAATAGTAATTCTCAATAATCATTATCAACAATGATAATTAAGAACCACTTGAACCACGATTATATACAATAGCTACAAGCAATAATAAGAACCACTTGGAATACCTAAGCTATGACAGCTATGAGTTATAATCAATAATTATAGTTTATTAATAATGATCAGTAGTAATAATGATAAGAATGATAGACAATAATGAACTTCAAAGCAACTATGATAAGCTTATAAGGAACTATTTGGCATAATAACTATAGTTTATGAATAGTGATAATAATCCGCCGCTGATAATAATCAGCTGGCAGTGATTATAGTTGCATAATACACACTGATAAGCTTATAAGCAACTACAATCAATCGATAATCATGTATGAACAATGATGAACAATCGGGATATCGTTGGCATATAACAAACTGATATGTAACATGTAACTGATAATGATTAACAATGCGTGGCATTAACTTTGACTGTTTGAGTGGGTGGTTGTTAATCATGAACAGCCAGGAATCATCGTAGTTGCACATCCACAAGGGACAGCGACAAATGCTGGATGAACAGTTTGTTGGGTCTTAGTGCCGCTTGGTGCCTCATTGATTCGATTGCCATGGCAAACAACGGACTTAAGACGAGTGTTCACCGACCGCACGCCTTGCAACTCATCAGAATGTCAGTAACGATCGTGTGAACCAACGATGAAAAACGCACCCCCTTTCCCAATGATACAACGAGTAGTTCCATCATCATTCTGAATCTTACACACAATTCTTACGAATAACTACGAGCTGAGATTCAGGTGGACACGTGTCATATGACTGTGCTTCCGACGTTAGAACCAGACGATGCAACCATCATGTTGGTCACAGCTGTCGCAGACTTGACTCGTACAGCTTCGGAATATTGCTGACCACCCCCTTGAATCCCAACCTTGAGCAGGCGGAGTAGCAAGTTTCTCTCAATTTTTTTCTGCTATTGTTTGACCAGAACCCTTCCAAAAGGGTTTTCCCTTTAGAAGAGGTGAAGACAAACCATTCCTTTGCGCGTGTTTGTACTTTACATACATATCGTATGTGTCTTCGTGTTGTTGCCGATGATTTCAATTGTTTGCAGCCCGCTCCCCATAGGATTCTTACCTTTGGGAAGGTTTTGGCTCTCAACCGTTGCTTCCATGCAGCTTGTATGTTCTCAAGTGATAAGACGATCGATCCGCACATGGCGTGCACCGGCCCTGACGGCTATGTGGAGCAATCTTCTGGTGACGGCACTCAGAAAATTGAAGTTCATGTCTCCTGTTTAAATGGTGAAGGATGCATGGTGAGCTTTTGCCCTTCTGCATTGGGAAGGGAGGTGGCTCAGACAGTTTCGAGGCAATTGCCAAAGAGAGGTGCAAAGCCCACCCTCCATCACTGTTCTTCACCCTTAGTGTTGCACCAAACATTGCGAGAACAAGGTATCACTGGTAAAACTGCAACGTTGTCCTGCATTTACGTTCCCACCGATCTAGTTGCTGCATGGAGATTTGTCAAGAGATTGAACGTCTCCGAAAAAGAATTCGTGCTGGAAGGGGTGACGCAGATACAAGGCACACTCTCCACGAGTTGCATGCGCCACCTACCTCAAAGCCTCCACACCTTGATCCTTGGCAATGATTTCAATCAGAGCCTGGATCAGTTTACGTTGCCGAGCAGTCTCCAATCTTTGACTTTTGGCGATAGTTTTAACCAGAGCCTGGATCTGGTCACATTGCCGAACAACCTGCAAACTTTGACTTTCGGCGAAAAATTCAATCAGAGAATGGATCAGGTGACCTTGCCAAGCAGCCTGCAAACTTTGACTTTTGGTTTTTCTTTCAACCAGAGCCTGGATCGGGTGACCTTGCCAAACAACCTGCAAAATTTGATTTTTGGCAGAGGGTTTGACCAGAGCCTGGATCGGGTTACCTTGCCAAGCAACCTGCAAACCTTGACTTTTGGCCATGATTTTAACCAGAGCCTCGATCAAGTCACATTTCCGAGCAACCTGCAAACTTTGACTTTTGGTAGCCGCTTTGACCAGAGCCTGGATCATGTCACCTTGCCCAGCAACCTGCTAACTTTGACTTTTGGTAGCCGCTTTGACCAGAGACTGGATCAGGTCACATTGCCGAGCAACCTGCAGACTTTGACTTTTGGCGCTGGTTTTAACCAGAGCCTGGATCGGGTGACCTTGCCAAGCAACCTGCAAACCTTGACTTTTGGAGATGGTTTCAACCAGAGCCTCGATCAAGTCACATTTCCGAGCAACCTGCAAACTTTGACTTTTGGTAGCTGCTTTGACCAGACCATCGTTCATGTCACGCTGCCGTGCAACCTGCAAATTGTGACTTTTGGCCATGATTTTAACCAGAGCCTCGATCAAGTCACATTTCCGAGCAACCTGCAAACTTTGACTTTTGGCGATGGTTTTAACCAGAGCCTGGATCAGGTCACATTGCCGAACAACCTGCAGACTTTGACTTTCGGCGAAAAATTCAATCAGAGAATGGATCAGGTGACCTTGCCAAGCAGCCTGCAAACTTTGACTTTTGGTTTTTCTTTCAACCAGAGCCTGGATCGGGTGACCTTGCCAAACAACTTGCAAAATTTGATTTTTGGCAGAGGGTTTGACCAGAGCCTGGATCGGGTGACCTTGCCAAGCAACCTGCAAACCTTGACTTTTGGCCATGATTTTAACCAGAGCCTCGATCAAGTCACATTTCCGAGCAACCTGCAAACTTTGACTTTTGGCAGCCGCTTTGACCAGAGACTGGATCAGGTCACATTGCCGAGCAACCTGCAGACTTTGACTTTTGGCGCTGGTTTTAACCGCATCCTGGATCAGGTCACATTGCCGAGCAACCTGCAAACTTTGACTTTTGGCGCTGGTTTTAACCAGAGCCTGGATCAGGTCACCTTGCCAAGCAACCTGCAAACCTTGACTTTTGGCAGCCGCTTTAACCAGAGCCTGGATCAGGTCACATTGCCGAGCAACCTGCTAACTTTGACTTTTGGTAGCCGCTTTGACCAGAGCCTCGATCATGTCACGTTGCCGTGCAACCTGCAAATTTTGACTTTTGGTAGCCGCTTTGACCAGAGCCTGGATCAGGTCACCTTGCCAAGCAACCTGCAAACCTTGACTTTTGGCAGCCGCTTTAACCAGAGCCTGGATCAGGTCACATTGCCGAGCAACTTGCAAACTCTAATTTTGGCTAGATATTCGATTTTGGGTAGATATTCGTTCAATCGAATTTATGATGGTTTGAACCAGAGCTGTGACGGGGTGATCTTGCCGCGGAGTGTGCGCAGTCTTTCTTGGGACCGCGAATGGTTTGATCCTCCAACGGGTGTCCGGCGTACTGAACGAGAGATGCTAGGCACATCCTGATTTCATGAATCAGTTTTGGCTTAGTGCCGCTTGCAGTGGTAGTTTGCCATGACGTATAGCACGATGCCAAAAAACATCGCTGGATGTTACTTAGTACCGATGGCTAACTACCAGAAAAGGGGTAGATGAACAGCTCAACATCTGGACTAGCGCGGTCATTTAGGGGATGTGAAAGGCCAGGCGTGCAGGGAATGGATCACAGCCATACATTGTAACCAAATAGGCCAAGTAATCAATCATGATGTGATTAAGGCGTGTACACATCATTTATCATGAACACAAGACTGAAAAGACTAATCAAAAATCCAAGTAGTCATGATGCAAGGATCTGTAAGACGTGGATGCAAGTCTGTCATGAGCAAAAACTTTGTTCATTTGCTGGGATGCTGAGATTGGACAATCCTGCCACTTACTAGCTTGGTAGTACAGCTGGTCATTGTTTGCTGGGGCAAACCTTACCCACTCGAAGTGGGTATACTCATGTATACACCTACTTCTATCGACGTTAGATAAGTAGATCCAGGAATGGTACCTAGTTCCAATCGCCGTGGGAAACTCATCTGGGAAAAAACCTCCCTTGTCATGTTTGCAATCACCAGCCAGCAAGATCAAGTAGGGTCACACCAGCACAGTGTTGAAAGCATTGCCATAGCTAGGCAGCACTATAGCTACCGATGATCATCAACTACCATCAGAATCATTTCTTGCTTTGGAAAACAAACTCAAAAAACATGAGCGATCCTAGGGCCTGGGAAATTTAAAGAAAACATTTCTTTTTCAAGCCTTTGCATTTTGTTTGAATTTCAAAGAATTTCCCAGGCCCAGGATCTGGGGGCTTCAGAAAAATTTGAACTTTTTGAATTCCTTGTGAAAATGCTAGTGTTCAAATATGTTCAAATAGGACATAAAGGTCCATCGTGCATATCTATCTTAGTATCTATTTATCTATATTTATCTATTTATTCATTTAGTTATTTACTTATTTGTTTATTTATTTACTTAGTTATTTGTTTATATATATATTTATATATATATATATGTAAATAAATATATGTATATATAGATATGTATATATAAATAAATAAATATATATATATTTATATTTAATTATAGGCAACGGCAAACATGCCACGAACCTCCAGGGAAGCTGTGCGGTGCGGTAGCCTGGTGGATTCACCCTTGCTGTTTTGGTGGTGATACTCGTGAAACCCATGATGGTAACCACCCGAAAAATGATCGTGGTCAACCCCTGAACTCTTCCTCACCACAGTGAAAACTGACTTGTCGTTGAACTACACTTAATCTTTGACCATCATTTAGTACCATGAATCATTAAGCAGCATGGAAACACTAGCAACATGAACCATGATGATTTATCACTACACAATCCGTCACTTTCATCAATCCTGAACCATTCTATGCATATTTTCACAACCATCATTGACCACCAATCAGCGTCACAATGACCGTTATGATTAAAAACAATATATTTCATCACTATACTTGTTAACTACTACTACCCACTAGAACAAACCCCATTTCAATAACCATGACCACTAGTGACCACCACAAACTACTAACCACTATTAACTACGAACCACCATCACCATATTTCATCACCAGAACCCCCACAAACCACTTGACCACCGCCGTCGCCACAACTCATCGAAGGATCGGCCCCCGACGCTGATCTTCGATTGGGATGACACGCTGTGTCCGACCAGTTGGATGCGTCCCTGGGCCGTGGCGCTGGTGGTGGTCTGCTGGTGGTGGGAGCTGGTGCATGGTGGTTGCCAGAAGATCTTCAAGGTTCATGGCCAGGAGATCTCATCGTTTCGGAGTTGAGCTCATATATGACTTTCCAATGAGTAGTCATGGAATTCTCAGCATGGTCAACTCGTCTCATGCGTGTGATCAGAAGTGAGCTGTACCGGGAGTCGTTGACCATAAGCTGCGGAGGGACGGCCAGCCGTGTTGCTGTAAATGAATCAGGGCGCGGTTCCCTTCTGATGATGTATATATTGTTCCAAGAGTCAAGAGTCACAGCTTCCTGAGCCTGGATAATTAGTACGTATAACTTTGTGAGTGTTTGGGGATGCTCCTTATCCCCTCGGGTATTCTTGGAACAGCACAACTCTTAGATCCTGTCAGCAATTCATGAACCATCAGGAAATCCCATGGGCGTATCAATGATTGTGAAGTATCATGCGTCATGAAACACTATTAGCATGAATTAGCATGACTAAACATCTGCAACAATATTGCAATGTCAGTGGATCCAGTGGTTTCTAGTCGGTGGGACAAGCCAAGTAGGTGCTGTTTCACGCAGGAGAAGAGCAAGAACTTGAAACAAACCAGTGATGTGAGTTGTTCTCAATACTAAGTGATGATCTGAGTTGTTGTCCATATGAGAGAATACGAGTGGTTCTATTGGAGCAACCATTCATAAGGATCAAGACACACCAAAAGTGCCATTCTTAAATGATGCCGTACTTGTCAATACTTGTGGTGATTAAGGCTCAAGATAGTCATCCAACTGATTCATAGCTTGATTGCAACCATTTGGGTGAACCTATTGGACAATCCAGAACCCATAAGGGTGGTTTCTCAGAATAGGGTACCCGGTTTATCACTCTGAATGATTTTTTATTGGATGATTTGGGGGTACCCCATTTCTATAAACCACCAGATAAGACGTGTATTGACTGTCAATTATGGCTCACACAATCACATATTGATTGTAGACAATTCAGGGGACTGGTGCAAAATGGGCACAATGATTGGCTGGTTCAAACCGGTCGCTTTCAAACATTGTTATCATTCCATGGCGAGAAATCGGGGGTTCATAGGGTCCACCATGCTGTTGGAACCCAGACTCCAAAGACTAAAGCAACAGCATGGTGGATCCTATGAACCCCCAATGTCTCTGCATCTTCATTGGGGGTTTCATCAAAACAATTCTAAGCCCCGACCATGAGATGCAGTGCAACTTGCTCGACAAGGAAATGCTAAGCTAAAGAACGCAGCTGTAGCCCAGCCCTTGGCAACCCATTACACAGCTGGCGGGCACCAACTCGTAGCCATGTCGGACCCTGGGAGCTGCGGGGCATTGTCGAAGATCAAGGAAGTTGTAGGCCCCAACGGTCACCCGTTGCTATTTGATAACTATTCTTTCATGAATGTAGCCATCTTACCATCATCAATCAAGGCTTTTTTAAATGCTTTCTCAGTCGTTGTAAAACAGGTTTTCATCCATCATTGCCTATCACAATGGCCTATGAAATTTGCATCCTGACGATCATTTACAATTTTCAGCCATTGTTAGCAATAGATATTCCACCAATTGTGATTGATAAATGTTTTGCATGAGAGCATTAATTATACCTTTGCTACATCAGTGGTACTATTGCAAAAAATGGTTTCAACCACCATTTCTGCTGAAAACCAAACCATTATTATAATTCTCTATGTTTAACCATTAATTTTACCCCCCTATGAAACCATTGATTGGAATCATCAACCACCATATAACCGCCATCATAAGCACAATTGCAACCAATGTCAACCATGATAATCCCCTCTTGTTATCCCTTATAACCATTATCACTGACCACCATTACCATGGCTATGACAAACCATCAACCACTGATTGGACCACCATTGATGGTTTGTCATAGCCATATAACCACCATATAACCACCATATAACCACCATATAACCACCATATAACCACCATAAACCGTAACCACCCCATAAACTACCACTATAACCACCACTATAACCACCACTACAACCACCATCAATCACTATAAACCCTTATAACCTCATTGCAATGGCTATTCAAATCCCCTATTGTAACCCCCTACATCCCCCTAAACGCAACCCCCCTTGCTCCAACCACCAAGCACTGCTTGGACCGCAGCTCAAGCGGCGGAGGTCAGTTTGCTACGCCCGATGACATCGACTCTGCGAAGCTGAAGCTCCACACAGGCGACGCAACGGGCGTCCGGTGTGGTTAATGGTTGATGGTTGCAATGGTCGTTTTAATGGTTAAAAACAGGGAATTGTAAGGGTTGATATCTTGATATATCTTTATACTGATAGGTTGATGATCTCCTAAAATGATGGTTAAGAATGCTCAATGATCGATTAATATTGGCTATCAACTCATGATTCGCAACCATTGACTACCGGCAAGTACTGGTAAACGGTAATAGTGATTGGTTGATCATTCTGATGCCCACAGACTTGAACACTATGTTTCGTGGTTGATAACACATAGTGTCGATAATGGTGATACGTTTTTGAGATATGCCTATGGGTCAAGCAGTTACCCAAGCAATTTATTGAGGGACAGTACCCAACAAACTCATGGGGAAGCTAATGGTTTAGGGGAATGAGGGGGACTAAGGGTGAACCCACTGCCATATCATGATTGGTTGTTTTATCATGGTTGATCATAGTGATAAATGGTGATAATGGTTATACGGAATGATACAGCAAACAAGATGGATTTGGTGGTTTCTCAAAATGGGGGTATCCCCAAATCACCCAAAAAGATAAATCATTTATAGTATCAAATTATTAAACCAACCATTTTTTGGGGTACCCTCATTTTACGAAACCACATATACGCAAACAAAGCGGCACAGCGATAATGGTTCGTAGGCTCAATGGCCATGATGGCAGGATCATGGGGATGATGGTTGGTCACGGTTGACAGTGTTCAATGATTTGAGTTAAACGAAGTATTGCTGTGTCTAGAATAAATGGTGGTACGTCTTAACTAACCAATAATGATCATTATAAATGGAGAAACTAGCTATTTCTGGGGGTACATCATTACTGGACGAACCCATTATTGTTAACCTTTGTTGAAAATCGTTAGTTATGTTTGACCACACTTCAAAGAATGGCAATAGTTAGTTAGTGTGAAGCCGAAGAAAGCAACTGTATGTTATCATCAATGGGATAGTGGCAAACTGCCCATGATTGATGATGGTTCATCAACGCAAATGAGAAGCATCATGATCCTAGGTACAGGGACGTGCAGCAGGGGTTTGAAATAGGATATAGCCATGGTTACTTGCACCCTATAGCCGGTAGCTGGATGAACCCCTAGACAGGTGTTTTTTCCGGTCACTGGCTGAACATGGCACATCCAAGTCAGGCAAAATGATCATGGGCAGGTGATGGTTCCGACTATGGGCAGGTCCAAGAACGGCGTATCTAACCGTGCTGGAGAAGGTGCTGAATATCAGTTGTTGGACCTTTCCCAAGGCTGGTAGCTGATCTAAGATTGTATGTACATCTACTACAGGCTGGTTTGTATGTATATGTGCGTGCATATGTTCTTTCATATATTATATGCGTGCATTGAGTACATAGGTGAACAGCATCAGCCATAGTAACCAAGCGGAGTCAACAAAAATCAACAATTAATTGACCAGAATTCTCAAGCATAATCATCAACAACCAGGATGATTCTTTGTTTATGACGTTGTCAGGTAAACAATGGGTATGGATCAATACGAAGCATACTCAAACATGGGTTGTTCATCAGGTGTAATTTGAGGGCAGTGATCCACAGCCCTAGAAATAATCAAGGAGTGGATTCAACAAACATGGATTCAGTTGACATCAGCTATCAGTGTTTGTGATGGCATCATACTTTGATCCCAAAGCACATGGCGTCGTCGTCGGCTTCGTCGTCGTCGTCGTCGTCGTCGTCGTCGTCGTTGTTGTTGTTGTTGTTGCTGTTGCTGTTGGATTAGTTGCTCCGGTCCGGTTTCTTCAGTTGGCACGTGATCCGTATTCCTTCTTGAATGTAGTCTCATCAGCTTCCTGTTTAATGAACGTTGCTTGCAGTCACTCTGCTCACTTCATGCTGGTCCCATCTCGCTATTTTCTGTTGCTTCCATGCAGGTGATGGCCTTCAGCTGATTGAAATTCATGTGTCTTGTTTGAATGGTGAAGGATGCATCGTGAGCTCCCTCCAGCATTGGGAAGGGACGGGATTAAGATAGCTTCAAAGCAACTTTTTGCCAAAAAGAGGTGCAAAGCTCATTCTGAACCACCGTGCTTCACCACTGATTCCGCACCAAACATTGCAAGAGCAAGGCATCACTGGTGAGACTGCAACATTGTCGTGTACCTATGTACCTACTGATCTGCTTGCTGCATGCAAACTTGCAGCGGGAATTGCGGTCCTGGAGAAAGAGACGGCCTTGCAAGGGGTAACGCATATACATGGTATGTCTTCGATTTGTTGCCTGTGCCATCTTCCTGAAAGCCTCCGAACCTTGATTTTTTGCTGTGATTTCAATCAGAGCATGGACCGGGTCACTTTGCCAAACAACCTCTTAACTTTGACCTTCGGGAAAATTTCAATCAGAGCTTGGATCGGGTGACCTTGCCAAGCAGCCTGCAAACCTTGACCTTTGACAATGAATTTAACCAGAGCGTTGATCAGGTCACCTTGCAGAGCGACCTGCAAACTTTGACTTTCGGGGAAAGATTCAACCAGAGCCTGGAATCCAAGCTCTGGTTGAATCTTTCCCCGAAAGCCACAGGCCTGGATCAGGTTATTTTGCCGAGCAACCTGCAAACCTTGACTTTTGGTGATGAGTTCAGCCAGAGCCTGAATCAGGTCACGTTGCCGAGGAGCCTGCAAACTTTGACTTTGGGCGCTGGTTTTAATCAGAGCCTGGATGGGGTGATCTTGCCGAGAAAGCTGCAGACTTTGATTTTCAATACTCCTGGAAATCCGTTAGGTTGACCCTGCCGCAGAGTGTTTGCACTCTTTTCTGGAACTGGCCTTGCTTGGATCCTCTACTTGGTGTCCCACAAACTGCACGCATGATGCTAGGCACATCTTGATTTCATGAATCAGTTTTGATATGTTTTGACTGATGTGACTTGCAGTGCTAACTTGCTGCAATGTGGCTTGCGCACACAGTACGAAGCAAAACAATTCGCTGGCAGTAGCGGGATGGACATTACCATGTATGAAAATGTATGAAGCGGGTAGTTGAGCCTCCCAATTCAAGACCCTCCCAATTCAAGACCGCATACTGTATTTTTGGATGCTGCTGGGGTTGGATCCATCAGTAGATTGCCTTTCTCTGTTTTTCTCGTCGATCATTCGTGAATTGATTGGCATCTATGTGCATGTCATGTCCCTGTCTCCGGATGGCTATGACGATGGTTTGTTTGATGCTGCATCATGCCGCATCCTCGAACTGATTAATGTTATGCCCAGATGGTTGATGCTAATCCAGCTCCTTCAACCAGTTCAATCGTCAGGATGATTCAGCACGAGTCAGCATCTAAGTGGGGGTCTCTTAGCATTGGGAACCCAAAAATGGATGGTTGCTTGCCAAAAATGGTCAATGTTGGATGATTTGGGTGGTCCCCCATTTTGAGAAACTGCCATGTATGTCTATGAATGTTGCAAGAAGTAGTGACAACGGGTACTCGGTGGTCGTTACCTAGCATATACTTGTGGGTCCAAATCCTTGAGGCATAGAATAGTAGCCTATGTTGAGATGTCCACCTACTAAACTTTGGTCATGTTTCCACATCAGAAAGGCTTGTTGTGAGCGGTGAGTTTTACAAGTTTTTGGGGAAATTTTGGGGAAGATATACACTAATGTTGATGGGATTTACACTCATTACAGAAGTTTCTGCATACATGCAATGTTTGTCTCAGCACAATGTTTGTCAGTTACTTTCTAAAATCTCACAAGCATCTGAAAGCATTCAGATTAATCCAGGTTAATCTAGATTAATCCAGATAAATCTAGATTAATCTAGATTAATCTAGATTAATCTGGAGCCCCAAAAACCAAAAAAAACCAAAAAAACCAAATAATAATCATTGGTTACCAACAAACCTGATAATTATTAGTAACCACAAGTAGGTATAGAAACCATAGCAGTCATATTCATGTGTTTGGCTGGCTAGTATTTCATAACAATAGTAGTCATGGTTTGTATGATGGTTGTTCTGAATATCATCTGATAATTTAGGCTGACTGATATGTTATGATAGTAGCCAAATGGTTGGCTATGATGTACAGATATTTCTCCTAATTATTTTGAACTTGTACTTTGGCCACCATGGAAATGTCGAAGCTTACCAGGAATCTATATAAATATATATTGCAAACCATAATGCCCATAAATTAAGAGATGTACACCACTAATTCTGAATGACCAGCAAAGGGCTACTGCTATCAAATCAAAACATAAATATTTCAAAACCAAAACCAACAAAACATAATAACCATAGTTGATGAGAATAATTAGCATATATCAATGCCAAGCCTGTCCTCCTGGATGCTTTGGTAATTTAGTAGGGCATTGTATGGGTTTCTATGATTAAATACTAATTTGAGGTTTAATATGGTATATATGGATTCAACCATGGGTATTTTCAGTGAATTATGGTCATTTAGTATTATTAAATATTGGAATTGTGGTTATTAGGGAATTAATCAAATGGTACCAAAATTCTTTATTTATCTATGATCAAGATTGATATAATCATTACAACCTGTGTAAATAAGCCTGTAGGGGGTTAAAACTAAAGGATAAAAAATAACACCTAGACTATTGAGCCACCATCTGTTTTAGTATCATGCATGTGGTAATAAAAGGCTATTACCCCAATAAAGCCAATCTGAATGGATAATGCCAGACCAAAGGATTAGAACTCAGTGTAAAGAAATTATATTTTCAATAGTAGCTCCACCCTCAGCAAAAAAGAAACTAGTATAACTATCCCAATTGATTGAAACAATTTCATCCTTTTACAAGGCAATACTGCAAACAATGTACATGGTACTGCCTAGTAAATGCTGGCTAGTACATAATAATACTCTTACCCTAGCTTGCTTGAAAAAATCACCAAACTACTTATAGTACAAGCAACCCAATAAAAACTATGCACGTACAGGGTAGTTATACTATAATACAAGTTCAGATGCTGCACAAGAACCCATAGATTCCATATATTCAGAAAGCTCAGAGGCTTTGTAAACTATTATTGCCATAACCCATTGCTACCATTCTATGTAATATAAAACCTTAAAATTATATCTGAATTGTTAAATTTTCACCGCTCACAACAAGCCCCTCTCTTCCACATAGCAACAGGGCAACGACCATGGTGCTACTAATTTACTCATTGGTTGGGTCCTCCTTTCCTAAGTTTCATTGATTTGCTGCCCCGAAGTTGGAGGTCACTCACCACGATGGATGGTAGTTTCTTCCCAAAAAATCTCGCGCCATCAGGTCGCATTGAGCAAGTTCTGCGTGCTGCGAGGAGCTTTGGCTACGTGGAGATTGTCCGCTGGCTCCAGTTTTTGGGGTGGTGGGAATGATGCGTCTCACAGTGGTTGGTGGGTTTTATGGGTTCACAGTGGTTGGTGGCTTATTATTCCCTATCATGAACAGTGATGGGAGTCAGAACCGTCGATTATGGTTCATGAAAGGGAATAAATGGGAATAATAAGCTACTTGTAACATAATGGTCAAACAACTACTGGTTGGTCGTTTTCAAGGTTTTATATTTTCCCTGGTAATTATTGACATAGTTGAAACCACCTTAGCATGATCGACATTATTGGTAATGTAGCTGACTAGAGCCACTGTATAACCATCGTTACTCCAGTCTTGATTTGCTGATTGTCGAGGATCATTGATGGTTAGTGCTTATGATACACTGGTTGGTGGTTTTAAACAATTGTTTCCCAGTAATTATTAACAATTGATTGAACGTTGACTATAATATTCTTCATAGGGGTTGAAACCACCAACCAGTACATGTTGCTGAAAAATGCTCATGGCACGCGGCATCGGGGGTGGTTCTGATGGACTCTTCGCATCAAACTAGTGACCAACCAGAGGGCATGGCCGTTAGGGTTTGCGAACTGCTCCATTGCATTCCATTGCCACTTTTGACAAATGTTTTGCGTAGCGACATGAATGTCAATAGTTCCTCCTAATAGCTGACAGGTGTCACTGGTAACTTTTTGACACATGCTGAATTTGACAGCTCGTCAATAAAAGTTGATAGTCAAATGCTTGTCAACAATGCAACACTAGGTACGTCATTTTCACATCTTTTTTCGATATTACTCAATACTTTGGCATGGTTGGTTGATACAAATTGTGTCATATAAAGTATTGGCATTCCCATCAGGTAATGGTTGTGTTAAACCATTCACTGAACTACTTGATGACAGAAGAATAAAACTCGCTGGGCACATTCTTCGGTCGCCGAACAGCGACCCTTTAAGGCAGGTCACATATCAGCCTGACAGCGCAGACCCCGTTGAAATAGGTAAAAGACGTGTAGGCAGACCTCGACAGCAATGGACTTTCAGATCTAATGAGTTAATCCATAGCAAAATAAGCCACACGGACTATCGAGGATTTGATTTTCAAAACCAAAGTATTTTGACGGCTGCGCGACAACGTAGAGTATAGCTCGACTGTCATCTGGTGCCAAAGCACCTTCTTTCAATGCCGGGACCGTACGGCAAGAGGTGCAGGGCGATAGAAAAAAAAAGTATTGGCATTGGGTAAGGTTTTCGGAAGTATTTTGGATGGTTGATTGAATATGGTTGAATCAACCATCCATCCCAATCATCTTCAATCAGGTAGCTGGAATGGTTGGTTGGTTGGTTGGTTAATAAGCCTTAACAAGCAACAATAGTAGGGATATACCATCTATAACTGGTTGGTTGGTTGGTTCACGATTTTTTGGCTTCGCTATTCCACGGAAGGTGACAACAACTCCCTGAGCAGCACCTTGGACATAGCTCGCATGGCTGGTGAACGGATGACCTTTGAGAAACAACCCGGCGGGTCGCATGGACGGCTATACGCCAGCCATGGTTGACTTGCCGCCATGGTTTTGTATGGGTTTATAAGGGATTAATTATAGTGGTTAACAGTAGGGAATAATAAGCAACAATGAGACCAATATGGTGGTTTCTCAAAACGGAAGTACCCCAAACATGATTGGTTCAGTATAGATGGTTGATAAACTAGATGATTTGGGGGGTACCTGTATTTGGAGAAACCACGATACTGATGAAACATTGATGAACGGTTGATAATGAATCAACTGTTGATAGTCATCAACCATGGAGAAATTGTTAATTAATCAATATTGAGTGAAATATTCAAGGTTGATTAGGAACCAACCATGGTGATCAACCATTCTCAACTGATGTTGGAATTGGTTGCTATAATCAATATTGTTAACTTACATACTCAACCATTTTCAAAACGATGAATTCGCATGTCACGACTATGTAAAGGGCACACTCAACAAAGGACCTGCCCCGGTACTAGAAAAACATGCTGTCTGTATTTTTCTGTGCTTGGAAATTCTTGTCTAGTTGTGATGTGGCATGTCTCAGTTGTGTGCCAGCCCTTCATCGCTCAATCAATGGCGCTTGTTCAGAATACAGGCTTGTTTTTGGATGATTTTGTTGCTAGGGGGGCACTTTGAGGGGGGTCCCTTTTACAGACGAGTAAGTGACCAGCAACCAACTGTGAATGATCCAAGGTTAACATTCCTAAAGCAGTAGTGGACCACCAGTCGTTGATGGTTAACCTCAAAAGTGTACCATTAAGAATTTAGCAACGAATAGTTGATCTTTCGCTAAATCAGCATATATCACTGGTAAGCATCAGGCATCAACCATTGACCATTCATCAGCCAACAGTTAGCCATGGTTAGCCATTATCATCCATCAACCACTAAGAATATACCATGGTTAAATTAAACAGTGGCCACACATAAACGACGAGTTTGACTCCATTAGTCAACCTCTGAACTAATGGGTCACCTGGCCAATCACAAGGTTATGCACAGTAAATTCTGGCTGAAAGCTTGGTTTGTCATCAAGAATTAACGATGCTTAACGAGTGAACCATTAACCACTGGTTGACATGATGATTCATCACTATTGGTTGCCCATTGTTCAACTAATGGTTAGTTGGTTACGCTCCGGTAAACCTGGAAGCTGAGAATCACCCTTTATGTTTGGTAAAACTAGCTAAAAATGGTGGATGTTCCAAGGCTAGGGACTACCAGAGAGCAACCATTGGATAATCATCACCCTAGTTCACAAATGGGATGTAGCCCTAAATCCCGCATTATCCGTTTACAAACCAGGAAATATAGTTGGTATATCCCCATGAATTGGCTTATTCCCTGGTCAATAGCCATTGTGAATCAGTATTAGCAATTATAAACTATAAACCAACCATTACAGTTCAATACAGTTGGTATATTCCTTATTCATGGCTGATTATCCCCTTGTTACTTGTTAATAGCCATTGTTAACCATCATAAACCAACCATTTTTGAGGGTTCCCTATGGCCATCTACGGCCTCCATTGTCACCACCAACTGGCCTTCATCATCCAACCTTCACAGCCAGGTGACAATGGCAAACTACCAGTGGCTAGCAGCTCATCTCAGCAGCGTCGCCGGTTCAGTTGGGGGGGTAGCCTTGGGGGACGTATCGTTGGGTGTACCGGGGGATTATCGTTGTGCTATCCTAACGTGTGATATTGGGTTTGCCATTGGCCTTCATACCTAAAGAATGTAGGAATGGCTTCATATGGAAAAAGATCATCCCGAAATTCATCGTTTTAGTCTTGAACATTGATCAGTACAGCAGGTATGGCTGATGATTTCTAGGTCTACTTCCCAAAGCCTTCCCAAATGAGAAATATCTACCAACAATGATGGTAACTATCAATCCTACTAGAGTTAATACATTGGCAATACCCATCCCAAGCGATGTTTCAGAGCTCCCCCTCACGCCCTGGTGCCTCAACGACCGCAGCACCGCCATGGATCCACCGGGTCCACCACTGGTAGCCACCGCCACAGCCGATCCAAGGAGCAAACTGTGGAGCTTTTGAACACCAAAACGACCGATCTCTGGGAACTCTTCCGGGAGTTGAACATCGAAGTGCGGCTCGGTGCTGGCAGGTGCTACCAGCGAGTAACGAAGGCTGGTCACCATGGGGATTTATAGTGGTTATGAAGTGGTGATGAAATGTGATTAAATGTGATAAAGCTAAACTTAAGTAATTAGTTGAAATGGTGATTCGCTGGTTGTTAATGAATGAATGATGTTGATAACGGTAATGAAGAAATGGTACATTTGCAACAGTCCAAAACTGCAACTCAACACTAACCAATGACAATTTTTAATGTGGAAGATTACAAGGCGTGCGAGAACCAACTACAAACACCAATGAAGCTTGCAACTGAGACCAAACCTGACGCTGTGGCATCAGGTTTGTGGCGCGCCGGCTCATCCCTTTTCTCAGATAGCAACTTTGGGTAATTCGCCTAAAGGACCCATGAAGCAACCAAAGCTATAGTGATGTTGAGTATCTAGACATACCTAAGCCTGTGTTCGGTACTGCCAATGCAATGCCACAAAAAGGTGTGCATCACCGAAATAAATACAAATCGTATCAAGTCGTATACTGTTTGAATGTGTTTTAGGGTGATGTGCTTGTGGTGTCTACTCTCTGGCAGGCGAACCTGGAAGTACAAAACTCACCATGTATAGATCATTCAACCGTTGAAACTGGTGTTTTGACTTCAGGTGGGTTTCCCAGCAATGCAGATTTTTGATTTTATAATGATGCTTAATGCTGATTAAGTGAGGCCATCATTGATCATTGAGAAGCATTGACTATGATCAGACATCCATAAACTCAAAGCATGATGGTAACTGTAGGAACCCAAGATTCATCTATGACCATTCATCTACATGATTGACCATTCTCATCGATAAGCATCCATTGTACGTGGATGTGCACCCCCACTTAGTAACTGATTATCAACCATGGCTGTAGGGGTTCGTTCAGCTATCTTATTGGGTCTATAACCATCTATAATCATGGTGATCTCCCAGGAATCTAACGCGAATTGCACATCCAAGTATATCAAGTATGAAGCAATTTTCTGCTTTTGATACTTTACCCCATGGTTGAACCTTACGTCTATCACTGTGTGATTTCTATTGTTGGGTTTATAACCACGGTTATTTCCCAGGAAGCCCCAAGTGTAGCAACCCAACGGGGGCGCTACCAAGGCACTATGCTCCGCAGCCCACTGCCGCGCGTTTGTCGCGAGTGATGAAGGTGGCTTGTCGGTGGTCAGGATGGATATCCCACTGGAAATTCTGGCGGATTTCTGGCGATATTTCTCCCAACAATGGCTGGAGTTCTCCCGGAAATGTTGGATACATCTTGAGAAGCCCAGGCATATTTGGGAGAAGTCGCAAGCTATTTGAGGTATATTATACGAATGAATGGTAGATCCATACTACTTAATGCTAGATCCATATTAAGGTAAACTGGAGGTTGTTTTTTCATATGGATTTACTATTTACTTCAGCGGAGCAGTTCGTAGTGTACTTATTGTCAACGGGTTTCATATGATGCTAAGAAGGGTTGATCATGGCTATATAGTAATCTAATTCAGACACTGTTGCATCTACTATCAACCTTTGATTCACTTATATACATTACACGAATGGCTATACAACTATGTGTGTATATGTGTGCATGCACACATGTATATATGCAAAAGTCCAAGCAGTATGGTGACGTTTCCTTGATTCTTGGGGCTCAGATGGCGTCCATAGGATGTTGGATCTCAGTGAGGGCTCAGTGCGTAAGAACCACAATTTTCATATGGGACGTGTGGTACAAGCCGTTTCAGTCCTGTGTGTTACTCTATTATCCTGGTGGCTCGCAAGGGTTTCTCCCTGTGGATTCTGATAAATCCAATATTTTGGGTGGATGCTATTTACTGGTGGTTACGCTATGGACCGGGCTGATACGGTGGCACCTCCAATGCAAAAACAGCAATTGGGGGAGCAGGTAAACTAGGGTGCACCACAATTGTGCCAGGTACCAGTTAACTAGTCTACAAATAAATCGTATGTAATGACGAAATCAAGCAAATAAACCAGAACCATTAGTAAATGACCCAGCTGTACCATTGTCCATAGATGTCCACGACCATTATGAACCATAGATAAATATCATAAGCCATGACTATGAATTTCCTATTTATATTCATTGTGGTAGTGTCTACGAATTTCCTATTCACAAAAGATTATAAACCATAATAAGCCATGATAAACAACAATAAGATAACCATGTACCATAAATGTCTATTTCCTGCTGGTACCAATTGTTTCCCATCACATTGGATCCCTGGATCCCTTCCAGGAAGGCATTGCAGCCAAGAAGGCGCCGGGGCAGGGCAGGGGTGAAATGGTTGAGTTTGGAGGTTGAATGCTGATTCCTGATGATTTACATGATGAGTTTGATGGTTAAGCATGATGTTTTTGATGGTTAAGCATGATGATTTTGGCTATCGTGAATAGCAATGATGGTTAAATACTGATTGATTAATGGTGGTTGTAAGGATGGTTGTAAGGACTGATGGTTGTGAGGATAGTTGTAAAGGGTGGTTGTTGATGGCTGTAAGGGTGGTCAATGTTGCGTTTAATGATGGTTGTATGCTTATATAGTCATATCTAATGATGGCTGAGACCATTTACCATTGATCACTGAGAACTGTGAACAGTCAACCATAGTTGATGCTGTTGAATCATGTCAAATAAGATTGATTGATGGCAATGAAGAACCAGCGTGTGTTGATTCCCTAAGAACATCCATCGCAGGTTACCCATGGTGAAATTGCACACGATATCATTTGGAACTGTGCGCAGGTCAACAGCGGTTCAAGAATCATCACTGGTGAATTGATGGCCAATTCATCAACAGTGAATCGACGGTGATGAATCATTTCATGGTTGATGATGATTTTCGATCCCTTAAATAAACAAGCCTTCAATTTTTTGGGGGTGCACCTTTCCTACAACCTTCATGAATTTAGGTTTTAGCAACGAAGAACAAAGCTATGCCTGGCGGTGAATTTCCAGCCGTGGTAGATTACCGGAGGGCATCCAACCTACTCATTCTGAACCATCACAGATCATGATGAATCTAACCTAAATTGACCATCATTTTTAGCAACTTTGCCAAGTATCAACCAGTACAACCAATCTCTTAAGATTTAACCATTATTAACCAAGTCACCAACGACCGTCAACAAGTCTCATCAATTTTCGTGAATTATACAACCCGTATCAACCATCATCAACCAGTATCAACCATCATCAACCATCCTGACCCAGTATGAATCATTAGGACAACCGCTCCAGCTGTGTCAACATCTCGTCGTTTTCAGCCCTTGCTGATCTTCCGCAGGCTGCCATGTCTGCCGTCCTCGACAAGTGCGCTGCTGTTAGTTCAGCACATAGACCTATAGGAATTTGTCAAGCAACATCAGATACGAGGATTTCCGGCAGGATGGCAGAAGACGTTGCTTCACCAGCCTTGGCTGAACCATTATTTAAGAGGATTCTTGCTCTTTCAACAGGTGAACCTGCCGTTAAATCACGATTTCACTTATTTGCACCTCAATTATTGCTTCATCAATGAGTGACAATGGTTCTTCGGAGGATATTCCAATAACCCAATGCAGATTTGGGGACCGGTGAGATGTTGATTATGGTGAGCAACGGTTTACGATTGCAAACGATGGTTCGGAGTCAGGATTCATAGATGAGATACTGTACTAGTTCCTGAGCTTGATGAATCATGATTGCCGCTTACCAAGCATTATTTTTTTACAGTAACTATCCTGAGCCACGAAGCACTGACAAATGATGCCTAGCCCCTCAACAATCATGTAGTGAATGCTAAAGGGATCAGCAGATCCACAATAATCAACTATACTCAACCAAACACGGGAAATTCAAAAATCTTTGAACCAACCATATTTGAAGCCTCAACACCGGTCACTTGGGTACGCAAATCTTACATTGGATGAGATCTGGATGATCGCTCGCCTTGATCTCCTAGAACTTGCGGCTGTTCGTTCTGCGTGATTCGCGCTTGCGATACCGAGAAGCTTCTGGGACATTGGTATAGCAGCATGGAACTAGGTCATTGTCTAGTGGCCACTGAATATTCATCATGGTTAACAAGCTTGGTAGATTGGGTAGGTTGGCTAGTTTGCACAGTATGGAATTCTGGAACTGCGGAACTGTTGGAGGATTCAAGTGACAACGAACGATCAACCTGGGCTGGTCATCATGGATGACAACCAGACTGTGAAGCAACACCTGCAGCTGGATGTGCAGCACGCAGGGTCACTTTCCTGGGATGAAACCATGATAAAATCCTGGTAAACAGTGGTCAGCCATAGGATATAGCCATGGTTAATTGCACCTGAACTTAACAGGGTTACTTTCCAGTCACTACCTATAGTTTTAGCATGGCTATATCCCATAACTGGTCACTACTGGGGATGCACACATCCAGTCGTGGAGCCCTTGGCTTGGCAGCCGCACAGTTCGAGGTGGCCACACGTGACATTTTTACCAACTTGTTTGATGGTAAAATTTACTGGAGAGATTACTGGTGTGTGAGCTGGTTTATTTTAGCTCAAATCACCACCTTGAATTTTCTGGTGTGAATCAGCAGCTATTTAAGACCTAAAATGGAGTTGATCAACACTGATCTAACATCATAGATGTTCACAGTTGAGATACGAGGGACCCACAGCCCGATTGAGCACCATGTCTTGCAGCGATGACAGCAGCATTGATACCAGCGATGACAGCAGCGAAGGGCAGCAGGAACGGCACGTCAGCAGCCACATCACCGGCGAGCATCACCTGGTCACGGCTGAGCAGGCGCGTGTGAACGAAGAAATGGCCCCACGAGTAGCACAGCGCGTGGGCAAGCTGGCGATCACCAAGCCTGATGTCCTGCGCGTGACACGGGCATGCCAAGCTTTTCAGAATTGCGCTGAGGCTTTCCGTTCAGAAGATAAAGACTTTTATCACAAAAGTCGGAAAAGTGCGAACATCTCAATGTTCTGGTCCCACTCGTGGCATGGAAGCTCTTGGGCAAAGGTGCTGACACTCCTGGAGTTGTACAATGGTTGGCCTTCTATCCTCCTGGGTACCTCTGCTGCCACGGTGGCGATGGGTCTGTTTGGCTTGGGTCTCTTGCCTGGCTTCAGTCGGACAGTGCCGGGTGAGGCGATTCTCTGGTCCACTTGGAGCACGGCAACAGGGCTCGTGGTTACTGTGACCTGCTTCATCCTGTGGAAGCCGCAGCAGGAAGTGTTTTTTGACCGTGTTTGCATCAGCGAGGATCCAGAACTCAAGGCACACGCCATTCTCAGCCTTGCAGGGATGCTGAAGAACTCCAAGGAAATGCTGGTGCTTTGGGACCCCAGCTGGAGCGACCGACTTTGGTGTTTGTTCGAGTTGGCGGCATTCTTGAAATGCCGAAAAACAGAGGGCAACAAAAAAGTGTTGATTGTTCGGCCGACCTTTGTGGGACCATGTTCAATCGCAGCTTTCCTTGCAGTTTCTGCTGCGATGTTAGGATTGACGACACTGCCAATGCCTTTGGGCTTTGGATTTGCATTTCTGATTCCCATTGTGGGTCTCATGGTTTTCGGCGGAGTGGTGGGTGTTTTTGCAGTGGCGACTTTTCGTGCTTACTTTTATTCAGTACAAATCTTGGAGGAGAAACTTCGATCGAAAACTTTTGACACCGTGAAAAGCTCTTGCTGTGAAATGGACCATATGAATGCTCATGGCCGTCCAATTTTGTGCGATCGGCACGTCGTTGAGCAATGCTGGTTTGGTAGTATTGAGGCCTTCGAGGAATCCTTTCGGTCAGAACTGTCAGGCGTTGTTACAGAAGAGTTGTGCCAAAATGTTTTCACCCAAGGGTGGATCCTGAAAGTGTCCATGCCAATTTTGTGGGCACTCATGGATTTTATTGCCACAAACATCAATATTGGATATTGGGCCATAGCGACTGAGTGGTCTCTCCTTTGTTTGGTCGCGTGCGTGCTTTGTGCACCTATGTTTGGTGAATTTGGCATTTTTCTGACCAAGCGCTACTGCGGCCGTGCAGCTTGTTGTGGTGGTGGCATATTCTCCGATGTCCTTCTGAACCTTGCACTGGCTTTGACCCTGGGCGCAGTTGCTGCATTGATGGGTGGTCTTCTTCTTGCAACTTACAGCGCATTCCACAGTAGCCCTGCCTTGATTCGTGGATTTGCCGTTTTTGGAGCCTTCTGTAGTCTTTACATCATCACCTACGCCGTAAAGAAAGGTGTCTATCTAATGACCCGGAAACGGAAACCGATGGAGAGATCCATGAGCAACGCGACCAACTGCCAAGCTGGAAACGAAGTGATTGGTAGGACCCGGCTCTCACTGTAGAGCGACACCCAAACGTCGGATGGGTTTCATGGCAGCTAAAACAACGGTCGAAGCTTGAACGAAGGCCCAAAAAGGAACAGCTGTTGGGCCGCGGTTCTCAGATCAAGGGTGTCCTTGGAAAGCTGCTACGGCTGTGAGTCGCCTAACCAACCAACCAGCTTTTGTGCCACTGAAGGGGTTCCAACATGTTCCACCTCCGTCCATCCGTCGCAGGTACTACGGCGACAGCGTCAAAGTCTGGAGTCTGAGCCGTCGAACTCATGCAGAATCAAACTACCCGCTGTTGGTTGATCATGGTTGATAAACAACATCAACAACTACACCAACCAATAATGGTAAATCAGCAACAACGACAGCAACAGCAACAGCAACAGCAACAACAACAACAACAACAACAACAACAACAACAAGGAACAAACAATTACTGGTTACCCGTGTTTTTTCCTTGTTTCTCCACTATTCAACAAACAAATACTGGTTACCCGTGTGTTGTTTTCACCCCCCCCCCAGTCGGTATTACATGTCATGGATCGATGGCATTAATAATAGTTGACATTGCCATTAGCAGCGAACAAGAAGTATCACTACAACTATGATAGGTGATTCTGCGTTCAAGAGTACAATGATTGTGGATAAACCTATCAACGAAAAACACTATCTATTCTTTATCATCCTGGTATTCCCAGCGCAACTTACCACAAACCACTATCTATTCTCATCCGGACCACTAATTCTGATCAGCACTTCCTGAAGTAAGATGATTGGGGATAAACAATGCATTTACAAGCCCCTTTCAAAATTCTGCTTCCAAAACCTCCAGCTTGGAAAACAACGACCCCTGAGGGAAAACAACCAATGGTTCCCACATTGAAATGATAAACATTCGTTGCCCGTGGTTGGTTTGGAAAGAAAACTCAGTCAACAACCAAATCCTTCGTGAAACAAATACTGGTTACCCGTTGTCGTTTGGCAGGGGGGCCAGTCAACAACCAAACCTTTCGTGAAACAAACACTGGTTACCGGTGGTTGTTTTGGAAGGGGGGGCAATCAACAACCAAACCTTTCGTGAAACAAACACTGGTTACCCGTTGTTGTTTTGGAGGGGGGGTCAGTCAACAACCAAACCTTTCGTGAAACAAACACTGGTTACCCGTGGTTGTTTTGGAAGGGGGGGCAGTCAACAACCAAACCTTTCGTGAAACAAACACTGGTTACCCGTTGTTGTTTTGGAGGGGGGGTCAGTCAACAACCAGCCTTTGGTCAAACCAAGCTTCTATATTCAATAGGCAAGCGAATACTAAACCATATACCGAAACAACCATTGCTGCTTGCTCCCAGAGGTGAACAAACAAACGCTGGTTACCCGTGTGTTGTTTTCTGGGGGGGGGGTGTTAACAACAACCTTTGCTTGCTCGCACCAGCCAGCAAACAAACACTGGATACCCGTGCGTTGTTTTTTAAGGGGGGGTCAATATAAGATGGACATCAGAAATCCGATGTGCATACAACAAAATCACAAAACATCAATGCTACCCTTAAAGAAGATCATGAAGGTTCTAAACTTTAAAAAACATTGAAATACTACATTGAACAACGGGTATTCAGTGCTTGTTTCACCCAACAACAACAACAACAACAACAACAACAACAACCATAATGTCCAATATATTGAATCATTTTTAATGTCAAGAATTGACCGAGGTTGTGGGATCCTTCACGGCCAGAAAGGTGTCAGCCGAGTAACTACTCTGTGTATGGGAGAAGGTCTAGTGGATGATCACGGACGATATCAACTGGGTGCAACGGATGTTTCACAGAGGTCTCTCTGCATCCTTCGCAGCGACATCGTTCACTAAGAAGTATGGTATGGAAAGTCCCTATGGCCAAAAGCCAACCGCAGTTGGTGGAGATTTGTTCAAATTATACCATAACCCTTGGGAAATCTTCCAGTCTGAGTCAATGGCTGGTCTGGTTTTTATTAAACAGTGAACCCTTACTTAACCCCTATGTAACCCATAGTTAGCCCTTATGTAACCCTTAGTTAACCCTTAGTTACCGTACTTCAACGGTCACCAGAGATATCAAGGACTCCGGATGTCTTGGACTTCATAGAGTCACGGTCATGGTCCTCAGCTTCGGCAAGCGAACTAACGTGGGGAACCCAACCATGGCTTTCCAACCAAGCGAACTAACACCAACATTGCTCTTCAATGTGATTGCTTGTTGCTCTAGGTTCTTGATCCCAACCAACCAACCAGCCAACCAACCAATCAACCAACCAACCAACCAACCAACCAACCAACCAACCAACCAAGCAACCATTGACGCCACGTAGCCTTCCCATGGGCAACCTAGGCACGTGTGCACGTGCTGTCTGTGGGCGATCAGCCGACTGAGGCAGAGTTGACGAAAGCTGGACTCGTAGCTACTGAAGGGAAAAACCATGGCTCTGTATACCAAAAAGAAATTACACACCTATGAGAAAGCTATGGCTTGTAATTTGACGAAGCCAAAACATTACAAGCCAAATCTCGTCACTAATTACAAGCCAAACAGCTGTACCAAAAGAAAGCTATGGGGCTTGTACACACCTATGAGAAGCCATAATCTCTATACCAAGAATTTCTCAAGCTCTTGTATAGCACCAAGCACAAGCAGGTGCTAGTTTCTACCGACTCTTGTTGGTGCTGGTTGTTGGTATTCACTGAATGAATGGTTGGTCATGTTGGTCCTAATGTTTGCTACTTTGTCGGCAAGAGTCCTATGCGTAGTTTGCAATTCTGATAGTAATCAACATGTGCCCATCATTACCAAATATTGCGTTACTTAACCGCCGGTACCCGTACTCCTTACATGTCATCATATATCTTCTTTTCACTCGCCAACTACTTGAAGTAGTCGACGGAACGGCCTAGCAATCATGATTGATAACTACTGACATTATCAACCATTACCTGCATCAAATACAGTCTCGTTGACTGTTTTTGACCATTATTGACCAGGATACCATTAAGCAACCGCTGAGCGACCTTTAAATACATGACAAAACAATATCACATGGTTACTTTACTGGATGTATAATCATGTGCAACTTTTAGATACTCACCATCGTATACATATAACTATATATAAACATGCCCGAGATATCAATCAGTGTTGAAGTCATTGACCATAATTATAGTCATTACATACAGAATCACTTTATCATTGGGTGTTGTTAACACTGTATACCATTAGATGACATTAGATGACCATCGTCAATCGTCATTGACAATAATCAATCATCATCATCCATTGCCAGGTTTACCCCACTTGTTGACCACAAGTGAATCTTACTATAATCAGTAACATCACTTAACTATCATTAGACCATCGCCATGGTCCACTATTCTTGGCTGTTGTATGCTGTTGCTAGTTGCTGGGTCTTACCCATTGGTCGGCTACTAGCCATCAGTGGTTGGAGGTTTGATTGACATTTTTAGTTTTCCCACATATTACCATATGGTTGGTTGGTTGACTCATATCTTTCATGAGAGGGCGGTTCAACCATCAACCAGATTATGATCATTAACCATTATAAAACATTATTGCGAACCACTATCAATCGCTATTTAACCACTATTGATCAGGAGTTATCACTAGAATGGCTAGTTAATCACTAGTGATGTATGGCATCACTAGTGATTAATCACTATTTAACCACTACTGATCACTAGTTCATCACTAGTTTTCATGATCACTAGTTAATCCCTATTGAGCCAGTATTAACCACTTCTATTAGTCACTATTTAACCACTATTGATCACTATTTGATCACTAGTTTTCCCGATCAACCATCATGAACCACATCGACCATTGCCAAGCAGATCGCTGCGCCGAACGCCACGATAGGCATTGGCTCTTCAAGAGATTCTCCAGGAGCCGAAGGGCGGTCCTTGAGATTGGTAAATCGATGTGAGTTTGTAATATCCATACATGATCATACATGGACTTTTCGAAAACATATATAGGTGTACATAGACAAATATATATATATATATTTATACATATATATGCATGTATGTACGTATATATTGATAGAATAGAAATCTGTATGTATACAAACAGATATATATATATACACATGTTTAAACATACATGTGCATGTGCACATATGTCGTTTTTGCAACCACGAAAGTGGTGTTTGAGTGCTACTGGCGTGGACAAAACTAGTCCACCCGGTACCATGGAATAGAGTAGAACCATGGAATGAGTCGATTGTTTTGACATACATTAAAACCATATTTGAAATTTGAAACAACTTGAAACTGGTCAGTGCGATTTGTGGGCAGCACCATGTAACATGGTTAGAATTGTTGGGTGGTAATCTGGGATTTTGGGCGTTTCAACAGTGGCTGGCTCTTTCCAAGAGACTCTGGATTTTCATCCCTACATGAGCCATGGCAGCTACTCTGGATTCTGCTGTTTGATTTATAGTTGTCTAGTTGATGGTTAGTTGCCCATCAACTTTGATGGCCCATCAACCATTTATCAACCATGGTCTTACCATCAACAAATCATCAACTGACCAAGCAAATACATGTGAATCAACCGGACAAATTTTACCATGCTTTAGTTTGAAGCCAAGTACCAGACGTGCCCTTGAGCCAGCGGTGTGCAAAGCTGCTTTTCAGTGATGCCCCCGTCAGTAACTACGGCTTTAGCTGCACATCCCCAGGGATCGTTACTGGAAACTAATCATAGTTATAGGGCTTCGAAGCTGCCTTAAAGGTCTTATAATTATATGTAGCTTATAAGTAGTAGCAAACTATAGTTCTACGGGGTTATTAGGTTTATTAATTGCCTAACCTTACCACTTCAAACCGGTAAGAATCACTACCAACCATGACTAATCAATCATTGATTAGCCATTATCAAGCACAACTTCTCGTTTCAATAGCTAGTTACACCAGCTACAAGTAATTATCAACTATTTAAACATGCTTTGCTAAGAGCCACCACCATGACTACACCAGCTATGAACCATTGAGCATGACTCATTATATCTAATCGATCATTGTCAACCACATCAAACATGAATAAACCATCAACCAACCATCGTCAACATGGCATCGCCACTTGTCGAGGCTGCACAGAGCAAGAGTTGGCATCGACCCATTTGCAAAGTCCTGAGGCGAAGTCGGAAAGCGAAGCCAACTGTTTCTTTCGGTGATTAGTTCATGGGAAATTATGGGAAACCATGGGATTTTTGATGCTTAACTATCGTCAAACATGTGGCTATATATGGGCGACAACCAACAATAGTGAGGGTTGATGATAGTGGTTGTGATTGATTAGTTCTAGTCCTGAGGTGAACAGCAGGGTTAGTGATGGTACCTAATAATACTTTGTGGTTGTGGAAGGGTCAATAGTGGAATTCAGCAAGTGTGGTGGGTAACAATGGTTCGGTGGAGTTATTGCTGGTCGTTGGTGTTTTCGAAATGGTACAACTTTTGGTCCTATGTCTTGGCCAGTGACTTTTATAGCTTACTAGCTACTTGTTAGCTTGGCACGTCAGTTGGTTTGTTGTTCAGTCAATTGTTCGGCGTTTTCGAATTTTTTTGAGTTGCGTTCGGTTGACTTGTTGGACTAGTATAGTTAGATTGTGAGCCAATCAATCACTTCGCTTTTTGTTTGTCGCTGAATCATTCACTGGCAGTAGCGTAAGTAACAGTTGTTCTTCTTGTTGCTGGTGTTGGTTGTATCTGCTGGGAATGTGTTGCACTGATTTGAGACATCAGAAGACCCCAGCAAACACTAGAGACAAAGGCTATGTTGTGTTTTTCAATTATCAGGCTAAATGTTTGGACGGTACGTTATGCGGTGGCAAATGTGGGCGTCCTTATGTGATTTTCATCAATTTGAGAATACCCACATCGCCAAAACAGGTACTTTGCCACGATTCCTCAATTGAAGCATCGCATACCTATCCATCTGAACATGCATGAACATTTGTATTTATGTAGATAGGTCGATTAATACGGGAATCGTGCATTTAGATGCCTTCAGTAATGTATATATATATAATCATATCTAATATTTTATATATATATATATATATATAACATGTGTCAGTATATATTTAATGTGTATATATATATACACATAATTATGTATTATATTTATGTTTGCAAACGCGCGAACGAACCAAGAGTGATATTTGTAGCTCCATTTGAATCTCGGTAGACAGGCAACTATCATTCACTGAGGACATACCGCTGCAATCCCAATGAGCTCGAGAACGGACAGCACCAGCACTTTGCTGCTCAATTGGGGTCCTTGACATGGTTCTGTCCATACAAGCTCCTCCAGTTTCGTGCTTAAACTCAAATCTGATTATGATATTGGAATAATATAGTGCAATCACTCGCTCAAACTCAAACCTTACTGATGATGGTTGCTGAGTACAATGAGAGTTAAACACAACGGTATAACTTATCCACGTTTGGTTCATGATTGTGGCATAGTTTTCAACGGTTGGTTGAACTGCGATTCCCCATACCATGATCAGGGGCCAACAATTTTTTTGTGTGGCTACCAACCATGGTGCTTTGTCCAGGTTGCCAAGCGAGCCGGATTTGCAGGCGATGCGGCAGTGGCGATTAATGGTAAACTGGAACTGGCAATCAATATAGGCAATTGTAAGATTACCTAGTTGTATAGTCATTGTAGGTAAACTAGTGGATCTTTATCAAGACTAGGCTATCAACCGGTGGTGAGAAGATTAGCTAGTTGATAGCATGTAGTCTGTGGTAGAGAGGTAATCTTTAGCACAGTAGTAATCCTGGGCACAAGGTACCACAGACTTCTTTCAAGAGCCAACATCCATCCCCTCTGTATGTTTAGTGGTTTTCGTTTTGTTCTTCCTTTTGGGAGTGTGAGCAGTTCCTGCTCTACCTCATCCTCAGAAGTGCCTGGGCCACTGATGATAACAAAGAGCCTCACAATTAAATTTGGTCGCAACAGATAAAAAGCCATACATCCAACTAGAAGCAAGATAGCCAATCAATGGTTGCGCATAGCTTTTTAGTCTTTCCAATGGGTTGTCACTAACCAACACTAGGGATGCAGTTTTCCTCCACGAGGAGTGACGCAGTTTTGTTGATTATCAATAAATCCTTACGGAGCATCATTCGTAGCTATTCAAGCTGCACTTCATGGCACTTCTGTCGATCATTGATGGTTATCATCCACTACCAATCAGCACTTCAACATTACCAAAATGACGATGAAATCGAAATTGATTCTTGGTAGTTATTCAGTACCATTGATCACTTACAAGTATATAACCGTTCTTAAACTTCGGCCACAAGCACTATTTCAGTAAGCATGCAGAAGTAGTAAGCACGAGTAACCACCTTATTGTAATAAAACCTTAAACAAACCACTTAAGTAACCAACTGACTACGATGAATTCAATTGCTATGGATCACTTGCCACAGTAAACGAACCACAACGGTAGCAGCACGGGTAGTGGCAGCCATGGACCGTTGGTCGCCAGGACTTGGGCCATAGCCTACAGAAGATCTCGGTCCATCTGCCTGCGCTTCTGCGTGGCGACTCCGACTTTGAAGCTCGGTTCCGCACGTGCGACAGATGGTGTCGCACTGGCGAGGGATGGGGCCAGGATGGATCTATGGGGATGTATAGCTGGTTGGTTGGTTGGTTATTGCCACTTAGTAATAGGTGATAGTAGGGGAAAATCATCAACAATGATGACTGAACTATTACTGGGATGATATGGGGATGACATTGGGATATGATATGGGGATTTTGATGGTCAAACGTTGGGGTATAGATAGGTAATATAGATCTACAATCCCGGTGGTCTCCTTCGCGGAAGGTCGCCGTGACACTGGTTGAAACGCTGCTTGAGGAGTAGCAGGTTGAACATAGGTTTTCCAAAATATTGATCCAATCAGGGATAATTGATTGGTTTTTGTTGGATATTCTTGGTTGTTAATGGTTGGGGATTCCCAAGAAGATCGAGGCAGCAAAAAGAAAACTCTCACCTGATGGTCATGAACCCGTGAATGATCATGACTCGTGGTAGAAGTATCATTGCTTTATTGTTTATAAGGTAGTCGACTGTAGAAACTTTGTCCGAATTGATTAGATTGCCAGTCTCCAGGCCAAATCTCAGCAAGTTACCCAGGTGAACATCGCACAGAATGTTTACGAAGGCCATGGGAGTCCTGGGAGTGCCCAGATCTCCCAAACTGGTGCCCAAACTGACCAGTTCTTGCTAGGGCAAAATGGTATCCGACCGCTCAATTGGTCGTTCCTCTGAGGAAAACCGCCATTCTTCTGCGCAAATTAGCCGGGATATCTGGAGTGAAACAAGCTCGCAAAAGTCATGGATGATTGGATTGGTCAATCAAAGAATCATGGAAGCAATGATTAATTATGTTATTTGTTGTCACTGGTTGTCAATTGTTAACGTGATCATTGACAATGGTTGAATATCAGCCAGGGTCACAAAGGGCCAACCCTCAAACAATAGATATTGTTTTGATTAGAGGCATCGCTTGATCTGTTTTGTTTCAGTAGGGCTTAGTGATGGTTGATCAATCACGTTTGTCAAGTTTTTTTTTGCAAGAATCATTCACTGACCAAGCAGTGGCTAGCCATCAACAAGCAGTTCAAGGCCAAGCTGTTTGAGCACTTCTTTTTTCCAGCTGTAAAGCAGTTGTGAACGGATTATTGAAACAGTTTTTGTCTAGTTGTAACCATTTTTTCTCCGAGATGGGGGTTTCCTTCACCATGGGGAAGCCGCAAATTATGGTTGGTTTATTACTATAAATGGCTGATATTGGATGATTTGGGGGTCACCTATGACTTGAGAAACCATCATAAAGTAGTTGTTGAACCATTATTGTTGGTGATCATCCCATGTTGATCCCTATTAAACCATATTGGATACATACATCAACCAGTTCGCTCAGGCCATGATTGCATCACACTACTCATCACACACCAAGGATTTGGCCCTTCATTCTTTGGTCGGCGAGCTCAGTGGTGGTCCCAACTGTTGGCCCCATCGTAGAAGCTGGTACGCGATGCCACCTGACACAGAGAGATCTACAAGAATGGAGATCCTTACCATATTTTACTATCATAATAAAAGGATATGAGAGGGGTTGATATGGATTAAGAGTCAATGACCAATATTCTGATTGATAATCATACGCTAGTTGACTCAAGCCTTGTTGGTGAAGTAGCTGTGCACAGCCCCTAGGTTGGAGCTGGCGTGAACTAACCATCAAAAATAGGCGGCCAGAAAAAGATGTTTAGCAAGTCATTATGATCATAGCTTCAAGAAACATCGTGATCATGTGGGTGCTTAGTGGTCAAAGCTAAGATTTACCATGGGAATAAGAATCTCTTTGGCTATTCTTGGTTGCTACTAACCATCAAAAATAGTGGTCAAGAAGCGAAAGCTTCAATCCATTTCAATCCTAGCGATTCCCCTGGCTTCATGACGAGGCAGCTTGTTAGTTTGCACGTGGAGTCCAAGAGAGGTAGGTGAACATCAAGGATACAGGGCTTGAATCGTCTATGAACTGGTGGTACAGGATTTCACTGCTAGAGTTGATTGTTGAAGCTTGCAACGAACATCGCTGCTTATCCATAAACTCCCAGATGAATCAAAGAGGACCAAGGAATATCCCAGATGTGAAATCGCTTTGTTCAAAATGATCAGTCACTTGATGGTAGCATGTTGCCACATACAACCAGATGAAAACCTGCTTTTGACACCAGTGACACCAGCGCTCAATCCAATAGAAACCAAAGCAATTCTTGGTTGTTTAGGCTTTCAGGCTCGGGGGGTTGTAATCATGGTTATATGAACGGACCACCACAAGCATGATGAATGTAACCGCCGGCCAAGTGATTGTTGACCATTATCAACCATTTTCAACCACCAATTAACCCCACCATTAACCACTAATTAAGCATGGTAAATAGCCTTCAAGGTTTGCTTATATAGTAATCCCTGCAACCATGGTGATTGTTACTAGTTACGGTCCCTGGGATGCAAACCGCCGTAGCCATTTGCAAACCTCCAGTCTCGGATCGAGTGTTTTTGGGGGATAGGATGATAGCAGGGTGCTGCAACTTGCTCCAACTTGGACATGAACAACAGCTAGTAGTGACTATCAATAGTTGAAAATTGAACAAAAATGGTTCACCATTCTTGCTCAAACTGTGTCAATAGTCCTGAATAGCCATCATGGTTTAAACATTTGGCCAAATGCTGTCGAACATGATGAAAGATGCTCGAACTTGTTCCCCAAAGTTGAGGTCAAAGGTCTTGTATCATCCCAACTTTCTCTGAAGCTTTGCCATTCCAAGCCCTGGACACCACACTATCGCTGTTAAAGCGTTGCACTGGTTGGCTTGTGGCTTGCTTGCTTCTTTGGTTGGAAGGGATTCTGACACATACCTGGTTTATGATAAAAAATCATCATCCAAGGGTATGGAATGGATGGTCATTCACCAACTAGCGGGGTCATTGCTGGTCATCGTCAACTCACCCCTCCATAGCAAACAGAAAGCGGGATAGAAGCAACGATAACAAGGGCAAAGGTAACAAGGGCAAAGGTCAACAAATAAGATGGATATCAACTCCAATCATGGTTCTAACCATCACCGTCCATGGCCCTAACCATCACCATCCATAGCCCTCACCATCATCCATCAACCCATCAACCATCCTGAGAGTCTATGAATCAACTCCCGATTCTTGTTGTTGGCAGGCGAATGAGCGAGGATGGGTACACGACAGGTGAAGACTGGGAGGACGTTTCTGTCATTCCCCATGGGACTCATGGGACCGGTGAATCATAAAAGCATCCAATAGTAACAGTAGTTCTTGTGGGATAGGCACCTACCAACCATCCAATTATAGCGAATACGGAAGCCACCAGTTTTGGAAGTACACTATTTTTGACAAACCCTTATTCGTCATCAACCATCCAGTTTTAATGGTTTTAGAAACAGGCATATCATAAAGCAGAGTATGGTCTACCATATTGTGATACAGCAGAAGGATCGGCTACTAATTTCTTTTTGGCTGAACAAACACAGACACTAGCGCTTATCAGAATCATTAATTATGGTTAATTAATGATGGTAAAGGAAACACTAATGAATCACTAATGGTGATGAATCATGACTATGAATGATTTTAGTTAATTACTTCGTATTACTCCCATTTGGGCTCGCGCTGACACACCATGCGCTCCTTTGCTTTGACACTAAGATGACGCATCAACATTGAGTCTGTTTACAGTAATCATCATCAAGTATGTTCACAGTAATCAACATTCAGCATGGTGTGAATCATTATCAACGACCACCATGCATCAGTACCACGTGCTTGATAGATCGCTGACATCAGTACCACATGCTTGATAGATCGCTGACATCAGTACCCCATGCTTGATAAATCGCTGACATCAGGACCACATGCTTGATAGATCGCTGACATCAGTACCCCATGCTTGATAAATCGCTGACATCAGGACCACATGCTTGATAGATCGCTGACATCAGTACCCCATGCTTGATAAATCGCTGACATCAGGACCACATGCTTGATAGATCGCTGACATCAGTACCCCATGCTTGATAAATCGCTGACATCAGGACCACATGCTTGATAGATCGCTGACATCAGTACCCCATGCTTGATAAATCGCTGACATCAGGACCACATGCTTGATAGATCGCTGACATCAGTACCCCATGCTTGATAAATCGCTGACATCAGGACCACATGCTTGATAGATCGCTGACATCAGTACCCCATGCTTGATAAATCGCTGACATCAGGACCACATGCTTGATAGATCGCTGACATCAGTACCCCATGCTTGATAAATCGCTGACATCAGGACCACATGCTTGATAGATCGCTGACATCAGTACCCCATGCTTGATAAATCGCTGACATCAGGACCACATGCTTGATAGATCGCTGACATCAGTACCCCATGCTTGATAAATCGCTGACATCAGGACCACATGCTTGATAGATCGCTGACATCAGTACCCCATGCTTGATAAATCGCTGACATCAGGACCACATGCTTGATAGATCGCTGACATCAGTACCCCATGCTTGATAAATCGCTGACATCAGGACCACATGCTTGATAGATCGCTGACATCAGTACCCCATGCTTGATAAATCGCTGACATCAGGACCACATGCTTGATAGATCGCTGACATCAGTACCCCATGCTTGATAAATCGCTGACATCAGGACCACATGCTTGATAGATCGCTGACATCAGTACCCCATGCTTGATAAATCGCTGACATCAGGACCACATGCTTGATAGATCGCTGACATCAGTACCCCATGCTTGATAAATCGCTGACATCAGGACCACATGCTTGATAGATCGCTGACATCAGTACCCCATGCTTGATAAATCGCTGACATCAGGACCACATGCTTGATAGATCGCTGACATCAGTACCCCATGCTTGATAAATCGCTGACATCAGGACCACATGCTTGATAGATCGCTGACATCAGTACCCCATGCTTGATAAATCGCTGACATCAGGACCACATGCTTGATAGATCGCTGACATCAGTACCCCATGCTTGATAAATCGCTGACATCAGGACCACATGCTTGATAGATCGCTGACATCAGTACCCCATGCTTGATAAATCGCTGACATCAGGACCACATGCTTGATAGATCGCTGACATCAGTACCCCATGCTTGATAAATCGCTGACATCAGGACCACATGCTTGATAGATCGCTGACATCAGTACCACATGCTTGATAGAATGCTGATTAAACATGGAATATCCCCAGTAACATCAACACCATCCACCATAGATGAAACTGCTCAGAGATCTGCGAGTTCCTGTGTGGAGATCCGCGAAGCGGAGGAGCACGCAGCCGGAAAAACAGGGCACTCCGTGCCAGTGGCAACCAGGATCACCTGCTATCCCTATCTTTGCTTCCGATCCACGGCTTGGGCGACTTGGGACCAATCATGGCACATGCTTTAGGCATCTGTAGGCACATGTTTTTTTTTTTCAGATTTTTGAGGATTTATGATGTGAAAACAGGGGCAGTGACACATGTTCCAGCTCAGCAACAGCTGGTGACAGTGATTCACCACGTCGGTGGGACCGGTGCGACCCAGGCCCAGGGGTCGGAAGATCGGCTTGCGCGGAGACGTGGTCGTGAAATCAACGCCGTGGTGGAGCTGTACTTGGCGGCACCGCGAGTCGCGGCGGTTCGACGCCAAGTTGTGGCCACGTGGAAAACAGCGTTTCGAAGCCCAGGAGTGCTGGGCCTGGGCTGCTTGGCTCCCTGCTGGTTGGTACGCACGTGAATGGATAGCATTTCTTACCAGTCACAGAATGTCACAGACACCTTTCTTAGCCATTTCTGCCCACAAGTTAACTTGCACATCAGAGTGGTGAGAAACAGAAGGGTCGCCATCATTTGGTACCTGTGTAAATTGGTACGGCTGTGTGGGGCTGCTTAGGGATCTGTACATGGGGATGGAGATGGATGGGGGCTAGGGGTACAGGGTATGGAGCCACGGCTATGTTTGGTGTTTTCTGTTGGTTTGTTTTTTCTGGAGCCTTTGGACATTACAGTGAGTCTGGAAGTGTGTGAATGTCTGCAGTGGATTTTACGTGAGTCAAAGGGGCGCCTGGAAGCATGCAAAACATCATTAGCGGCAGCACCTGCAGGCCTCGACGCATCCAATTGAACACCGGTGCAGAATGGTGCATCAAGTACCATGACTACTCATCAGCCCATGAACCATTTTCAACCACTATTAACCATCATTTTAAACGGTTGTTGGCCACGATTGAACACACTCAATCTTGAGGAAACATCATTAATTAAGCCATACGAGCTCTGGTCAAACACTTCGAAACTTCACGGTGTTGAATCAAGCACCATCACTATCAAACAAACAAGTTGAGCAACCAAGTATCAATAATTGTGAACCACTTGGTCAGTCAACCAACTATTAACCGGCGACTGAACACCATCTAACCAACAATGAATCAAGTATTGTTGAACTATCTACCCACAATTGCTTAACTATATTCCAACTGATAATTGATCAACTATCATCTATCTATCAACCAATAATGAATCCACTACCTTCTACTAACATCTATCAACCTGCTATTGACCCACTGTTTATGAACTAATCATTGGCCAGTCAACCAACTATGAACCAACTATGAACCATGCACAATCGACTAAAAAATCTGATCAACTTTGGAAACTTAATCGATCAGCTCCCTGCCATGAGACCCAGAGGTGCGACGCGTGGGATGGGACCAGGATGGGAGATAGCTGGTTCCCAAGGGTAAGTGGTTTATGCTGCCTTGTGATGCTTAATTCATGAGAACCTAATGGTTTATGGTTTATGCATGAATTGTCAAATGATTGACCATGAAATAAAGTATGAAATAGTATGAAATAGTTAGTTATGAATAACTCGTGGTTCACTAATGGTTAACTAATGGATGACTACTAAACCACTAGTGGTTCATAGTGGCTGATTGTTAATCGTGGATCATGACCCTCTAGTATTAATGACCGATGGGTGACTTCCGACCATAGTGGTTTTAAATTTGTTGGTTGTTGGAAACGCTTTTCTGAATGAAGCAAGAATGGTTGAAGCGGTATTCCGTAAATAGTGGTTGAAGCTGGTGTGTCAATAGTGCAAATGGCTCTTTGTGGTTGGTAGAGGTTCATGAGGATTAGTGATCGTCAATTGTTTGTGATTCTCAGCTACTGATGACGTTCAACTTTCCTGGTGCAGTGGTTGTTATCAGATAACCTGTCGCTGATGACTGGATCTTGATGAATTGTCGTTATTTCATCGACCGTGTAAGAGCCAGTCACAAAGTGCCAACAAAATATCGAGCGTGTATTGGCCATCGACTTCTGAGCCGATCATTGGCTATCATTGATCATTTGATCATGTTGTTGTCGAGTATTGAGAATCATGGAAGAACATAATATTGTGTCTTCAGTCAGAAGAGTCAAAATAACGAGAGTGACCAATGATGCCTCAATACACCTCAAGAACCATAATATAGACATATATAGACATATACTGCTGTGCTCATCATTATTGTCAATGGTGTATCCTGTCTATTAAGAAGATTCTATGAATATCACCAAAATAGCCATAATCATACAAATATAATGTTCCACAATCAATGACTATTTTCCATCACTGGAATATCAACCAATTCTCACCCTTTGTCAGGGTCAATGGTACCATGAATGGCTCCAATGGGTCGCAATTAGTTTCCAAAAATGGAATATCAACCAATGCAACGTCACTCAATATAACCATAACCTTGGTACAATCACTTCATTAACCAATGGTATACCATTGCAATGGAATAACCATGTGATACCATAATAGCAGATTTCTATCAACCAACTTCACCTTGATCTGCTTGTACAGATAATATTGATAGTAGTAATAGTATAGATAATATTAACCAATGGAATATCAACCAATGGTACAGATAATATTGATCTGCTTCACAACTTGACCTTTACCTTTCACCTGACCGTCCAGGCCGACATCTATGGCCAGGTGGGGGGGCTGGGAGGTCGGTCGATAGGTGGACCTGTTCAATATGGGAGTCTCAACTTTCAGGGTAGCGCAACTTGCATGGGGAATTCCGGGAATGGCAACTTTTATAGGGAATTCCCACAAAAATTCGCAGGGTATTTTTGTTTCCTTTAAATTCTCTGAAAAATACATTATGATTTCTGAGAAAGATTGAAGAATTGCAACGGCATTCCCTGAAAATCATAATGACTATAAACATTTATTAGAAAAATCCCAGGGTGTTCTCCATAGGCATTCGCAGCCAACCATCCGGCTGGGCAGCTATTTGCTGGTTGGGTCCTAACCAATGTCATCCTGGCCACCCACAAACAAAGTGTCCAGCAAGAGTCAGCATCGTAACAAAGACTGCTTGAGCATGGTACCAACTCTTTGATCGATCCGGTAATTATGGCTGAAAATGGTCAGCTAGTGTGTGGGATGGTAAATTGTGCTGGAAAACTCTTGATCATAGAAACCCGATTGATCATAGCCTGACGTAGTTGGAACGTACAGGCCCGATCCATACCCCGGGCGCACATGTGATCCATACCCCCCATCCATGCCGAAACGCATGTGATCCAGACCGATCCATAACTCTGGATCACTGCGAACCCATCCATAGCCTTTTTTTGAGCTATACCTAGTTGACAATGATATAACTATCCTTTATGATTACTGTATCATGGTTGAATGCTTGACCAAAGTGTTTTTTAGTGCCAAAGCTGAGAATGACTGGTGATGTCTAATACTCCATGGTTACAAACAGCGACTATTAGCAATGATGAATTGATCCTAGATAGCAGTGGTTAACATTGAATAACAAGTATTTGATTGTCCTCAATAGCTATTAATATCAATATCGATTGCCATTAGCATCCATTACCATCCAGGTCATCATCGCTCCCCTTTGGGTTGTTGGGTGCTGTCCTCGCACAGACAGAGTTTCTCCTCAGGTAGCGGCGGCGATCGTAGAGGCTCTACTCGGAGGCGAGGGAGTTGATGCTCAAAGAATGGTTGAGAAATGGTGGTTTCTCAAAATAGGGGACCCCCCAAAATGGATGGTACATTACTGTAAATGCATAACACTGGATGATTTTCGAGTCTTGGAGTACCCCTATTTTGAGAAACACCGAAATGTTGAAAATGGTTCGTTAATATAGGAAACTAGTCAATACTCAGTTAACCATTTCTAACAATCAGTAAATGGTCCATATAGGATGGTTAATTCTTGACTGGTTGATGCGCAGCTGATGGATTGATGATGAACGGCCAGTTGTTCATAGTAGTTGATAAGGGGTGAACTTATGGTTGATTGATGGTTGACTAAGGACTTACTGGAATGGTCAGGACATGATTTACTGATAATTAATGAATGGATGATCAATGGCTAATGGATGATGCATCATTGATGGTGAATGAGTGTCCAAGAACTGGTTGATACTGGCAAATGCGAATCTTTTGGCTAATTGAAGGTTTATTGTTGGCTAGTGGACGGCTAATGACTGATCAATGGCCAGTGGGTTGTTTATACTTTGGTGAAGCACGGATAAAAAGAGAGAAAGGCAGGTCTATGAATAGACAGCCAAACGGATAGATCGAGAATCTGTCAGCGGCTTGCTCTGTCCTGCATGCATTGCAGCCAGCCTCCCGCTCCTACAGGTTTCCTATTTTAGAAACTTCCTCCACCGTCTTGCGCAGTGCTACTGATTAATTCATACTAAGAAGTGATCATTATGAACCAGGTTGAATCATCCAACCAACTGTGGCCAGCAACCACAATCTATTGTTATAATCAAGCAATCTTGGTATAAGTATTAATGGATTGTTGTGGACCAATGGGGTTGATCGTTCTTGACCATGATGATCGAAATCATTTGATATAAGCCATCAAAACTCTACAGTGATTCATTGGTACTACTATTAATGAACAACATTCAACTGGAATCATTAGTACTAGCCTCACAAACCAGTGGTTCGTTGTTAATTACGAATCATCCTTACATTAATGATAATCACCAACCATCATAAGTGTGGTGCCCCAATCACTAGCTTCTAAACAAAGTTCAGAACAAAAGCGGTTTCAGAAACTTATCCGGTCCAAATACAACCGTATAAGTTTCTGAAGATAGGCTTCCGAATACAACCGTGAAATAAGTTTCCGAAAACAACCGTGACCATTCGATTCATATCAAGCTTCATCCACCACAGTTACCTATTTTCAACCATCAGTGATCATCATTCACCAGTCAACCAACCTGTGTGGGAAATGATATCATATCAGTAACAAAACTATAAGAGTATCAATCAATGGCAGTCAATCATCACAAGGAACATGTTTAAACGAGCCTCCATCATCATGTCACATGTCTTATGGTCAACGACTGTTAAAGATCATGAACCAGTCTTAATCATCATCAACCAGTCTGAACCATCATCAATGGCCATCAGAATATCATCGTTCGTTATCAGCCACTTGTAAGCTTCATCAACCAGTGTCAAACAGAATTGGCCTCTATCAATCAGCCATTATCAACTATTATTGACCACATTTTTCAATCTTATAGTAAACGCTATTAACAAATCATCATTAATTACTGACAACTAAAAACTTTGAACCATGACTAACCATTCCAAATCACGATCATCATCCACCGGTCATGCTTGCCACAGCTTTCCCTCGCCCCAGGTGTGACCGTGACCGCACTGGCCGGCGTCGGGGCGAAGGTGACTGTGTGGCTGGGGAATGCTGGGGCAGGTGATGAGCTTGGTATGGTTGGGTTCTTGAGCCATGGGGATATCCCAAAGGCCAAGGTTTTTCAATGGTTATGGTGGTTGTGATCCAGTTGGGACAACAAGCAATCATAGAGGATACACAACCTAGAATAAAAGGTAAAAGTGACCAACAGCAATACAGATGCTAACCGTGGCTAAGGTGCAACGATGATGGAGTTAATGATAACTTCCAATGGTTGACGACGGTTCATGTCTACCTCATAGTGGGTAGTGGATGCTGCTGCTGCTGGTGGTGCTGCTACGAGTACTGATGATGATGAAGCTTGATGATGATTGATGATTGATGATGATAGATGATGATAGATGATGATAGTTGATGATGATTGATGATGATCGATGTTGATAATTGATGATGATTGATAATGATAATTGATGATGAATGGTGATTGATGATGAATAGCAATGAATATAGTCTCGTAATGATGGATGGCGATGATTGTTCATAATGGTTTGCACACAGGTCAGATAACCATGTATTTGATCATGTTAGATCGGGAATCGTGGTTGATGATGGTTGTTAGCACTGTATCATGGCTGATTGGGCATCACAAGCAACAAATCATCAACATTAGTAATCGTTGATAATCAAGATTCATGATGAAGTAGCTCATAATGAATACAAATTGTCAACTAGCTAATAATGTACACTACTTTCGTTCAGTAGCTTAAAATCAATAGCACATTCCCCTAATGCTTATAATAGTGCCTGCGCATATGCTTAATAATCATCCAGTGAGAAGCAATAATGGCAATATCCAGTGATACCAATAATCATCCTGGGCCCCGAAGTTTTGTCATTCGAAATGCCTTGAGGTGATGCAGTGCGCAGTGAGAAAGTCCGGCGGGATGCCAAGGGGCTTTGGGGTTGGAAACCGGGCGAACTGGAAACCCTACATGGATGATTTTCCAGGGGCTCCCCTATGAAAATGGTGGATTTCCTGGAGTTTTTCTCTGAAAATAGTGGATTTTCCATTGCCACGTTGGATTGCCGAAGAGAATAGTTACTTCTTTTAGATGCCATGACGCGTCACGGTCCATTCTTGATGAACTTCAGAACATTTCTTTTGGAAGATAATTTGGTATAAATTAACTCTTCTAAAAAAGATGGTTCGAACAAATTGGAACCATTTGGTTGTTTTTCTCACAGGTTTGGGATGGATGCCTTCTGATTTTATTCAGATTGCTGTTGAACTCCCGGCTGTTTGGGAGGGAGCTTCGCCAGGGGTCATCGTATCCCTTTGAAGGAGCGGTGCCAGGAGCTACCAGCAGTGGTGTCACCAAAATAGTAGGTTGATATACTGACATAAATTGATGGTTAATGAATGGTCAATGATAACAAGGGTTAATCATTAATCATCATGATCATCCTGGAGTAAATGCTGAATATCTCCCATCTCCAACATTCAAACCACTTTAGCAGCTTTGTTGTTGGTCCCTTGGGGTTCAGAAGCATTAAACATTAGTTTAACCATTGTTATCATGAACCACTAACCATCATTAACCATTGACCATTGACCATCATTAAAACTATTGTCATCATTGACCGTCGTTATGTATTGTTATCATCAACTGGCCATTGACCATTGTTATCATTAACGGGTTGTTATAACTTTTGTTATTATTTACCATTGACCATTAAAACCATTCATATCATCGATGATAATCATCCTGGGCTGGTTATCAGTAACGGGTTGTTATAACTATTGTGATAATCATCCTGGGCTAGCTGAACTCGTATCTCGTGGTCTCTCATAGGACCTGTGGCACCGAGGGACTGGAAGCGCGACGCTGAAGTGAAGCGGCGCGACCAGAAAGGCCGTGCCGTAGCGCCAGGCGGGAGCAGTCCTGGTGGATACCCAGGAAGGTAGCTGAATTACCGCCTATAACGATGGTTTCAACCCCTCTAAGGATCTATAAGATAGCTTGATGTAGCTTGTAAGCCCTATAACTATGGTCACGGTTCCCAGTTGAAGAAGGTAGCCCCAGTTGAAGGCATAATCCCTATCACCATGGTGACATTGTTTACCCATAGCTGCTTGCCTATGGTCATTGTTACAACCGTGGTTGTAAGCCTTACAATATAAGAATCTAAAAGGTAGCTCATAATCATGGTGACATCCATTGCTGATATAACCTGGTGATTGTAACCAGTAATATAACCATAGTGATTGTTAACAGCTGCTAAGTGGGGACATCCTGGTGATGGTCAGCATTTGGGGACATCAACAAGTGAGGTAACCATGAATCCAGTCAACCCCCTGAGGGCCAAGATTACTGCTTTCTTCATCCAGTGGCTTTTATCAACAATCACCCCCACTGATGATTCGGAACAACCAGCGATATCAACCAGTGGCAGACCAGTTGGATGATACCTGCCACCAGAAGGTCGCCCCCGTTATAATGACTGGTTTTATCAACAATCTTCTCCATCAACAATCTTAATCCAGTGGTTTATACTGACCATCTGTGGGATTTTAATGATGGTCAGCTTATGATGGATAATGGTTTTAATGATTATACAGTAAAATCAGTGGGTTTTAATGATGGTCACTTCATTCATCCAGCGCCCCCTTGATGGTCAGCTGCGACCAGCCCCACCTGGCCGCTGCGGCTTGAGGCGGTGGCGCCAACGCTAACCGGCGGCGCCGGACGAACCGAGGAACTGCTGCAGGTGCGGACCCGGCCATGCGGTGCTCCTGTGCCGAAATGGAGGTATGAACAACCATGGCTATTCGTTATATATCTACCAAACAAATGATGATACGAACCAATCAACCAGAATAGTGATATAAATTATAAATAGTAAGAAATAATGACTGAAGTATGGGAATAAATGGCTAAATATTGAGATACCACCAAGAATCAGCCCCTCTACTGGCCACCATCGCCATGGCGACTTGGGGCACGCAGGCGACAGCACCCGCAAGGACGGGCTTGCACTGCTGCTGCGCACCGCTGAGGGAGTGGATTTGCTGGACCTTTGAACTGATTTGTCTTGGAGAAGAGATGGTAGCTGGTGGTTGATAGTGATGAAAATGGTTGATTTGTAGTGAGTTATGGTTCATCATGGTTAGGAATGTTGGTTAATGATGGTTAGAAATGCTGGTTGATGATGGTTTGAAATGATGGTGAATAATGGTTAGAAATGCGGCTTAACAATGGTTAGAAATGCTGGTTAGTAATGGTCAGAAATGGATGGTTGGCTGACTGATATGGCTTAATTTCACAGTAATGATGGTCAAGCCGAGTGTGATTAGTATTATCCACTATTACGAACTATTTATTACGTAAAGATCATAATACCAATGGCCAATGACAATAGTTAATGCCAATTGTGATTAGTATTATCCACTATTACGAACAACTGTATCTATTACTTAAAGATCATAATACCAATGGCCAATGACAATAGTTAATGCCAATTGGGATTAGTATTATCTACTATTACGAACAACTGTATCTACTACTTCAAGATCAAAATACCAATGACAAGAGTTAATTTCATAATCTGGCCGGTGGTTGGGACTTGAGGAGCCAATCCCATGGTAATCCGGCTCGGGGAGCCGTGCCAGGCATTGCCTGTGGAAGAACCAAATGTAGCAGGTAGATATGGCGAGCTGGGTCCAGCAGTTAACCAACCAACCCTTGGGGATAATAACCAACAATAATAGGGGAACCAGGGGAACCAGGGGTACAGGGTTTCGACCCACAGCCATACAGTAACATGTAGGTCCATCGCCATCGCAAGTCATGGTTAACTGATGGTTCACTCATGGCTAACCATAAAAATGAGGGCTATATAATGATTGTACGAATTCTGGAGTAAATGCTGAATATCTCCCATCTCCAATATTCATAACACTTTAGAAGCTTTTGTGGTTGGTCAAAGTTGATATTCTATTGTAGTGTAGAATGGATGTATACGTATACTAATTATATTTAATCATACATGATACTCCAAGATCACTGCTTCCCCTATTTACAAGTGGCTATGTTTGTTGGATATGCGATGCTCCCACTATTTGACTCACTCACATGGCATGAGGCATTTTGAGCAGTAGGGAAACCAGTGTCGAGGATGATCATCTCCCGAAATCATATAAACTCACATATATGTACAAAGATGGCATACATGCAGAAGCTGAGAAGTGTTTTTCAGAGTTTTGCATAGCATGTAATCCATCAGAAACAATCCATCAACAAAGCTAGCGCACACACACACACCATTTATTGTGGGAGTCCTCCTCCTCCTCCTCATCATCCTCATCATCATCATCATTGCAATTCATGGCGAGCATTTCCAGAGGTGATCACATAGTTTTTGATTTTCACCAAGGTCAATTGTCATTATCATCGTTATCATCGTTATCATCATTATCATCATTATCATCATTATCATCATCAGCAGCAGCATCATCGTCACAATCAAACCATCCTTAGAATCCTAATGTCTTAAACAAACAGAGGAGTTCGGGATGGCACCACTGGGCGATTCAACAGCCACTGCCAACCCCATGCACGTCGTGGGCGCAGCCTTTGCAGCTTTCCCATCCACACGAACAGACATGATCACGACAGCTCATGGAAAACATGGGTCCCGTCAGAGTGTCAGAGATTACGTTGATGTTTCAAAATCGCACTCTGACAAGCCCATTTTGTTCGGCACTTATATGCCACAAGAGCAGGATTGCAGTGTTGTGTCTGGATCAACAATTTTGAGCGCCAAGCATGATGCCGCATGCCTTTGTTCGCTTGTTTTGGTCGATATCTCTACTAAGGGTCCGGCTGCCCAGACATATCTGGCAGGCAGCCAGTGGCTTTGCAGCCTCTGCGTGCAATGATGGTTTAGCCATTGAACTATTACTAAGTGCAATTCAGGCGAAAGATGGTTAGCAACCATTATTCTTGAATGTTTTAAAATATGGGGTTTGACAATAATCCACAATCCCATCAACCATCATTGATGGTTATGAATTCCCTACAACTTTCTCCAGGATCCACAAAGCATGGGTGGCATGAGGGGTACCGCCATCCCGGTGGTATCAACACACGGCAGGCTGTGGGTCAGGAATCGGGCTACAGGTTGTGAATCAACCCCAAGGCCATGGCCAGCCATCAGTGATGCACCAAGCCGTTGGAATATCCCCAAGGTGTTGGTCGGAATATCACCATAGCACCTAGTTGGTTGATGGAATGTCACTAACATAACTAGTCTTAATACGCATCCCCTAGCCACTTAATTGGAATCGATCCACTTTTGGAAGAGAATACTCATCCGCGAGCCACCTAGTTGGATTATCAACATTACCTGATCCTTGATGTTTTTACCTATGGTTTTCCTAGGGATGATTTTACCTGGAAAATCCATCATTTATAGCTGGTTTGCCTATTGACATTGATGCTTTTCCCTTTTGGGGTCTCGTTTCCCAGGTTGGGTAAACCATAATGATGAACCTTTGCTAGTTGGTTTTGTTGGTCATTGATTAACTCCTAATACTTGTCATGAATAATCATTAGAAACCATTCGTAACCAGTAGTTAACCAAGGGCGAGCATTGAGTTGATGAACCATCATTACCAACCACTATTAATCATAAACCATTACTTGCATTTCTTCGCAGTGACAAATATCGAGCATTAATCATCCAATATTGACCATTGTCAACCAGCATTGACAACCATTATTAACAATCAAGAATGGTTAACCATTATTAACAATCACTATTAAGCAATATTAGCCATTATTAACCTACTGAACCCCAATGGTAAATCACAATAAGCCTGTGTCGCTTGGCAGGTGGTGAGTGGTGAGAACCACTCCTTGCGAGGGGCGGTAGAGGCTACCAATCAGTCAGGTGGGCAGCGGCGCACGGCAAGGTTTGGGAGTTCGCGCAGGCATTCACCAAGTTGCCACAAGGATCATGGTGAATGTGTTCATGGGTAAATGATCATGGTTAAGACTGGTCAATAGTGGTTAATAAGTGGTCAACCATGTTTAGTGGTTAATAGTGAATATTGGTTGACGAGTGGCTGACAATGGTTGATAAGTGCTTGATAGTGGCTCATGAATAGTTAATGGTGGTTTGCTGTAGCGATTCATGATGAATGATAGTGGTTAATTGTGTTTAAGCATGGGTGATAACGGTAAATTATGCTTGACTATAGATTACGATGGTTCCTAGTAGTTGCTAATGGTGAATTCATTGGTGAACTCATGGTTAACTAATGGTGAATTCATGGCTAAGAATGGTTGATTAATCATGTTTAGTATTGCTTAAGAATAGTAAAATAGCCATCATTAACCATTGTTTTCCCTTATTATTGTTGGTAAATCCTCCATGAGTTGGTTGATTAATATTGACCCATAGCCAAATAACGGTTGATTATGATGAAACATGTAGTTCAGAGTCGGGTGCAAGTTAAACATCAACTTGCTGGTAGCCACTATCAACCTGGTTGAGTCATCTGACTTGGTGAAACGGTGGTTTCACTGAAAAACACTGGTAAAGATTGGGCTTGATAATGGTTGATGATATTGATGATATAATGGCTTGATAATGGTTGATGATTGATAATGGTTGATGATATTTAAGATTGGTTGGTGATGCTTAATGACGGTTGGTGACGGATACAGATGAATGATCGTTGCCTTCCGAGCAGCCATGATTAGCCATTGCCAACGACGGGATGAGGGGCTCAGCCATAGCCACTACGTGGCAAATTGGACAAATCAATGTTCACGGCTATCATTGCTAATATTTGGTTGATTACTGACCATTCTTAGCCACTTGGATGCTTCGCTATACCAGCTCTTCAACTTTGATAATCATCGGCCGTTAAACGCTAATCAGCTCTTTCAGGATTATCAGTCAAGATTAAGCATCATCAATCAAGATTGACCGGTAGTGTTGGATGGCTTCCCAATTAAGAACGGAGGTTCTCCTCATTTTAACCCAGGGTAACCTTGATACATAGTCACCAGACATCATTCGCTAGCGTTTTAGTCATTACCAATCTTGATTGACCATTCTTGTTGGTTGCAAAGATCGCCATTCCTGAGGCCAAATGGTATCCAGCTGATGGTCAATTTTTGGCTATGGGCACCATTCCTGGTGCTTCCTACTAGTGTTTGTTCTTGTAGCTTATTATCCTCTATTGAACCAGGGTTCAGCCCCTCATTGTCAACCCGTTGGTGGTTCACCATAATTATTTGGCTGGTGATTTCAAACATGTTTTGTTTTCCCTCCTAATTTTTGCAAAGGGTTGATTGACAAGCATATTTTCAAAGGGGTTATAACCACCAACCAGGTGGCTCTGGGTCAATATAACCACCAACCAGTCATTTAACCTATTGATTCTCAGCCCCTATTGATTGTCCCATTGATGGTTCACCACCAGGGGCGGAAACATCAGGTCCCATCGGCGTGATCGACATGAATATGATGAGCAACGAAGCGACTACCAATCAACATCACTATGTATTTATATATTGGATCTATTTGTCGTGTTTTCTTTCAATGTTTGAATGAACATATCATGTTAGATATTGTACACATATATATATATATATATACAGATTATAGATTGATATATTCATTTGAAAAATAAACATGAGGATGCTTCATCCTGGTAGCAATCAATCATCATCATCTCATCAACTGTTTACGAGCCATCATTAGCGATCATTAAACCATCACTAACTGATGGTCATCATAGCCACTGCTCATCATCAGTGTTGACCATTCCTGAAGCAGGTGTTAACCATCCACAACCATCATTAATTACCACTATTTACCATCAATAACCATTATTAACCACTATGTCTAACCCATCATTAACCATCATAGTCAATGTTAATTATCAGGGTCAACCACTATCATGAACCACCATCATCATCAACCATTCCAAATTTATTGGCCATTACTATTTGCCATTCTCATGAACATTGACCATCATTGGCCATCATTATTCATCATCAACCAGATGTAAGCTTTTCGGACCACTGGATTCATATGTTTTCATCTAACCACGATTTGAAAAAGCGAAACATCCCGAAACAACAATCAATGAATCACCATCATCAACCATCATCAACCATCATCAACCATCATCAACCATCATCAACCATCATTAACCACTACTTAAGCACCATCATCAACCATCCACACCTCACCGCTGAAACCCGAAACCCAAGCGCTTCTCAGGAGCCAACCTCTCAACGCAACGGCTGGCAGTGCCCGGGCCACCGCGGAGGCCGCGAAACTTTTGGAACACCAGCGACATGGCGCTGAAGAAAAACGTGCTGCGGGAAGGGTGAACCATAGTGGTTTACAGCGGTTCACAAGGCTCAATAACTGGTTAGTAGTGGTTAATAATGATTAATAATATAATAGTGATTAATAGTGGTTAATAGTGATAATAGTGGCTCAATAACTGGTTAATAGTGGTTGATACCGGTTAATAGTGGTAGATAGTGATTAATAACTGCTACCAGTGATTCAACATATAGTGGATGGATAGTGGCTAATGGATCATGTACAATGGGATAATTTACAATGCTTGTTAATAGAATGATTAGTCGTGATTAATTAATAATGTCTAATAACTGGTTAATAACGGTTTATAGTGGTTAATAAGTGGTTGATAGTGGTTAAAGATGGTTGGTGAACAGTGATGGACGCTGGTGGAGAAATAATTAATGATAGCTGGTTTTAAGGTTGTATAATAGTGCTTAATAGTGGTTGACAGTGGTAATCAATGGCAAATAAGTGGTCAACAATGGGTAACAAGTGGTTGGTACTGGTTTGCAATAGGGATTCATGATAAAGAATAGTGGTTGATAGTGGTTAATGATGGTTGACCATGGTTGATGATGGTTGGTTATAAAATGCTTAATTGTGCTTAGTTGTGGTTAACAGTGGTTCTCCGTATAGAACGATGGTTGCTTAACAATAGGGCATAGGGATTCATAACTAGCTATGGTTAATGATGGTTAGTGACAATGATGCTTAACAATGCTCAATGATGGTGAATGCTTGCTATGACAATCATTCACCATCATTGGCTGTGGGTCAAAACCCCGTACCCCTGGTTCCCCCATCATTAACCATTGTCTCCAACTATTTTTGTTGGTCATTATCCCCATTATTGATAGTTAATATTGACCCATTGCCATATTTTGGTAGCTGTTTGAATGGCACTTGGTGAAGTCGGTTGCCTAGTTGCACTCACAGTCTGGTTCGATTGGTTCGATTTGCCGTTCGTCTTCTTCACAGTCACGAACCACATGGGAAACAGCCATACAGTATGCTTTAGCACCCCATTAAATGCTATGATACCTGTCAAATGGCATTAAGAGCAATCACCCATCACGGTTGGGAAGTAATTTCTGGTAGAAATTACCAGTCACATGTATTTTTTAAATGTCCATTTATTGTTCATCTAGTCAATTCCACATTGGCTGCAGTGATTGGCTGCAGCTCAACTGCGACCGTGGGCAAAGGGAGATCCAGCGCAATTGTAAAACCACCATCAGTTTAACCTGCTCTTTAGCTGGTGATTCACTATCAAATATATGGTGTTTTCTTGAAATAGGGGACACCAAAAATGGTTGGTTTATCACTGGAACTTGTTTTTAAAGGATGGTGTAGGAGTACCCCTAGTTTGAGAAACCACCACATGTATTAGCAGCCGGATCTCCCATCTTCAAGTTGTTGGTTGTTGCGCTTTCGCTTTTACCATTGCCAAGCAGTATTGTTGGTTGTCATCCCCTGCTGTTGTTGTTTGTTTTGCCCATCATAACTCGGGCAATCTTGGAAGTTGCCCTGGGAGGCATGTTCACCTACCATAGGGTACTTTGGCATTACCCAAGTCGAACCCCCATTGCTTGAAAGATATTGCTTAAATGTATCAGTTTCTCTTAATAGTTCCAAATCCAAATCATTTGCAGATTTACAAATCTAAGTGATTCAAACTGATCATTGTTTCTGTCAATGGTTCCAAGCCATGTCTAGATTTACAAATCTAAATGATCCTTGCTTTTTATACGTTGAATGCATCGAATTGGAATCCACCCTTACCTTCACCAGCTGAAGCTGAGGCCAATTCGAGACGCTTCAGAAGCTTCATCTCTATCTCGACGAAAAGGGGGTGCGCCCCGTGGGCGCGTGGCTAGTGTGGCTTGTGTCGGGTAGATACCCAATTATGACCAAACACCAATGATTGATGCCAATAACAATGGTAGTTGGTAATCAACAAGGTATCAACCCTTGGTGTTACGATAATGAACCATATGAACCACGGTTAAACAGCAATGGTAACCAACAAGAATGTGGTTTGGTAGCTGATTCTTGGCAGTTGTTTGTTCCCAGTTTTTTGTTCGGACAATGAGTTGATGATTGATAGTATTTAACAGCTAAAAGCTATCGTGTTGACAGCCATGAGATAGTCACTTTGCAGCTGTACGTTCATGGTGTTTTAAACCGCTATGATATCTGTTGTAGCAGGTCAATTAGCACTAAACATTGTTGATCCATCCTCCGCTGAGAAAACAGCTAGCCAATCATCAATTTACCAGTTGTTGATAAATACCAAACAAACCCAATAGCTTCTTACCTTAATTGAAATTGACGTGAATCCCTCCCAATAATCTTATCAATACGCTACCTCAACAGGAAGCACATTTTCCTTCAGCATCGGGGGGATGGATGTCACTGGTGATTCTTGCTTGCAGATTACTAGTTTGTTGTATCAAAGGCTTGTTTTTTTCCATGTTTTCTCAGCTGTTTCCAATATACCAGCTTACAACCCAAGATTGCATATCCATTCCAAAACACACACACATACACTTATATATATATATATGATTTATATATATGTATATATATCAATGTCGCTATACACCAATGATTGCTATATATTCCAGGCGTACACCTGGTGTACAAAATAGATAGCTATACCTGCTGTATTCCATATCATGAATTCATCGCTATACACAAATGAGTTGATATACCTGGTGTATAAGTGTACATTCCTTTGGTTGGTGGTTTCAAACACTTTTTATTTTCCCTAGTACTTATTAACAAATGGTTGGTTGACAAGCATATTTTTCATGACGGGGCGGTTCAACCACCAACCAGTCATCATCATTAATAGTATCCATATTCAACTATTATTAACCATTACTTAACCACTAGTGATTATCATCATCAATCATCATCAATAACCAACTAGGATGTTATCATCAATCATTATCATTAACCACTACTTGACCGTGAATCTAATGATCAACCATTATTAACCATTACTTAACCATTTATTAACCACTATTTATGATGATAAGTATTACAATGGCTATTTATCCATAATATATGAATAACTATGGATAATAGATAGCCATTACAATAGTTATCATCATTACCCTATATAACTATTATTAACCATTACTAAACAGAAATGATCATTATTAGTTATTAGCCATTATTATCCATATATAACTATTATGAATTGAACCATTACTTAACCATGGGTTGCAACCACCAACCAGTCCCGGTAAACCCAGGCATTCACCCTGCCACGGTGCCAGGAAGTGGAGCTTTTGCCCTCCAAAGCGGCGATGCTGGAACCGCTCCAGGTGCTCCCACTGGACCCGAGGCGGGCGGATCACCTGGGATCACTGGGGATCACCGGGTTTCGACCTAGCCAGAGGGGACCCTAAAAATGGCTGGTTTATGGCTTTAAATGCTTAATAAAGGATGATAACTGGGAGCCCCTGTTTTGAGAATTTCAAGAAATGGGTCGTGAAGAAAAAAATCAGAGATCCTATCTGTGATCTATGGAAGTCTTGGAAATGGTCTGAGTAATTTTGGCTGTGAACATCCAAGAAATGACATCCAAAATTGCTTCGATAATTTCTATGATCAGCAACATCATAAGTAGAATATCATTTGTTAGCCATAGATGACACCTACCAGATTCCTAGTGATGGTCTGTTCCCATTCTTGTGATCCCACGAGTCATCTTTGGCCCTTGGCCTATCATCATCCATTCTGGATTCCGCCCAGGAATGCCAAGAGGAAAGCCACAAATGCCACGAATGCCACGACTTGGTCGTTCTCCAACGAGACCACTGAGACCAGTCCGGCTTGGAGAAATCTGACTCTTCTAAGTTCGGACCAACGGACTGGATGGCACCTCGCACGGCAGCTGCGTTGCTGCGTTCACCAAGTAGTGGGAGGGAGGGAGCTGCATGGAACGATTGGGGTATCCTCATACCTTCGAATGGGGAAGCCAAGGAGCTACCAGTGCCCGAACCAAATTATTCATTACTGGTGGTTATAAATATCTTCTTTTGTCCTCAATATTTGGGATTTTTGGTTGACACATATTTTTCATATGGGTTTGAAACCACCGACCAGACTATGTTGGACACTGCTTATGGTCTCTTATGGTTGTGGCTTCCAAGTGGTCATACTGGTTTATCTCATATGACCCATTATGACTATTACAACAATGGATCCATTATGCATCCCATATTGCAATCATGCATTATCCATCTTGGAATGTAACGATCAACCATCATTTTGACCACATTAACCATCATTCCGCACAAATGAACCATCACTCACCATCGTCATTAACCATCCATAACTCACTACTAAAACCATAAACCATAGGATTCGCACTACCATCATGAACCATTGTTATGAACCATCGGATTGTCAACAATTGTTATCAACCATGATGAAGCATTGTTATCAACCATTGTTATCATGAACTAACGCTATCATTCATGATTAACCATCATTCGCATTCATTCACCATTAACTATCGCATGAAACATAATTACTCATGAACATTGTTATCAACCATGGAATTGTCAACCATTGTCATCATTGACCATTCATTACCATTAATTAACCGTGAACTATCATTGACCATTGTTGCCAACCATTGTTCCCAACCATTGTTACCAAACATTGCTACCAACCGCTGTTGTCAACCAGTCGATCATAAATCATTGTAATCAATTACTCTCAACCATTGTTATCATGAACCAACGTTATCATTCACCATTGTATAAGCGTCATTAACCATCAAGTATCATTGACTATTAACTATCATTGACCATTGTTATCAACCATTCTTATCAACTATCAACCATTCTTTTCCTTATTATTGGTTGGTTATCATCCCTCATGATTGGTTGGTTATCAACTATCATTTACCCCTATAATTGTTAATTATCATCCTCCATTCTTAACCATATACCAGCTATCATTAATCATTGGTTATCATGCACCCTCCATCGGATCAGATGTGTGGATCCACAGGATGCCGTCCCCACCGTGGCGCCTCAGAGGTGCGAGTGGTGCGACCGGCGGCGGCGCTACCAGCAGCACGGCAGCGGCGACCGGCGCCGCAACGCACGGCGCCGCATGCCGGGAGATTCCAGGAGGAGGTGGCGCTGGGGCGCCGGGGGATAGATGGCCATGGGCATGGCGGATGGATCAACGATGATTGATGGTTAAACAGGGGAGTTATATGGGTTAGAACCAGGATGATAAGCAACAATAGTCGTGAAACAACTACTGGTTGGTGGTTTTACACTTTTTTTATTTACCCATTTGTTTTCATTAACAAATGGTTGGTTGACTAATATTGTTCATAGGGGTTAAAACCACCAACCAGTCAAGGATTGATCAAGGATTGTTACCATCGTTTCATGGTCAAGGAGGATGGGTGATAGATCAATTATTGCCATCAATAGGTCATTGGTCGTGATTGGTTAATGGCAAGAAATGGTGAAGGATGGGTAATAAATCATGTTTCGATATGGAGCTTGCTTAAAAATAGGGGTGCCCCTAAGTCATCCAATATTAGTCATTTTTAGTAATAGATAGACCATAACATTAATATAACTAACCACACTATTAACGCGTAATAAATCATGGTTAGATATGGCTGGGTGACATTCTATAGTGGTAAGACAACAGTTCATGGCCATGGTTGGATCATGGTTCATAATGGTTCATCGAGTAATGACATGTAAGACAATGGTTGATTAATGCTGAGTGATGATCCATTAATGCTCAACGGTGTAGTGGAAAACCATGGGTATGATGGTCAAATAGGGGTCAACTAGTGTTTAATGATGTTTAGTTGATGCAGTTGATGCTTGATAAAGGTCAACTAATGGTCAACTCACGGTCAACTAATGGCCAACCAATGGTTGCTGAGGATGATTGACTGCCAGCAAACATCAAGACTACTAATGGATTAATGGTGTGTCTGGGAATGGTAGTGGTTGACAATGTTAAATGATTCAAATGCATAGGGTAGTGAGTGGCAGTGGTTACCGGTTGAAACGCTCGTTCATCATGGTTGAGAATTGTCAATCGTGGACAACTGACCGGTTTCTTAACCACTTTCTTGGCCTAGATCGTTTACTATGACATAACCATCCTTGGTGGACAAATGAACTTCCATCAACCGACATTTTCCATTAATCACCGACCAAATGCCCATTGACCACTTGCCAGTTACCTGCCATTGACCATTCACCCATACTAACCAGCACCGCTTATTCATTGACCATCACCATTCACCACTAGTCAAATAACCATCATTTTCTTATTCATCAAATCATAGTTGCCCATAGTTCACCAGCATCAGCCAAATGGAGGTTTCTCAAAATAGAGGACCCCCCAAATCATCTATATGATATTAACCATTCTTTGTAATAATCGAACCATTTTTGGGGGTTCCCTATTTTGAGAAAACACCGTATCAACTACTGGTACTGAACTACCAATATTCCTCATATGAGTCATACGTCGCAACCAACGCTACCATTTGTTTTTTGGCCGTTGTGAATCATCATGAACCATTGCCAATTAAGCATCACAATTTATGCCAATCATCGTCAACCATTGACGTAGCATCAATGAACCACTAGATAGTTAATGACGAACATTAGCAGCATCAAAGAATCATGAATAAGGTAATCAATGTAGATACTTAATAACCATCAGTAGAAAGTAGATAGTCAAATAATCCGTAATGAATCATTAGATAGTTAATAACCATCATGGCCAACCATTGCACAACCATCAATTGGCCTTTAGTTAATCACTTGCCATAAGCCATGAATTGGCCGTGAACCAACCGTCAGATAAACCATCAATGAACCACTACAACTGACCATGAAATCATTGACTATTAATGGAGGATTGATCATGGTCAGTTACAATTCATTACCAATAATCAATCCATCAATTGACCATTTACCAATCATCAATCCTCCATTTTCTCCATCAGTCATCAGCTAATCACTTTTCCACAAACTAGCCATTATCAGGTATATGTCAACCAGGATCAATTGACTATCCATTTCCATTACTAAAACATGTGATATGCGTAACTGGTCAGTTTAACCATTATATAATAAACCACTAATCATCAGATACTCAAACTCAACCATCAGATACTCAACCATTTGATATTCCGATCAACCAAACCAACCATATCAGTTTAATCATCAATTTTGACCATCAGATATTCCATTAAACCATGAAATATCCATAAACAATGGTTAACCATGTGGTGATACATACCTATACCACATCAGTTCAATGATCAACCATCAGATACTCCCATGATTTTGACCATTCACGATTGATGATTAATGGTTTATATCATTTCATATCACCAGTGTTGACCAACCATGAAAACATTTTATATCATCTTGTATCATTTTATATCATTATAAAAGGCTTGTTATCATGATACCAAGATGATAGATTTTAGATTTTATCATTTGGTATATTTCTTTGTATATCCATTATATCACTAAGATATTTTTTATCATTTTGGTTTTTTTAGCCATAAAAACTCCATAGGTGTTGCCCCTGCACCTGTGCCTGGAGGCGAAGCCGCCGTCGTTGGGAGGACAGCCGTCGTCGTGGGGATGGCCGG
>VSDK01028485.1:280971-313183 GCA_009767595.1 Symbiodinium kawagutii | reverse complement strand
GCGCGGCGGGGTGGTGTTTGGCCGTGCGCCGGTGGCCGTGGCTGTCATGGCCACAACCCTGGGCTCACAACTTGGATACACCGGGATTGCTAAGTGGCTATCCACAATGGTAAACTAACTGGTTAATTAATGGTTAATAATAGTGTATAATAAGTAACAATAGTTTGGGATGTACCAGCTATATACATGGCGAGCTGGGTCAAGCAGTTAACCAACCAATTTCTTGGGGTTAATAACCAACAATGACAAGGAAACCAATGGTTAATGATGGGGAACCAGGGGTACAGGGTTTTGACCCACAGCCAAGTGACCACGGTTGGTTCGGGCTTAGTTCAGCGGTGCAACTTACCATGGCTAGATCCCAGTCACAACTCAGATCAACTTGGATCCGAGTCATGCTTCACAGACAAGTAGGCAAGGAATGGCATGGATAAGTTGATGATGACCGATGATTCACTGACATGATTAGCCAATGATTCTAGTCATGACTGTTCTGAGCCAATCATTAAACGGTTGATATATATATATATATATATATTTACTGACATAGCTAATGATAGTAGGTGATTAGGAGCCATGATGGTTTAATGATTGTCAATGAGGGTTTAATGATGTTTAGTGTGGCTATTATCACTGATGAACCCACTAATTACAACAATTTGTCGGGATGACAATGACAACCACTGGGTATAGTGGTTGATAGCGGTCATATGAGCCACGGATGATTGGCCAATGATGCTTGATAGACTGGTTCAGAGGGGACTATACCAATGATGATAGGAACAGCATATGTATAAGTATGGATATTTATTGATATATGTATATAAAAGGGATCCATCGGGAGGTCAACAATTACCTGCCGGTTTTGACCATGACTTGAAACTGATCATCACAAGTTCATTGGTACGAACCGGTATCAAGCCATCGTGAGCAATGTCCCGAGCCAACCAGCTACAGTTCAGCGATTGCTACAGCTCCCGCAGAATCTTTGAGGCCGGAATTTGGATCAGCTTCATTTGGGTGTTTCTCAAAATAGGGGACCCCCCAAATCATCCATCAATAGTCATTTATAGTAATAAACCAACTATTTTTTGGGCCCCCTATTTTGAGAAACCACCATTTAAGTGATGTGGTTCACGCTGTTGCTATCGTTGCCGGCACACGGCGTTTTATCGATGTATTCCGAGCGTGTCGAGCTGAAGAGCCTTGAACTCCTACAATCGGCGGCTGTTAGCGTTTCCAAAAGCTGAGGAGATCCTCAAGAATGTCAATACCATGAGGTTTGAGTTGAGGAGATGCTCAAGAATGTCAATACCATGATTATAGCTTTGAATGCAGCTATTCTATCGAATCTTAACTATTTATCATCCCAGTGGCTTGGGTCATTAGAGCTTGTCATCCCTGGTGACACTGCCCAATCGATCATCACATGACATGAGGATGGTACATACTTACAAATGTTATGTCCTTTCTTGTTTAAATGGTTGTGCGCGTGTAATCGTTTATGTATATATATATATATATATTTATTTACTTATTTATATATGCACACTTATATTTACATCCGCCCTCAAACATGCTCACATGATCATGACACACCTGACATAACCATGTCATGACATGATGAAAGAAGGGATTCTGCAGCTGGCAGCTGCCGGCGCCCAGGAGAACCAGCTACCAGAGCGATCCACGCCGACGCCGCTGGTCACCGCCAGCACCACCGGGCCCACCCATTTCGTTTGGTGCCGTCCCGGTGGCATGGTGGCAGAGACTGGTTGAACAACTGGGTGTTGGGGTTAGAACCAGTGGTTTACTAGTGGTTTATGAGCGGTTTATAATGGTGAATAGTGGTTCATTAGTGATTTATTATGATTTATTGGTGGTTAAACAAATGTTTACGATGATATTTTTATGGTTTATGTCGCGGAAACCGGTAATTTGATGGTTTATTTGGCCGAGCAGTCAGGTTAGTTTGCCAATGGAAACTCATCATTTTTAGACCAGTTTGATGAACGTTTTAAGCTAGCACACGATTCCACCGTTCCATTGTGACAGGGGTTTTGCAGCCTTTTAGCAATGGGGTACCTTCATTCCATTTTTTGTGAAACCCCCAACCACGAGACCCTGGGCGAAGTTTTGTCATCTTAGATGGCCATAGGGCATACGTGTATATCAATATGATATGCAATCTATATCTATAATATGTATATGAATATTTATATGTATGTACTATATGTATGTACTATATGTACTATATGTATGTATGGTCTCCAAAATCTAAGTGTTCAAGAGACATGAAATCCAACTGGTTCTAATGGGTACCTACGTAGGGACCCCCAAGCCCACTCAAGTACTGACAGCTCCAACTGCGAGTTTTTTGGGGGCCCTGCGTGGAGAACGTTTACCAGTTGCCTGTAAGGGTGGATCCAAATTGATACCGTAAAGCACCCCCAGTTTGCCTTAGATAGCTGGTGATGTATCCAAAAGATGGGTGGTTTACCAATACGGATCCAACATTATTATGAGTTTAACAAAGGCTCGAAAAATACTACACATCACGGCTTTTTTGGTGCTTTCAGGGGACCAAGCACTTTTCTCCCAAAGTTGTTACAATTGAGTTCTTCCTGGGATATGGTGCACAAGAAAGATCAACACAATCCCAGAACGGGCGCATCCCTGTGCTAAGCTCACCGGTCTGGTCCATGATGTGGAGGTTTCTCAAAATATGAGACCCCCTGGCATCATCCTCAACCATAGTCTGTGCTTTTAGATGATCAAGCAGGGTGATTTTACTGGTGGTTGGGAAGGAGCGAAGGAGCCAGGGGTATCCTGTTCTGGCCCTTTAAAACGGGGGAGCGGTGCCAGGAGCTACCAGGAGTGGCTGTTCACCAAATGGTAGATTCTTGAAAAAATATCTGGCGAACGGCCACTCCTGGTAGCTCCTGGCGATATCTTGGGAAAATATCGTTCACCAAAATTCCTGGGAGATCTGCATACTGGTGAACAGGATATCTCAGTATATACAAGGAATATTGAGATTCACCATAATTCTGAGATCTTGTTCTCTTGGTATATCTGCATACTGAAACAAGCTCGCCACCGAGTGATGATCTCAGGTGAGTCCATCTGGAGGATGTGCCTGGGCTGAAGCACTGCGCAAGGCTTTTGCTGAGGGCTTCTTCCGACGTTGACGATTATCGCAAGCCATTGGGAATACACCTGGTCACCAGCAGAAGGGGATTTTATGGGGTTTTTGATTCATGTACACGCACATATTTGATAAAGATATATATATATATATCTATTTATTTATATGTGTTTTCTTTTATTGACACACACAGCATTTTGGATATGATATTCATTGAGTTTTTAAAATGAGATTCTTTTGGCTTTTCTCTCAGGAAGAGTACTTCCACTTGAAACATTTCTGCCAGAAAGAAAACAGAAGTCTGCTTTGAAAGCAATCCTATCCCCACTAGGCATATATGTATGTAAGACTGGGAGGCTTAAACTACAGATATAGGCTAGGCTGTCAACATAGAAAACGGTTTGTATTCCCCCGTCCTGTCTTGGCCAGCAAGCATCTTTGGCGTGGAAGTAATCAAAACCACCAGTCACCGTCATATAGTTGTCATAGATGATCTGATAAGATCCTTCGCAGAAGACAATGTGTTGGTCATAACACGAAAAATGCGCAACTACTCGAGTCGTTTTTCTAGTAGTTATTGTCATTTTTTCTAGTAGTAGTGCTACAAGTACTCAAGTCTACTTGAGTCTACTACAATAACTACTACTCGAATAAGTCAAGTAAACTCAAGTAGCGTTGCTTGGTCAATAGTCGGTGACGCAAGTGAGACCGATTGGTGTCGTGAAACCAGGGCCGAGAACAGCACCCACTGCAACGGCCGTTGCAACTGGAATGCTACACTGGCTGGTGGGTTTAAACCTTTATTATTTCCCCTAGTATTAAGAAATGGTTGGTTGGGTAACTAATCTTTTCCAAAAGGGTTGAAGGCACCAACCAGTATAGCAGTAGCAATCGTGGCCAGTTGTTCTGCTTTCGCCGCAGTGAACGATCATGACACTGACCAAAGTTGAGATTGCCTCGACCATATGTTGACGATATTTGTAGATTTCTACGAAACAAATTTTTGGTGCGTTAAATTTGCCCTTGGAACTAGCCATTTATCACTGAGAGACAGGGGAGCTACTAGCACTCCCCGTCATTCATAGTGGAGCTACTCGATGGGAATACTCTTTTGGAGTCAGGGATGAAAAAGTTATCTGCAAACAAACAAGAATCAACCGTGCCAAGCAATTTGTATTGTCAAGCACTAGCTATCCATCATAACCAGGATCTATCCCAAGAATGGGTCAGCATAGAGCTATTGTCCAACACAGCCCTGATACTTGGATGCCCTCAGTAACTGGCAAGCAGCCTTGGTTAGTTTGGGGTTCATCCAGCTACCTTACAGGGTGTGACTAAGCATGTTTGTATCCCACTTACCCATGGTTCATCAACTATCACTACAACCAAGGTTATATCCTAGTTCTGTCATGAAACTTAAAACCCCACCCAGTGTGTCTTGGAGGGTCGCCCAGCGGCCCAGGTCAGAGCCATCGGATTCCTTTGAGCAGCAAATGCACCGGTTGCCCTCCCATGAAGGACCGCGAACTCGCAGTGGCGAGCTGCTGTTCAGCTCGGTGCTGGAGAGTTCCCAGCGGGAACAGGGCAACAGTTGAGGAGCGAAAGGAGGTCGAGACATGGGACAAGCTGACAAAAATATGTTTTTTTTGTTACTTTATGTTCTTTTGTGCTAGGATTATTAGACATTATTAGCACTGGTGGACCAGATGTTTAGCTACTCAGGGCATCTTTTTGCGATTGTGCTTCTGATTCAAAACAACTCATTCCAGCTCTGAGACAATGGTGCTTTGAGAATTAGTTGGTTCAACTGCAAGATTGGTCAATTAAAAATCACTCATTCGTTCTTTTGGGTTTGATGAATCAGTTGCAGCTTATGGGCTGATCATCATCATCTCATCATCATTCTTATGATGCTCGCCATCCATGAAAGAGAAATCCTAACTGAACTACTATCACTTCGGCAAAGAATGATATTTGAGCCACCCAAAATCATCCGTTTAGGTTGCTTTTCTGCAACCTGATTGTCCTCATGAGTTTCTCATGGAAGAGCCGCGGCTGGCTCAGCATCCAGCTGTCGCGTGGCTGCTGGAGTTGATGACTTCCACTCCAACTCACAACAGAACGAAAGCATCGTGACTGGCAGTGAAGTGTACATCCAGTTGGGTGGTATAGCTTAGTATAACTCCACTCTCAACCATTTAGCATAGCTGATGGAAATGGATGGAAGGGTATAACTATTTAATCTCTCCATTCTCAACCATCAATTGACCATAGCTGATTGATAGAATCGATGGTAATTCATGGCAATTTGTGGCATAACCAGAGTTAAGTGGCAGTGGCATAACTTGAGTTGGTTGAAGCGTATGGCACCATCCATTTGTGCGATTCCCCTATTGTTCACCATAGTTACCATACAAAATCCCATGGTTCCCAAGTAAACCATAGTTATCCCATGGTTTCCCATATTATCAACCATAGTTACCATAGTTAAAGGCTACCCCTCAACCATAGTTATCTGTTATCATATGGCACTGTGAAGGCTGATTGAAGGCCACCCCTAGGGGTCGCAGATCTGCTGCGCAGGACGGGAAGCTCTGTGCCAGCACCACTTGGTACGAGGACACCCAGGGCAGCGGAAGCCGGGCTGCTGCCACAGCCGAGTCGCGGATGAGTCGCGTTGTCCGCAGATGGGTCCTTGACCTGTGCAATGACATGACAGGTCAGGATCAACTGTTTAATTTGATATGATCATTAGATATCATTATATTGTTTGACCTGTGTTGTTAAATTTGGACTCAATACTGAATTTAATGATCAGTGTAAATAACTACAAGTCAATACTAGCACCAATGATCATTGTCAACTGATTTGAGACATGACCATCACATTTTGTAGTGGTCGATGATTAGATAGAGATCATTAAATGATCAGCTGGCGCCATGATAATACCTGCAAAATAGTCAGAATTAGTCATTATTTGGTTAGCCCACGATTACCTGATAGTTGCTTTTTGACCATGGTCAGCCGTCACTGGCTATTTGCCACCAATGACTAGTCATAATGAAGCAGTTTGTGACTATAGTTGGTCATTTGCTAATTATACTGTAACATTTGCCCAGCTAAATCATTCTTTGAGTAGTTGACCAGTAGCATTTATGACAATATTCACAATGATCCCTAAGTATCATTAATTATCATATGCTAATTCCATAATTTCACCAACACAAATCAGTAGATGATAATAACCAATGAATAATCAAAATAATCATTATCAAAGCGAATGTAATCAAGGATCTTGGGGTATATCTAGTCAGTACACAAGCTATAAGTATACTAGCAATCCTACTATTCATACAAATAACAATTGAAAATAGTAATATCTAATCAGGTGTGCTAAGAGTCGATTAAAACTACTCAGTCGTCAACAAATCATTTGCCAACAATAACCAACAATTAGGTGCTATGACAAGAAATGTTAATCAAGAGAAACGGTTAGTTGATACTCGTTTCTATAATCAAAAATCAGCTCCAGTTGGTTAACCATCACTTTGAGAATCATGGTTCGTTAAGCCAACTTTAATAAACGGTTGGAACATTTCTACCAAACCATGTTTCTTTGTTGGAACCATTATCAATAGCCAATGGTTTGAAACCGTTATGTTGTAGTTTTACCATTATCATTATCAACCAAGTATTATCAACCTACCAACATAAATGGTTCCTACCAACTTCTTCGTTTTCCCTTGAATAACTCTGTCCAGCCAACTATAACCAATGGTTATCAACTCAGTTTGGCTCATTCTTGCTAGAAAATCAAACCAACTAATGCTGGCTATCAACCAAACTGGCAGCATTATAAAAAATGGTTATCAACCAACTAATTGGACAAATGAATCACAAATCAATGGGTTATCAACCAGACTCAGTTGCTGAATGCTTTCCCCTTAGCAGTTTCATCCTCCAGGATACGACGCGTGGCTCCTGTGGCTGCGGGGGTCGTGGTCATGTAGACCACAACTTCTGGACCTTGACGGAGCGAGGGCCTTCGAGTGGTCGTGCAGCGATTCACCAAGGGTTGATGGTGGGCCATGGTGGGTTGGTGCTCAGCCACTGGTTCATTGTTGGCGCCTAACTACTGGTTAGTCTACTTAATGATTCCTGGTTGACTGGTGGAAAAATACTAGTGGTTACTGGTCAATTGATGGTTCACTGGTTCACTACTGGTTACCCACTTAATTTCTGATTAATTAATAGTGAATGAAAGGTTAAAGCATTGGTTAAAGGTTGACCATTGTTGATTGATAGCTTCGGGCATGGGTACCCTGAACCACTAGTGAACTTCACAATAATCAAGCTGCAAGGATGTTCACATACCCATTTGTCCGTTGGTTGGTGCAGTATCGGCCCAAAGCCGGTTACCCACATTGACATAGTCCATGGACGAATGTTACAACGTGGATTGTGCTATTCACATGATCTGCATACATTAGGATCCTTGGATGGTGGCTGATGTGTGGCGGATGCTGTCGAATCTTGTTGCATGGGAGTTCGTTTTAGAAAACCATGGCGACCATTTTGTGAAGACGACTCTTCAGCAACCATCAGCAAACACACGGGATGTACAGGTCGTTGATAGCCACAAACCCGGCCATTGAAAACAGGACTTGCTTAGGTCTAGCGAAGTGCCAAAAGGCGTCGAAATTCATATGAAACCAGATATAGTATCATATAATTAATGTAAAACCAGATATTTCACATATAAAACATCCTAAAGCCAGATATTTCCCGCATTTCCCATGTTTTTTACCACGGTTTTGTTGAATGGTTGCTGCCACCTGGCAGGAGTACACAGCAGCGATGAACTGCGCGAACTTGGACAGAGAGCCCGAAAAGAGCTGGTGCCACTGGGCCTGCTGAAGGGTGACATGTGGCCATGGTCTAACCGTGGTTCAACCATGGCTCAACCATGGCTCAACCATGGTTCAACCATGGATCAACCATCATGGTTCACCCATGGCTAAACCATGGTTGAACAATGGTTGTACAAGCCATCATGTGCCATTGTGGACCATCATTAGCCATCGTTAATGATTATAAAGCGAACGATGAGGGGAAGTAAATTTGACACTGGTGTTTCAGGTTGTTGATGAGCCCCCAAACTCATTATTGACTAATTGGCCGAATAAGGGTATCTCTGGCCAAGCATGCTGCGTTGCCCGCACATGTGCGGTATTGAGTTTTGTCCTAGTACGCCAATACAAGTTAAAAAGCTATGAAACTTATCACTGCTTCAGGATATAACCTGCTGACAGGATATCATTTATCAAAAATGAAAGTCCCCGCCAAACCAGTACACAAGATCTGTGTCATGGGTTTCACAAGGTTCAGTGAGCGCTATGGGGTTCGGCCCATGGGTCGCTTCCATTGGGACATTGGAGATTGCACACTGAGTTCGTTCGTGCAGATGTGTCCACTTTTGTGTATTAATGTGGAATTGTTTACATGTTTTCATTTGTGCGATATGTAAATATACATATATGTATATATGTACACAGGGCCATCACACACAGTGCTCACATGCACATTTCATGTGTGTGTGTGCGTACGCAAATACCATGATATGTTTCATGTACATATTTAAACGACCGGCTAAAGATGACACGTTGAAATGGGTTTGTTTGTCATCTCACCCAGTCTTTTTTTACAGTGGGTTTAGTTTGGTCAATTCTTGCTACCTTAAAACATTGATGTGTTTTATCAATAGCGTTCATGCATACATACTTGGCCGTAGTTCAAGTCTTTATAACCAATTTAGCCAATGATATTTGTTGATATCGAATTAGCGAATGATGGACAAATAGCCGATGATAGCCAATAGTTGCCAGACGTGAGCAATTATAGCCAGTAATGATAGCCAACAACGACCCCTAATCACTTTGCAACAACAAGCCAATGACAAACCAACGACAACCCCCAAAATAAGCACTGAATAAGCAATGATATAGCCACCAATAATTGTAACCAACAATGGAAATGACACTGATAAGCAATGACTCGACGAATGGTTTGCCGCTCGTCCCAGCACTTTGCTGCCGTTCAGGTGCCCCTTCAGTTGCGGCGATTGCTACAAGCTCTGCAGCACCGGTGGTGCTACTCAAGGTCGAAAGCCCGAAGCAGGCGCGGCGTGAGGATTGACCCGCAGCCACATGGATGTTCACCAAAGTTCTTCGGGGGTTGTGTTTTTAGGGTTGTTTTTCCATGGGCTAAGGTTGAATTCAAAGTAGGTCAACCATTTCCCCCTCAAAAAAAGAAACATATCTTTGGGAGTCTTAGAGGTTATGGTTGACCTACTGTTTTCACCCTAAAAAACATGTTGCTTGTTCTTCACCCACTCAACAGGTGTGATGGGTGGTGATGAGATTCCTGAGTCCCCAAGCGCTGGCGGTCACATTGAACCTAGCACCCAGGGCTACAGGGCTTCATCCAGCGATGTAACCACGGTCCCGAAGGCCGACATCCAGTCGTAGGGGAGCTGGCCGCTCTGCTGACCCATGGCCATGGCAATCTCGCTGTGTGCCCGCGGGAGGTGTGTGCAGAGTCTTCAAGATCACCAATCGCTGCGGAGATGGTGCGGGCTGTGGCCCGGGTGGCTGTAGTAGTCCTTTGTAGGCAGTTTGTAGCACATGTAGCACGTAATGAGGCTTCAAGACTGTAAGGTCGATATAAAGACTGAGACGTTTGTCATCATTGAATTCATGGATGCAAATTGATGAAATCAGTGAATTGTGGCGTTCAAAATATCTCACTGCCAGAGTCTTGTTGGTAGGATACTTTGACCCAAGACACACGGAGCTGGGGCTTCTCGGTGCTGACGCTGTTGATCTTGTTTCTGCACTGTTGTTCTTCTTCTTCTTGTCGTCGTTATCCTTGTTGTTGCTTCTTTTGCTGTTGTTATCATTGTGATGCTGGTTGCGTATTTCTTGTATTCTAGTTAGATGGTCTTAAATCATATTTGGGTGTTTCCCAGAATAGGGGACCCAAAAAATGGTTGGTTTGATATTAAAAATGGCTAATAAACTGGATGATTTGGGGGTTCCCTGTTTTGAGAAAGACCCATTCTTTAAACAGAGTCTTGTTGTTTAGCTTTCTGGAAGTTCAGCGCCGTCATTTCCCGATGGCGTGTGGGTCCTCGTGTCTCCACCATGTAGCTCTGCTGATCCTCGTGGCCACCCTGGCAGCAAGGTGGAGCCCTGGCTCACGAGGCAGTTCCATGATCCTCGAAGCAGTTCCAACTGGTCAAGCAGTTAACCAACCAACTGATGGGTGGTTAACAATAGGGGGGTTAACCAAGGGTTACAACCAGTTAATGGTTAATAATAGTGGATAAACTGATGGGGATGATAACCAACAGTTGACCTATTACTGCTTGGTGGTTTTCACATGTTTATTTTCCCTAGTAATTGCTGACAAATGGTTGGTTGACTCATATTTTTATCGGGGTTGGAACCACCAACCAGATTAAGTATACCATAAACCACTATTCACGGGTTGTAGCAACCACTATCATCAGCCATGTTCACCATCAATCATTAAACTATCCAGTGTTGTTGCTTGAAATCTCCTTGATGCTGAGTCATTTTTGTACGCATCTCATGGATGAACCAGGATTATCCAATCCTTAACAGCCCCAACCATCAATTAGTCATCAATTATCCAACTCTTAACCATCAGTTTATTTGTCTATGAACCCCAGCAGGATCCAGATCTCATTGATGAAATTTCCCTACCATTTGGACGCCTTGGAGGCTACGATGATCACACTCCTGATTGGTGCAGTCAACACATGTCTTGGCAGCAATGTGCAGGGCTCAGCGGCAAAACGTGCTGGCTAGGGCGAGAAGCGAAAGCTGATGGGAAATCACCAGCTGAAAATTGTGGTGGTTGATCGGTTTTTGTATAAGCGCTCAGCTTATTCGGATTGACGTGGCTCTGAACTCTGAACTGATTTATTATTCAAAAAATCCGCAAAAACTTTTGTGCAGATTGATCAGTGTGGATCTACATCTTCCGCTAAAGTATTTTTGATCATTCATTTCTGGTGACCAGTGCGCTGTAAATGGTCATCCGTCATCCTTCGCCACAAGCAGCTACAGGATGTCTCAAAGCGAGCTAGAGAGCTAAGAATCGTTGATGGTAATGGTTGATAGATAGACAAAATAGACCATGACTGCTAATGATACTAGCAGTTTATCCCACCATAGCGCCACACTTGTGTGACCACTGTCAGTCTCAGCAGCAGACCACAGGTCTCACCAGTCCCACTGTAGGTGAGCTCTAGATTCATGGAGCCCCGACCCCCTGATGGCAAGTGAGGAGACCATAGCCATGGGGCCTTGAGTTGGCTTCACAAGTGGAAAACTCGCCCAAAGGTTCGCCAAATCCAAAGTTTCAGGGGTGTTTAGTGGATACGTCAAATCCATGATTATTCGTGGATATGAAGGGATTGATGAATTCATATGTCCATTGAACAAATATGATGAGTTGGCTGATAAGCATGAAACATCATGAAACTAGATGGAGCATGAGTCTATGAGAGGATATAAGATTTTTGTTGATTATTATATGGACAACCTGGACAGTATCATTTTGGCGGATGACATTCATTCTTCCTCATGTCACCGATTGTGGTAAGCAAAGGCAGGTGTGACGATGCCCACATTGGATATCACTGGACAATAGTGGGGCTTAATATGGCTTAATCAATACTCAATATACAAATTGTGCAAAATGGATACAAGTCTATGTGATATTGGACAACGGTGTCCTTGACTCAAGAGTTTAATACTGTTCATGGCAACATTGAGCGATTCGCCATATCATTTTTAATCGTTTCATGTGTGCTGGGTTTCAAGTACTTTCTGTTCCCCCAGGCAAGATTGTTTTCTGTTTGATTGCCCACGGAACCTTGCTCTGGGGCCTTGCGCTCTCAGACCTACGATGATGATGATGATGATGATGATGATGATGATGATGATGATGGTGATGGTGATGGTGATGGTGATGGTGATGTTGATGGTGATGATAATGGTGATGACGGTTAATGATGGTCAATGATGGTTCGTGATGGTTAATGTTGATATATTGATATACGTTAATGATTAAAGCAAGACATCATCAACAATATTAACAGCTAACCAAGTCATCTAACATCTCACTGGCTGAGTTGTCCCCGCAATCAGCTTTTCCATGTTTGCAGCGAAGCGAGGCAAGGCAGATCCGAACAAATGTCGAAACGCTGGAAACACCAATCAGTGCCTTCGGTGTGCCGGCGGGCCCTTGGTGGTTTGTTGAGGGGGGGTCCTACCAACCAATAGATACCAATAGTGCTCGACTATGGCGGACAATTGGGACAATGGTATAATGGATCATGTTGGTGATCATTGGTTCATGGTGGCCATCTAAATGTTGATGACTCTTGGTCAGTCATGAAGGTATGAGTCAGCAGTATGGCTGCAGATACCCTGGGCGCACATGCAATCCATACCCTTGATCCACACCAAAAACGCAGGTGATCCAGACCGATCTATACCTCCGGATCACCACGTAACGATCCTCCCAGTTTTTGATCCATAGCCACATAGTTATGGGTACCCTCTAAGGAGCATCCCCCAAATGACCAGTGGACAGAGAATTGATGGAGAGTGATGAGGTATTTAGTAACCATCAAATATCCAGCAATTGACTCCTAATACTCATGGATTGACCATCAATGAACTTTTGGTCAAATCGTTGACTAACAATGCTCTAACCATATAGTTAACATGTGTTAACCATTATCAAAATTGATTATCACGCATCATTGTTACATTATGGGGATATCACCAGCCAATTTCTGCAGCCAAAGCATCTGCGAAACCAACCAAGGTTTGGTTATCCAGCGCATTTCGACTTGCAGGCCCCGCTTGGAGGGGTGGGGGGTTGATGTTGCCTGGACCACTGTTGATCATGGCTAGTAGTTGCATGTCGTTGCTTGTAGTTTTGCTAGTAATTGATGATGGTTGCTAGGGTAGGTTGTGCTCAGCTTGACGGTGATTCAGGAACTATGCTGGTCACCACAAGTTATCACCATACATCATTAGGAACTTGCCAACCTTAGGCCTCGTTTTTTTCAGTTTATTGGCAGTTGCCCGCATTCAGAAACGGTGATGGCACACACAAATCGGCAACAGTTCCCAGCACCAACTCTGAAGACTTCCCACCACAGACACAGCACTGGGATCTGCAGCCCCCAGGACTACCACCGGCAGATTACCAGCAACACGACGGGATTGGATTGGGACAATGCCGAGGTGACCTTTGAGAAGGCACGGCACCGTGGTTTTTTGCAGCTGTGGCTGATGTATCTTAACGTTTAAGATGGGTGAGTTATGTTGATGAGGGTGGCTATAACTGCTTGTAAGGAGTCTGAGAGTCTGATTGTAACATGATGATGGTTGATTTTGGTGGTTATAGAATGTTATAACACGTTAATTAAACAAGTCTGATTATAACATGATGATGGTTGATTTTCTCATTTGAGTCTCCCACGATCCTTCATTCTTGGTGGTTATAACATGTTATAACAGTTATAACCACTATTTAAGCATTGCTATTGATTCCTACCTTTGTTGGTTGTACCCATGAGCAACTATGATTCTTGTGTGTTTTTGTTGTTGAAGTGGATGACAGCTGGAAAATTCCGGCGTTATTTTTGCGAGTAGCCTCAAGGGAAGCATGATTGCATGCTGGAATCCGCATGATTGAAAGAAAACGAGAAGTCACAATGATTGTTGATGCTGGTTCTGACCTTGTTGATGGATGAATTCCTGTAGCTGCCTGGGTAATCTACCACAATGCACTGGATTACTGGGAAAAAATAGCTTTTGAGAAGCTAGATCAAGTCCTTGACCCTTGGGTTGATTGTGGTGGGGTATCGTGTCTTTAAGGGCTACAGGGCTCGGTAAAAACAAGGCCCTGGGAGGTCCAACAGACCTGCGCTGTCAGATTTTCCGTGAAGAACCATGGTTGAAACGATCGTTTCAGTGGTAATTACCACGGAAAATATGGCCATGGGTCACTATTGACCAACCAACAATAATGGGGATAAGTTCAGCAACAATCATAGTGGGAAAGCAATGTGTTTAATAATGGTACTTATATTAACCTAATGTAGTAAGATGGTTTGACAATTATGGCCGCACTATTTTGATGGTACTATAACCATGCAAATTATCATTGACCATGCCATGGCTATGAATGGTACTTATATGAACCTAATATAGTTCATAGTTTTTGCCCATTATGATCATACCATCCATCCAATTAAGTCATATAATCCCAGGTGGGTTTAGAACATGGCTCGATAAACCATCATTCACAGCTGGATCTCAATAACCATTAGCTACTGTTAATAGTACTATGAAGTGGTTCTAGCTATACTACTACCATAAAATAAACCATCACTATGATACTTCAACTACTAACCGTGCTCATACCATCATTATAACCACTATATACCACCACTAGCCATTATAAACCACCATGAACCGTTATAAAGCACCATATACTAACCAAAATAGCCATTATGAAATATTATAAACCACCATTGTACTAACCACAGTGAACCATTAACCATAGCTACCAACCATAGCTCCTGATCCTACCCATTCGTTAAACGCATCCCAAGGGCCGGCCACCGGTGGAAATCCACCGCACAGGTCTCGTGCGGTCAATGGAAAGGCCCCTCCAACGTGCAATGCGAAGGCTGCAGCAGGTGCTGGAGCTGCGGGGATGCTGCGATCTCGATGAAATGGTAAGGATGGTTCATGATGGTGAATGATGGTTATATACTGATGGTTAATGATGGTTGAACTAATGATGGGTAGTGATGGTTGATGATGGTTACTGATGGTTATAAAATGATGGTTAAGGATGGTTGAACTCATGATGGTTAGTGGTTATAATGATGATTAGTTCATGTCAGTTGAACTGATAATTTTTATGAGGCTCTGATGGTGAGTGATGATGGTTGATTCTGGGTGATGGTAAACTCAGGCTTAGATAATCGTTCATTGTGGTAAGTACTAATGATGGTTAGTTCGGGATGAACTATGGGTCATGGTGAGGAATCATGGTGAATCGTGGTTGTAATGATGGTAACTGATGGTTTATGATTGTTGACTATGTGTAATGATGGTACTACTGTTGATTATGGTGAATGACAATTGTCAAAATGATTGTGCTTAACGATGTTGATTATGGTCAATGATGATTATGGTTGATGCCAAGTGAGACCTTCAGAGAGAAAGCTGACAATGAGCAGAGCTGTCCGAGCTGAGATGGACTCGGAATTACAATCAATAACCTCTTGGAAACTTCTGCCTCCGGTTTGCCTGGGTACTACTTGTAATGATATAAGAGCAGGTAAAAAACTTGAGTTGTGTTTGTAGCCAAGTGCGTATGCATGGACCTCCCCCAAGGTCACATCTTTTGGTAAGCCCTATCAACGATCATCAACCGCTGTAATGGGATTACACCAATATCAGCCATGGATCATTTCTGACCACTTGCTGCTGTAAACCTGCATCAACAAAAGTTGAAACCACTGCAGCCAAAGCCCTATCAACGATCATCAACCGCTGTAATGGGATTACACCAATATCAGCCATGGATCATTTCTGACCACTTGCTGCTGTAAACCTGCATCAACAAAAGTAAAACCCCCCCCAGCCACAAACGTCAAATATGTCTGGTCCACCAAATTGGTGTAAGTTGAAGAGATGATAGTATAAGAAAGTGGATGATAGTGGTTTCGAGTGGTTCACACAGCAATCCAACGATTCAGTATTATTCTGAACCACTAGTTAACCGATGATTACCTATGAAGCAATTCTATTAATTGGACGATTAACCATAATTAGTATTGTTAACCATTAATTCATTGGTTATCATTGGATAACCATAGTATTACCAGTTCAACCAATGCTATTAAGCAATTCGAATGCTTGTGGTCAATGCTTCATCATTGATTGCTGCATCAGTTTTTCCATCATCCTCATGGCTGTTCCAAGGACTTGAGGTTGTTACGTGAGTAGCCACCAGTAGCGTGACGTAGCTGATTTCTCTCAGCTGTTATTGGCGTTGGACGCAAATACTCATATTATTTGCGGGTAGCTGATCACAAATCATATTATTTGTGTTTCTTGTTGCTCATAAACCAATGGTTTTCAATGATTATTTTCAAATATTTTGAATATTGGAGTTCGTTGTTGGTTATCAACCGTTCTTTAACCAACCAAGACTCTTGTGTAACTAACATTCTGTATGAATCGTATAGGCAATAATGAAACATCAACAGTTGATAGTATCGATAATTAGTAAAACATTTTGCATAAAAGGCTGTGCCAGCCTTCCTTAGTTGATTAGAGGCTGCAACCACAAACCATGTTTTTCCTTATTGACGAACACTATGGTCCGTATCTTAGTTGACTTTATGCTTACAGTCTCGTATGATCAAGTCAGATCATTATACCATAATTATCTACAATTGATTCAAAGAAGTTGCTATAAATCCTATTATCAACATCACAGTAGTAACAATAGAAAATCTGCGGTGTAAATGATTTATTGAGTATCAATAGATCATCATCTATTCTCGACAGTGAAGCCTATATTTATAATAATTGATATACTTGATATACAATTGATAATTTTAAGTAGATTGGTCGATGAATTTTGCCTGTTTGTGCCTCAGATACCTTATGCTGATATCATCAAAAATATTAACCGATACAATTGATATTGTCAAATATGTTATCAACAACGGGTGTTAGATCTGTACATGACGGGCTATTGACCATGGCCTCTGCCCGTCACCAGGGCCCCTGCCCCAGGTGATACCCTGGGCTCAGCGATCTTTTGCATGGCCACTCCATCGTGAGCAGCTCTGGGAAGGCAACAGAGATCTTCATTATGCCGGGAGTCCGGACTGTAGATCCTGGAGGTACAGCTGGGTGTTTCTCAAAATAGGGGACCCCCCAAATCATCCTTTATAAAACATTTCTAGTAATAAACCAACCATTTTTGGGTACCCTATTTTGAGAAACCACCAGCTTAACAATTCAGTCAAACACTTGGAGATTCAGGGCCCACATGGCTTGATGTTAGGAGATTGATGTTTGGCACTCACAACTAACTTTTGCAATGTTCGAATTCAGGAACTGATGTGTTGGTTCTCTACTGAAGCTTCGTGATTGGATCCCACATAGTCTTGGCAGCTACTTTCAGCATTTCCCGAGCTGCTTTCCATGGAAGTGGATGCGCCAGCGAAACTAGGGATTGATACAAGCAAGCCCTGCGCGCTTCTGTCACACCTGTATGTGTCCACACTTGCGATGTATACCTCAAAAAGATCTTCTACCACTGGTGGTCAACAGATATTGATACTTCAGTCAAAGTTAATCAAACCAAAATGCGATATTCATTTGGACACTTGAGATCCTTCTGTTTGAGTGAGAAACATCGCAGGTGGATTTAGTTGCACTGACCGCACTTCATCCGGCTTTGGCGCTACTTTAGTTATTGCCCAGCCACAAGGAGACCGCTGAACACACCACCAACGCCGGATGATCAATCTTCGCCAGTTCTGTCCTGTGATTCTTCAGGACCAGTCACAACCCCTTGGGGACTGTGGCTCCAATACCAATACACAAGTTTTTGGGCAGGAATTTGACGCCTTCATTTTTCGCGTTGTCTCGCAAACAGCCAGCCGGAGCGATGAGCCTTGCATCAAGGGGATGCAGGCCCATAGGCTTCTTCACCTGGTCCTTGTGTTGTAGGGTAGGTGAAGCATCCCAAATTGTGAAGCTGATAAGCTCAAATGGTGGTTTCTCAAAATAGGGGTATCCCAAATCTTCCAGTTTATTTACCATTTATAGTAATACACCTTTTTCACGCACCTTTTTTGACCGCACCATCCAAACATTTTGGGGTCCCCTATTTTGAGAAACCAACACATAGGTTTAGCGCTCCGTTCAGCCAAGTGTTTCGCTCAAGCTTTCAACCACCGTGGATGCCTGAAGGACTCGGAGCTGGATAGCCACTGGATGTCACTCCAACATGCTCCAACTAATCCCCCACGGATGTGTTTTGTGCTTTGGTAAATCTCTACTGTCAGTATCAGATCAGTGTATCGATGCTATAGCACTTCACTTTCCAACACCTTTGGAGCGTCTAACCACTCCTTGGGGATGCGCTTGCAATAGATCGTGTTTGATAATGGGATGCTTGTAAGTCCCTTTTGTTGATGCTGAACCAACATTCGCTCGGGACCGGGTAAGAATCTGATTGTGCCTGTCACCTTTTGGCCAGACCTACTATTTGAGTAAGAGCGTGTCGAAAAGGGAGTGGAGATGATATGAAAGTTCATAGATACATCTGTATGATAGTGACATAGATAGACTAGTGCCAACCCTGGATTAATAAACCCCTGGTTGATCAATGGGGGCTATATCCCCTAAAAGCCTTGGTTTCCGGTGACAATGGTACCCCACCCCAATTGGTGACACTTTTCTTGGTCATCAAAGTACCGTTGTTCAGGTGAAGATGATGCTCAGCTGGTTGTGCGGCAACAGCACCACTTTTGGGGCCTACAAGCGCGGTGCCAGTCACCGTGCGGTCGGGACTAATTCGAAGCGGAGCGGTGATGGTCGAGCATCGGTGAAACTTTGGTGGTAAGCACTGCTGGTGCTTGGACCGGCAATGGGAATGTACTCCAACAATGGGGGATGATCAAGAAGTATTGGCACATATTGGGCAACCAACATCATGACAAACAGCAAGAATCAATTGCCAACAATCATGACAAGCACCATTGGCATAGTATCGTTGGCACGTATTGGCAATATGTGGCAACCAACAAAAATCTTGACAAACAGCAACAATCGATAACATACAAATTTGACAAACAACAACAATCAATAACCAACAATCATAACAAACAACCGCAATCATCGAGATATCAGGGGTGCACCCCCAAGAAGATATCGAGAATCAGATCCAGCCCATGATCCCAGTGAGAGTGCGGCACTCCGCTGCGGCTTGGAGAGAGAACAATCATTTTCCAAGTCGGTTGCTTGGTGTAAGGCGGTTGGTGAACATGACCAATGATAGCTATGAGAACCGTGGCAATAGCTATGAGAACCCTGGCAATAGCTATGAGAACCATGGTGATATTTGTGGAAATAACCATGCAGATTTGGGGATGATCAACAACCCACCAAGCTTCTGTGGTCATTTGCCAAGGATCGTCACCAGTGCCTATGTGGGGCCAACGAACAAGCAGGTGGACAACCCACCTGGTTTACAGCAACAACAAGGATGCTTTCACCACGCTAAGCCGGGATGATTTCATGAACAAGAAACAGTTGGTTGGTTGTGATAGGTGATAGGTTGCGATGGAGAGACCAGGTCATGCAGGAAAATCAAGGCATGTAAACTGTTGGATACATGAGGTTGACAACCAAAATGATCATGCGAAACATGCGGACGTGCAACGGCCATTAGTCCGGCGGCTTTACAACATTCAGCTATGCTGATTCCCGGCCACTGCATTAGAGTTTCGAAGCATTTTTCCGGATCATGGTAACTTCCACATAACCACTGGAAAAGAATGGAAGGGTTCTACCAGAATCCACCGGAAAGAGGGTCGCTTATGCCTGTCATTTTGGGGTCGCTTGTGCCTGTCGAAGGCTCTTTGTCTTGTGTGTAGCATGACATTCTTTGCTTTCAGGAGTGGCAGCACATATGTGTGCATCCATGAACCTTCCCCCCCGTAGCATCAACTTGGCTTGAACATCCACACGAACGGTAACATCCCACCCCACCCCACCCCCATCCCCACCGTAGCAGCAATTTGGCAAGTGATCCATTTCCCATGGAAAACGGTTTGAAGTGGTTTTACCGGGCTAAGTGACCCTCCGAAAGTGGTGAGAGTCTCAGGAAATGATTGTTTTACCGGGCTAAGTGACCCCGGTTTTACCGGTCTAAGTGACCCTTTGTGCGTTACCGGGCTAAGTGACCCCGGTTTTACCGGGCTAAGTGACCCTGCTCCCCTCATGATCAACGGTTATCAACCATTACCAGAATTAACTAAGCATTTTTGACCGTCATTAAAGCCACCATGAAGCAGCAAGATGTGCTGCTGCTACCCTCTGGTAGTCTAACATAGCAATGGAAATCCATTAATTGATTATTGATGGTTTGCCAGGGTTTCCTATTGAAAAAAAGGATGTTGCCATGTTACATCATGTTAAATTACCAAAGCGAAAGCATCATTTCTCCACTACTCCAACATGACTAACAGTTTACTACCATGTTGGTGTTTACTAGCAGTTTAAAATCATTTTCCTGACAGTTTAATATCATCGGGCGTTTACTACGGTATATAATCATTTAAGTAACAGGTTACGACTGTATATATACATATATACTTATATAATATATACAAATATATATATATATAATATAATATAATATAGAATGGCCCCCCCTTCCATCCTGTGTCAGGTCCCTGTGTGCAGCTTGTTTCGAACGGTAACACATCCCCCCCACCCCACCAACCCCCCATCCCCACCCTTGCATCCTGTGTCATGTCCCTGTGTGCAGCGTGTTTCGAACGGTAACACATCCCCCCCACCCCACCACCCCCCCATCCCCACCCTTGCATCCTGTGTCATGTCCCTGTGTGCAGCTTGTTTCGAACGTTGTGTGGCGTGCGCAAGTGACCCCAATGTGGCGTGCGCAAGTGACCCCGGACCCGAATCCACCCGTAGCTTACAGTAAGATGACTCAATTTGCCGTTGGAATCATCACAAACCGGAGATCACCAAAATGGACAAAAGCAGCTGACCGGGGATGATTGGAACGTTTGTTTCGATTAAACTGACATGACCCAACCGCTGACATTCAAACTACTAGTGTTGCTTGCGCACACTGGAAAATGATCTCCAAACCCAGTAAATGGAGGACATCTCCGAGATTCCACAGCTGTTCAACGCTGCTCGATTCAACACATCGGTCGATGTGCACAGGCACAACGACCACGACTCTGCTGAGTTCGAACGCATGCCGTTTGGAAACGCGAGCGGCCTGAATTCGTCTATGTTTACGGAGCAAAACGCGGTGGGTTTCAGAGGATGTGAGCACACTTTGTCAGCAGCTGACATATTCCATGCAGCCACTGATTTGCACAGGGTGTAGTATTTATTCTTCGTTACCATCAAGAAATGATGAGACTTCATAGTTGCTGATGCTTTGTGATTGACAGAATCTGGGTGTGTCCATGGATGTACCTTTCAGTAAACTAATATAGCGATAGAAACTCAACAATTTGTGCATGTATTCCCCTGAAGACAGCAATGGTTCATTGCCATGTTCGCAAACAGCAAAGGGTATTGACCCACAACGACGATGGTCTCGTCCTCGTCTCTTCCTCAGTGGCCATTGCATTTTCAAATGGGTTTGCTCGTAAGCTCCAGCTTGAGAGCTCCCACTTGTTGCTCATGGATGCTTCTGGCGTTTGATCGTCCATGACTAACGGTGTTGCATTCACGCAAGTGGTGGAACTACAATCCGGGACACAGTTGTGTAGTGGAGCTGTTTTCGAAGACCAAAATGCATCGGAAAGTGCATCTCCTCGATTGGTATCCCATCCCATTAGCAGGGGGAGATCACCAACGGCTTGGGCTACACCATGGTTATGAACCCCCGAATCGTGTATAGTCCAGGTGCTGTCTCCAGGGCTTTTGACTGCTGGATGTCAGGATGGAAGGGACAGAGCAGACATTAGGCCATTACAGAGGAAGTGGATATATGGATTCACTGAAAACTTCCGAGGTTGTAGTGACAAATGTCACTACACACTGCTGTATCAGCATCAGCAATTGTTATCATCATTATGAACATCATCAACATTGTTACTAATCACCATGATGTACTCACTAGTGTGAAAACCTTCAAAAAGTTCTTGCTCATGATATTCAACCTGTCTAACCCACTAGCAACGGGCTTAGCAAAACCGCACAGGGGGGCAAGTGCGATCATGGCATCAACCAACAATATCCCTGTGTCGTTTTGGGATATCGGTAAATCGATCCAGGGCGACAAATATCTATAGTTCTGATATCAATGCCTGCAATTATAGTGCAGATCGTTGATCATGACGTCCCAACAAACCAGTAATGTATATTAATGTGAGATAATGTGAGTATCGATATTGGCTAGTGTTCAAAGTTGTACTATCATAGCTGCACACCATCGCAGTCAATGGTTGATAATCAGCAATGGAGAACCAGTACTACCCTCTGGTAAACTAACCTGGAAGCTGAAAACCATCATTTTTAGTGGTAAAACCATTACAAGTAGTGGATTTTCTACTTCCAGGTTAGTTTGCTGGAGTGTAACCATTGCTATGCGCCACACCAGCATTGATTGCCTGTCCAACGTGACATGCGACCCGAAACCCACCGCGACACGTTGCTCGTGTAGCAGTTCCCTTTCCGTAACGGGATCTTAGACGTGGTCCAGTCAATGACTCCACTAGCAACAACGGGGTCCAGTTGGGCATTGCGCGACATGGCTGGGGCTGGTGAAGCCGAGCAATGAAGAGATAAGTCATCTAAACATTAGGTTTTTTCATGTTTTTTCATGTTTTTTCATGCTTTTTTGCTCCATAAAGATGGGTTTGACCAGCGAATCTTTCATGGCTGGTCATGGCTGGTCACACGTTGGAGAGGAGCTCACCATGGTTAGCCATTCAGCAGTTGACTGAGCTGGAGCGCTTGGTGTTTTCTGGGGCCATGGGTAAACGCCGGGAGTTGGATTCATAGGAAGGGATGATTTGTTTGGGGCCCATCATTGACCATGCTTGCTGTAATCATTCTTAGGAGATATGAATTCAGATAAATATATCCTCTTGAAGGGATTATGTAACTCAATTACATATATAACTCAGTGTATAATCAATGATGAAGGGTCACAAATGCGTCTTCATGTCGGATTCTTATGGATTCTTTTTGTTTGAATCCAGTATATCATGGTCTAACCACCCATGACTGAAAGCTTCGACACTTCCGCTCATCAAAATCAACCAACAACCGTGATAAAAACTGCAAAACCACCCTTCAACATGAGCAGGATGGATATCGCATGCACCGAGATATTGTTGACAATATGTATCCAATGTATGGTCTGCAATATCCAATACTGTACCAAACAAAAGTAATATCCGAGAACTGCAATGAATTGTTTATATACCCTCCATCTATGTACTCACATACCTGCAGACACACATATTCATACATACATGCATATATATATATATATATGGATATGTTTTTCCAATATACTCCACAGTAGGATGTATCGAATTTGACGAACATGGCAGAGAGCCGCAACACCCCATGGCAGCACGGCACAACTGGAGCCTGGACTCGATCGAAGCTTTGTTGATGAAACGCAGCACGCTTGGAGATCCGCACAGCGGGGTATCGTCATCATCATCATCATCATCATCATCATCATCATCATCATCATCATCATCATGACAATATTATAATCATGAACATCATCATTATCATCGTCATTATCATCACCATCATCATCATCATCAACATGATGATGATCATCATCCATCATCATCAATCATCCATTCTATACCCTATTGTTGGTCATTATCCAGTATAATTACCCACCCATTGACCGTCAGGAATCTCAGTTGACCAACTCTTGAGCCGTTCATTTGCACCGATTCGTATCCCATCCATTGTTTCCCGTTATTCACAAGTACTTAATTTTTATTCTAAACTATCATGAACCAAGCGTCGTCCACCGAGCCAGGGGTTCTTTTCCATGCAGCTCCCTTGCTCCCAAGAAGTTTTTCCATTTTTCATTCTTTGCCCGACAGTTGCCTTTGAGTTTCATCCTTTCCAGTTTTTGTCGTCCACACAAGGGAGTGACGATGACTTTTGCAGAGACCTTCATCCTCAGCGTAGAGCGTTTCCAAAAATCATGAACCTTGATGATTAAATATGAATTATCTTTCAAGTATTTATTTAGTATGCAATGATTGGCATCATAATAAATCATTATCGTAAACCACTCGACTTTAAGCATCATCAATCATCATCATTTATCATTATACATCGTGTGACCTTGTGTCATTCTCCGTCACTTAACCTCCATTCAACAACCATTGCAATCAACCCTTATCAACCATCTTAGCATCATTGATTCTAATTCGCACGTGTACCAACGAAGGATTTAGGTCCACGTCATCATTTGGGGCCCCATTTACCAGCCACGTTGCACGGCGCTTGTTTGGTAAGGTGCAATGGCTGCCACCAGTCACCACCCATCGATGTCGATATTTGAGCCCACCATCAGTTGGGTCCCGGCTTCCCTCGTTATACCTGGCTTGAAGAGCACCGATTGATTCAACCTGCGCCATATCGTAGACCCTGGTCGATGAACCTGGCAGTGTAATATCATGTAATATCCATCATTGGCTCAGCTGGTTCTCCAGAGATTCCCAGCTACAGTTTTGATGATTTTCCAGCACCCAGATTCCAAGCTGCAGATGTTTTTCCCAACACTTTCAGCGATTCTGAAGCATCTGGTGTTATGAAGCCAATCCTGAATGAATCATTTGGTGTCACTTCTGAAGCCTTAGATTATATTCATTATCACTAGTCTTATTACTACTACTAATGATTATGATAACTCCAGAGATATTCTGAAGCCATTCTGAAGCCCAAAAACTCATCCGCCCTGAAGCAGCTGGTGTCATTTCGCCATCGAGGAGCGTCGTCGAGGCGGCGGCCGGCGCACCACAGGCGCCAACACGATCCCTGTCACGTGGCAACCGCCAGAGGCAGGGGCATGGTGGCTGGGGTTTTCGTGGTGGTTGATGAGGATTAGTGCTGCTTAGTAGTGGTAAGTGATGGTGAACTAGGCGGTCAGCAAAGGCGAAAGCTGGATTAATATTATGGATCGATGATAGTTTGATGATGGTGGAACTTTGGGGATAATGACCAACAATAGGCTGCAGAATGGATTGTTCATGATGAGGACAATGATGATGATGATGATGATGATGATGATGATGATGATGATGATGCTGGTGGTGGTGGTGGTGGTGGTGGTTGTGGTGGTGATGATGATGACGATGATGACAATGATACCAATTTGATGGGAACTAACCGTGTCAATCAATTCATACAGTTGGATGTAGCCAGCAATTGACCAGGATACATCATGGTAAACGGTGGGGCAAAGCTGCCAGAGTCAACCACGATTGTTGGATGATGATTAGGATCGTTAAGGCAGTCAACGAGAATCGTTGGATGAATCACATGAACAGTTGAGGGTGACTATGGTGATGGTGGTCGGTCATTGTCATCCCTTGGGTAACACCAGTAAGCAACCACCATGATCATCATCCTTATTCATTGTTGATGACATCGTTTCATTATATAGCCAGTTAATGATGGTTAAGTAATGGTGATTAATGGTTAAGGTTCAACGGTGGTGATTGATAAATATGGCAGTATTGGGTTATTTGTTGCATTTCGGTTTGCCGCTCTCAATCACTTTCATTCTTCTTAATTTGTTTGCCACATTTTTGACCACAATGGAATGGAATGATGTGTTCAATCGACAATTCTTTCTGTAGTTGACATTGCGTCGCTATGGGTACTATCCAAAAAACCGAGAAGTGAACCTCCCCATAGCTCGACTCATGACTGGTCAGTGAGATGTGAAGAGCCAGGGGTAGAGATGGGTAGAGGCTATTGACCCAGAGCGATGTGTACGTAGGATTGATAGTCACCAACAGAAACACTGCCACCAATGTCCAACTACAGGACAACTGTTAAGCCAGCTTGAGCCACCAAAACGCGGAGCAGCATTGTCTATATCCCACTCGGTTTATGTTTCCATTCTTGCTTATTGGTTCCCGAACCAACCATTGTTAGTTCATGTATTGGTCAACAACCAAGCCCTTGTTAGTTACCAGCAACTGAACATTTTTATTGATCAAGCAAGCAGTTGCAGCTTGTATACAGTGTCCCTGCCCCCTTGTTTGATTGTCTTCGCTATTCACAGATGATTCAGATTGATTAATTGTATATTCTTCACCGACTATTGTTGATGACTAGGATGATATTCCCAGAAACCAACGATTGGCTTACAATTGCTGTTAAAAATCGGCAATTCAGCAGCAATGAAAGAACCCAGTGTTAGACTTCAAGTGATATCCAAGCCATTGTTTTCTAACGTTTCTTGATCAATCAACCAACTTGTTGTTTATATCCATGATTACTGACAGTTGTGGATGCTTACTGTCTATGATAATTAAGTAGCGGTTAACCAGTACTAAACCACCTACCACTGGGTTGCAGTGTTGATGATGATCAAGAACCACTAATAGTAGTACAAACAGCCACGGGGTCGTTAGCTTAGTTGTGGTTATTGTGAATTAGTTTCAATTGGTGCATGGTCGGTAAAATGGTTCCAGCATTTTAATGTACACTAACTGCCAACCACTTGCCACTTATTTACTTTCTCAACCAATACTGAATTAGTATTAATGAGGAAATTCACTATTGGTTGCTTATTGCTACTGAATCAAACAACTATGAATAACGAATTTCTAGCATATTGATCGCTACTTAAGAACTGCACAGCCTAAACAATCTAAAAAGAGTATTAAACATTGCCATTAATCAATCACACGATTTCTATTTTACTAATCAGTACAAACCACTACTTCACAAATATAACTGGTAAGTATTGACCAGTATCAACCATTAATCAACCGAATTAATAAACCAAATCATTTATCATTCCTTCACTTAGCAACTATGACTAGTAACTATTGTCCATTATCATTAACTTATCACCACAACTATAGCTTGCCACACAACTATAAATTAACTAGCAACTATAAGTATTAACTGTTTCCCATGATCATTGATAATTTCAATCATTTACCACCATTTATCGATCATTAATCAACCATTAATTAACCAACAATTCACTATTGCCCATGATCAATCATTAACTATTCATTCAAATATTAACCGTAACTATTAATTCACCATACTATTAATCATGAAATATTCACCATAACTATGAATTTGTCACCACAATTATTAACCATTTTACTATTGACTATTATCATTCATCATTATAGACTATCAACTTTTAATTATAAATATTAGATATTAAGTATACCTATCAACCATAATTTATAATTAAACTATATGACTATTAACTATATAACATATCACTTTTAACATATCACTATGAACTATATAACTATATTAACTATAACTATATCAACTATAACTATTAACTAATGACTATTAATCAGCACCCAAGCTGTTGTAACTTGCTCAGGGCACCACCACGGCCAAGTCGGCCCCGCCTGGAAGCTTAGGAGTTGGTCTTGAGGTTTCTCGCAGAAGGGACCCATGGTGGAACCAAGGGTGGATCAAAATATGGGGGTTTCATTAGGGGTTTATAGAGGGTTTATAGGGGTTTATAGGGGGTTATAGGGGTTTACAGAGGTTTCATAGGGGTTTATAAAAGGTTTATAGTTCAAGAAATAGAGGTTTACAATGAGCATAAGGGTTTCATTAACTATTTCCTTTGTTAAACTAACAAAATTTGATACGGATTCATAGTAGATATAGGAGTTGGATATTATCCATCAATTGGATTGACAATGTTAGATATAAAGAGGTTTATTGATGATTTACCATAGAACCATGTAGCTGATGATTTACTGTTTAATATAAGGCATTATTAACACGGAACCACCATTACGATCCATTTAGAAGCAACCAGAATACCAGCATATTTTGCTTACCAAGAATAATAGAGATGAAACCACTGTGCATTTGGTTTGGTCTGTCCCAAGGCATAAAACGTATTGATCGGCGAGCAACATGTAGGTAGGTACTACTACCCCTCAATGATAGTCATGAAACTACAATGGTGATGGACATCGGATAATCATGACCATTTCACTTTCGGCAGGGTGTTTTGGATGAACTTGAAAGCAACATGAATCAAGAGGTGCTTGCTGATTTGTTTTATATGGAATCGCAACAGCCACCAGAATCAGGTGTTTTTATGTGTTTTTGCCATTAACAATCGAATCGAAAAGGCGAAGCAAACAAACACAGCAAATATACAAATGAGTACTGTTGTTCATCAGCCCCTTTAAACAATCAACCAGCTTGTTACAGCTGATAACCCAATATATTAACTATTAACCAACTTATTATTCCCCATGATTGACCAGCTCAGTATTGGATTAGGGATCGCTTGGAAGATTCGACCGACTCCCTTCGCCGAGGCCGCGCAAGCCATCACCGCCACCCATCGGACCAGTGGGCAGAGGCGCGGACCGGGCAGAGTCGTTGCGTCATGACATCATGCCTTGTCGTTGTTTTGGTGAATTCAATGAGTTTTGTTGGGTTATTTTGAGTTATGTTGGGTTTTGTTGGGTTATTTTGGGAAATGTTGGGGTATGTTATTATCAACTAAATCAGAGGTTCTGTCAGAACATCATTGATGAGTTGTTGTGTTATGTTATTATCCATCATTTTTTACGTATCTAGAAAATGATGAGTTGTTGGGTTATGCTATTATCAATTATGAGTTATCATCAGTCATTACTTATCAGCTATGATTTGATGATAATGATGTGGTGACGTTGGGTTATTATCAGATGACAGATGACATTTAACTGAAACATACAGATAGGTTCACGGTAAACAGTTTCTATTTGTTGGTTTCTTATCAGTTCTTCTTCACCGATCAACTTAAAGTTGGCGTGATTTGAAATGGTTCTCATGTTTTTGATCATTGAGAACCAAGAACAATTATATAATATAATAGTCAGCAGTCAGCAAGATCAATGATAAAGTTGTGTTATGATCAATTCTTATGGGGTGGTCATTTGCGTTACTGGGGATGATTATTATTGATGGGATTTTAACTTTATCATTGCTATTCCAATCACTCACTCATCAATCATCATCATAGATTAGTCAACTGTCTCTATCAATAGTCAGTGTCCTTACTGTTTGGGAAATTGCCGTGAATGTTGGTCCAACCAGGACGGTCAATGCTGGACTGTCCTTTTCCAGATTGTTTCCACGGAGAGGAACCAACAATGGTTGGATATGTGGAGGAAAGATGCAAATTGTGCTGGCTCCAGTGTTCATGATGAATCAGTCATCCTTAGCTGTCATATGTGATATGTTAATCAGTATGGGCCAGTCTTGTTAATCACCTACTAATCATTGATGGCTAACTACTGGTTGTCAGCGATTACCGACCAGTCATGATTCACGTGATTAGGCTATTCTCAAAGCATCATTAACAGAAGTTGTCATGACTAAACCGTCATTTGACTTACCATCAATAGCCGTCATTCTCCAGCAGACAGTAGAATCACTGTAATCATCAATAAGCATCATGAATCATCATTGACCATCACCACTCAACATGATGTGTCGATCGTCAACTGCTATATGTCCAGGTTTAGACCGTGAAACATACCGTGGGGACGGTGGGGCCAGTGGCAACCGGAACACCTGAGGAGGTTGGAGCAGTATTTACTCAGAAATCCCGTGAGGTTGTAGCTCCTGAGTCAGGATGAACGAACTAAATGATTGACTGGTTGGTGGTTTCAGACATTTTTGTTTTCCCTAGTAATCATTAACAAATGGTTGGTTGACTGCTATTTTTCATTGGGGTTGAAACCATCAACCAGTTAAGGATGAAGTCACAGCTTTTTGATAACTCGTCAGGAAGTACTAGTAAGGAACACGTTCTACAACCATCAAAGACATTATTTCATCAGCAGGATACCTGAGGATGAACTAAGTACATGTGGAATGTGGATGAACTCTCTTTGGTGCCCTGTTGTTTTGCCAAGCAGCCTGTGATTCAGTCGATTCCGCCGTGACTTCCCATTGCCGAGGCCGTCCAACGCCTGCATGGCAAAAGTCATCTCAAGGCCGGCGTCCTGCTGGGGTTCCATGGGGTTCCAGGGGGCGCCATGGGGCTCCATGGGGCTCCATGCTGGAAGGATCAACCAGCAACGAACAACCAACCTGGAAGGATAAGCCATGGGGATCAACCATCATGATTGATGGCGATACACGATCAACCATCAATGAACAAGCAGGAGCTGTGAAAGGGTAACCATTTACTGTAACCAGGCAATAACGATCACCTAAACATTAATGATCAACCAATAGTGCTGAAAGGACAAACAAAACCATTGATCATGCCTGGCTGATGGTAACGCTGAACAATGTCAATATTTGTTCGTGGTCGGTGATGGTAAACACTGATTCCTAAGGTTTTCATGATTGTGGTCAAAAGGCATGCTTCACAACGGCAAGCAAGCTGGTTGGAAAGCCAGAACATCTAAGAGCAGTTCATACAGAAGAAGAAGTTGCAGCAAAATGGATACATCGTGCTGCCATAGCTGCTTGCAAAATCCGAATCTGGGTATGCTTCACTATCGCTAATTCTGGTTGGGCAGTTGGCATCTATGATACCGTTTCAGAAGCCACTTTTTTAGGCACCAGTTTCCAATAGATTCGCATTGGTTGATGGCACTCTTCGGGTCTGAGCTGGAAACCAACCAAACCAACAATTTGTGCAGCCAAGCAACCCAACCTGACGGGTTGAATTGCCAATGCAGCCAGGAGTACTGGCGCTGCCTGCACCAGGTGCAGCAGGGGTGGAACATGGTGGAACCCTACCTGTAGCTGAATGTCAGGTACAGTGCGCTCCTTGAAAGAAGGTTTCTCTTCCGTGGATAGTGTACAAATAGGATGTTCTGTTCAAGATTTTCGACGAATGCAGTTGTCAGTTCCAGTATGTGCACAGTGGACCATCCACGATCTACGAATCATGGCACGATCGAATGGTAAGATGGTACCATTCGCTGGGTCACGGTCGCATCCCAAGCCCCGAGTTTCGGCAGGTGGTCCGGCTGATGGTCATTGACCCACTGTGAAAGTGCCATTCTTCACCACTTATAAACCACGGAGAGCTATGGCTTCAACCATAGCATGATTTGACCTTGTGATGTTTGTTATTTAAAAAGGGATTACAATGATTAAATGTTTAGTGATGTATTTATTTTATTTGATATATTTAGTCATGTAGTAATAACTACGTAGTTATCTTATGTTTAGTGATAACTACGTAGTTATCTTATGTTTGATAAAAGATTCCATGTCCTACACAACCAAACCTTTCGACGGGCTCGTCACCCAGAGGTCAGTTCCCAGTCACCATGAACCATCAACAACCAGATCGAGCCAGTGGTTACTGGTCAACACCCCCCTTCTTGTGCATGAACCCACCATTCACCGTTATGAACCGTGAGAATTGATGACCCACCAGTAGTGTCATTCACAAACCGTTGATAGCCAGTGATGCATCGTTGATCAACGCAAGTGAGATACAGCAACCATCATTGGCCATCGGCTTTAGCTGCTTAAACCAACGAGCATTGATGAACACGGCTGACCATCATGAACAGCAATTAAGTATGCTGACCAATGAACTATCGTCTGACATTGAAGGCTAGTCAACAACAAACCAACCAGTGGTCACCTCTAGCACGACCTGAGGCAACCAACCATCTATGATAGTTTACCAAGCATGGCTTGACTACACAAAGCCATACCCCCAAGGTATAAGTTGGTCGCCAATTAAGTATAATTAACTATGGTTGTATTGACCACTCGCCTGGTCGTTCCCCTAGTGAACTAAGCGAACAGATCCTGGTTGGATGGGGAACAGTCCCTGGCGGAACGCTGTAGGTGCCCTGTAGGTCAACCCAGGTGGTTACCTCAGCATGGTGCTTCATTCAGCGCAGGAGCCAGCACATCAGCAGGTGAGCTGCGGTTGCGCTGCGTTGGTTCAGCA
>VSDK01028485.1:253725-271760 GCA_009767595.1 Symbiodinium kawagutii | reverse complement strand
TTGCTGTCTTGTGTGCAAGTTGCTTGAAGGTTGAAGTGGCTGTTTAACACATACAGGTCCATGGGGACATGCTTGTGGCGTTGTGTTGCTTGTATTTGCAAGGATGATCGGCAGATATCCAACACCCTTTTTCTGAAACTTGTTGAAGAGATTTCTTCTGCATCCCTCATCGCTCTGAGCAATGTTTGTGCATGTTTGCATTGTTGAAAACAAGAGATAACTCTGACAAGTCTCAGAGGCATTTGTGTCAGTGATCATTTCTGGTTTTATTCCTTGAATTTGGAGAACTCTCAGTCCGATGATGATTTTGAAAACTAATTAGATGTCAGAGGATGCGGCTACATCCGAACCATGAAGACAAACCATGCGCGTCGACTGAGGACTTTTCACCTGACATGATAGTTTTCTGTGTAAGTGAGCTGGTCACTTTGACTTGCGCGCTTGTTTCGCTGTCTTGTGTGCAAGTTGCTTGAAGGTTGAAGTGGCTGTTTAACACATACAGGTCCATGGGGACATGCTTGTGGCGTTGTGTTGCTTGTATTTGCAAGGATGATCGGCAGATATCCAACACCCTTTTTCTGAAACTTGTTGAAGAGATTTCTTCTGCATCCCTCATCGCTCTGAGCAATGTTTGTGCATGTTTGCATTGTTGAAAACAAGAGATAACTCTGACAAGTCTCAGAGGTGTTGCATCCGAAATATGAAGACAATCCATGCTCGAAGACTTCTTACTCGACCCATACTGGTTTTAGCTGATAGTATTGTTGCTCAGTGATGATGACAATTAGTTGTAATGCCATTGAAGAACCATATCGGAGGTAATTAACACACTAATTTTCACAAATTAACACTAACCATATAATGATATGATATCTGATAAACCATACTATTTAGCCAATTAGCCATATCTTTCTGTCACACGACACCACCCTGGACCGGTGCCCGTCTGAGGTTATTTGATGCTGGGCGGTGGCACCTCCACCTTTCGTGATCGAGGCAACAGTGCCTTTCGCCTCCTACTGCACGACACCACCTTTAGACACTGGCCACATGAGGTCAGCGCTGCGCCGTTGATGTGCCTGGTGCTGGTAGTTGTGCTTGTTGGTGGGCTAGGTTCTGCTTGTTGGTCATCATTGGTATCAATCCTGTCATTGTTTATTGTTTACAATCTCGTATCTGAATCATGATATTATATTATTTAGATGATTGAGATGATTAGTACAATAACATTTATCATCATTGTTACAATAATTCATTTTTTAGAATCATGATTGATTATTTAGATGATTGTTTATCGGCTATAAACAACCAATAGTTGAATTGATTTGTGAAATAATTTGATATCAAACGTTATGAATTTTGGTCGCTAGTCACTCCTGCTGTTGATGTTGATCTTCGGCATGCTGAAGCACTCCTTGATGCCACCAGGGAATGGTCAATCAGCATGGGTATCATTCGGGCGTTCTTTTTTTTTGCGAGGTCAATTGAAAAAGAAATTGACTAAGACATATGAAATCACCGGTATCGGGTGCTCAATAGTCAACCATCACAACAGTCATAACACTACACGACCATGCCGCATACATTGGTTAAATAATGGTTAGTGGCTACATGTTCAGTGGTGGGTATTTATAGGTGATGATAGCAAACAAGCACCGTTGATCATTAGCATCGGTTCAAGCAGCTGTTCTTGTTGAGCAGCAATTGTTGGTCTACCAATGACCTATGGTTATAATATGGGAATGTCTGCCAGCATAGCAATCATCAGTCTGCCATGTAAACTGCTCAAATGATTCCGAATTCCTCTTAAATGGCTTATATGCCAAGGCCCATACCAACTACAGCCAGATTTCACCACCAGAAGCAGCAACAACATCGGCTACAGCAACCAACCAGTGCATGGGAATCGTCTCTTGATCGACCATTCCATAAGGTTTGGTTTCTGGGGCGGCTACTCTAGAGGTGTCTAAGCTGCACGACATCAAGACCCAACCACCGCTCGTCAATCTCGTTGCTAGGCGATGCTTCAATTTGATTCAGGTGACTTCGATTTCCCAGCCCTGCAACCAAGGGTTTTAAGGAGCGGCCTGGGTGATCCATTGGTATCCAAAAAGGGGCTGCTGTGAGGAGGGCAAACTGATCTACAGCGGTTTGTTGCTCCATGAACCGTTGATGCTTGGTGAACACTTCCATGGACCAAAGGCTTGGGTGGCAGCTCGATTAGTGCAAGTCTGTGGTCCTATTTGGGGTTCTTAAAATAGATAGGGTACCCCAAAAATGGTTGGTTTACCAGTTAGATTGTGGTGGTCAATAGTAGGGAAGACCAATATGGTGGTTTCTCAAAACGGAAGTACCCCAAAAATGGTTGGTTTACTACGGTTAATGGCAAATAAGCTGGATGATTTGGGGGGGCCTCTATTTTGAGAAACCACCATATTGTTATGACCCACTGACCCATAGACATCCATTGCGGTTGCCGGAGCACTTGCCCCAAAATAGCAGCATGGCCACCTAAAAACAGCTCGTGCCACTTTTTGCCGCCAGTGAATGATGGATGATGATGGTCTTTGGGATTTAAACAAGTTGTTGCACAAGAGCACCTTAGCAACTATTGATAGCGGAGGGTTGTTACAATGGCAATCATTGCAACCAATAGATCAATTTCCTATGGTTGATTGGTTGAGAATGACTGATTAGTATGATTTTTAAACCAAGGGGGTTCATCATATCTTAGACCAATTGATGTACTACAAATGATTTGTTGGTGGACCGTGAGATCGATTGTTGTTTATTGATAGTGAAACAACCCCAAATCATCCGTAGCTTGCTGGCACTGTTCAATCGCCAGTTCAGCCACCAAGATTGACAGCTGGCTTTCAACCAACCATTACTAGCCCATACCAGCTGAGTACCAGCCCCAAAATCGGGGCCAGCCACCATGGCACCATGGCAGCCATGGCCACCAGCCGTGCCCCACCGAGGAGACTGCGCGCAGCTCACGTGGAGCTGCTGCGGCACCTCATCCGCCACGGCGCCATGCGCGACGAGGTCTCCGATCGGTCGCCGTCGCCGCTGCGAACCTTCGAACGGAGCTTGGACCAGGACCTGGCAGCGGGGTGGGGCAAGGGCCCCCTCAGCTGTTCACTTGGCTGGGGGAACGACTGGTTATGATTAGTTAACAACTGGTAAGATTACCAAGCTAAATGATAAGCGAATGTTAGTTACCAAGCTGAATGGTTAGTTAACAACTGGTAAGATTCGACTGATTATGTTGATTAAGGGTAACTAGTGGCGAATCTTAACGAGTTTGCAACCGGGGGGCCCACCTTGCACCAGTGGTAGCAATGATTGAACAAACACACTTTGTGGCGCACGACCAACCTATCCACATAGACAGAGATCTGTGTTTAATCATATTTATTACAGACATCTCCACCATCACAGATCCTGACTAGGGCTTTGTGCCAGTCCCTTGTGCATCAAGGCTCCCATTTGTGGAACCATGTGGAACCTGCCGTCTCGTAGGACGACGATCTCAATCCTTTGTTCATGGAGATCATGCCTGGTGAGTGGCTTGGCTGGTGAGCTGATTGGCTGAGGGGGATTTCTGTTTGAAGCATTGCTATGCTACGAGCATGTTTGATGTATAGTCAATTGTTGGTTAGTCCTGGTAAAGTGTTTGGTTGATGGTTCATGATGTTTGATACTGACTGATACTGTTGAGTAGTCATTTGTAATGACGCATAGCGGTTTAGAATGGTTGATTGTGGTCAATCATCTTTGACAATGGTCGATATCAGGTCATGATAGCCAACAAGAATCGCGTTGCCTTTTTCTCATATGTGGTTGTGGGTCAATATCCTTATCGCCTGGTGAACATCCCATAAGGGACCCAGTGGAGTTGTTGGGATGTTCATCCATAAGTTTGGGACGATTGGTAGTGACCCAGCTTGCCGTTGGTTTGTTGATATCCCACTTCTTTTGGCTGGCCTGTACTGGATGTTCACACTAAAGTACCAGAACTATCATCAGTTTTGACAGAAAATTCCTGAAAGTATCATCAGTTTGGGCAGAAAAAATCCTCAGAACACTTTCTTCCCCATGTCCTGCTGACCTACCTGGCTACAATCCATGGCAGCTCCAGGTTTACCTTTGAGGATCGGGCGTTGGTCAGCATGGTCACCGCCTACTTCGGCATCTTTCGATGGCAGTTTTGCGGCAACAGCTGCTTCTGGTTGATCGGAAAAACATCACCCAAAAAAGGCTTGTCCATGACAGAACGCTTACAATGACCAACCAAAAAATAGATTGGCCAATCATATCATTGTACAGTATGTTTCGCCTGCGATGCGATCAACCAATAGAACATGTTGTTTATGATGGCGGTTCTACACATTACCGTAGTTTTTTGCATATGGGTGCACATCATGAACAGCAGGCGTGATGTTGATGCCAAAGAATGACGGGAATGTTACGGCACCAGAATATGATGCATGCCAAAACCACCCAAAAACATACTTTAAGTTTTAACACAGAATTAACACATACATGCAGACGAATATGTGACTGCTATGAACATTTGATCACTCACCTTTTGCTTACGCACTTGAACATTTGATCACATTTGGGATTGTTTGATACTGTAGTCATTGTCTTGGTCATCGAACCACATCTTACCAATTCCAACCATGCTAAGTGCAATGAACTATATTATTGTTTTTCAATACTTTTGTTTCTAAACAGTCATCAACACAACAGGTATGGCAGGTATGGCAGGTATGGCAGGTATGGCTCAGCCATCCACTTCCAAAGTGGGTCCCGCTGAAACCTGTAGCCACACAATCGTAAAAACTATCATTCAAGATGATTAGGCATCAGAAAACATCGTCAACCATCACTATGACAATAAGTCATTAGTTATATATCATCAGCAGAACCATCATCATCACCATCATATTATGACCACAATGATCCACAATTTATTATCAGCAGCCATCATATAAGGCTGATTCGCCATCATTTGCCAATACTAACCATGATTTGGACCTACCCCTCTCCCTGTAACAGTCGTCAAAAGGGTTTACCTTTAAACTGCAAAATTCAAAATGATACTCAAGAACCGCACCTAAACAGGTACCATAAACAAGATCAATCGACGATGTTTGTACAAAATAAGAATCATAAGCTATACTTCATCTACTTTGGCCTTTTGGCAGCGATGCCTTCTCAGATTTTTGTTTTGGTGATCAGCCTGGCGCGCCAAAGAAAGGGACGGGAACAGACTCACGAGTTTTTGCGACAACTGGGTTTCAAATACATTGAAATTATCAATGCTGTGGATGGCGACAAGTGACAAGCTTCTGCAAGCGGGCGGGCGGCTGAGAAGAATCAACAATGCCATTTGGAGACTCAGTTATAATGCAAAGGGGTCTCGGGTCACAAAACTTTTGCGCCCAGGGAAGCTGGGAGCTTCCGGTTCGACAAATTTGTGGGGGCAGCATGGGTGTACTGAATCTCATGCAGCTGCACAGGAAAAAGTTTTGGAATGCTCGAGTTCTTGGCGCTACGTCGTGGTGGTGGAGGATGACATTGCCTTGGGAAAAGGTGCTGGCTCAGCCAAAGAATTTCGATCGTGCTTGGGTTTGAGCCGTCGCTACATCACCAACGGCGAGAAGGTCCTCCGCAGAGTAGACAGAGTGGGCAGCTTGACGGCCGGCCTCCTCGTTGTCAAGGATGAGCAAGGCCAGCGGTGAGACGGCTTCGGAGGAGTTGTGAGAAGTTTTGACTAACCACAAGCCAAAGAGCTTTGAGAAGTTTTGACTAACTACAAGCAAAAAAGAAACATATAATATATCAATTGAAATTATGTATTTATGAAAATATGTATTTAAAAGTATATAGACATATGGATTTTGAAATATATATTGAAAATATAGGTTGAAATTTCGGTAAAAACATAGTGCGATATATTTTGACATTTTTCCACGAAACATATTTACATATATATCTATATTTATATATGTATATTGTTTTGAAATGTTTATATATGTATATATATATATAGATATAGATATATATACATCGGTCCTTCTCTGCTAGTCTTCTTCTTTTCCTTTCTCTCTATCTTCTATATCCGTCCCTCTTTATGTTTGTTTCTCTGTCTGTCTATTTGTTTGTTTCTGTCTCCTTTGTTTGTCGTTTAAGGCAGTGTTTGTCTTCGTTGGTTTCTGTCTCTGCGAGCGTATCTCTTCGTGTTTCTGTGTCTCCATATCTTTCAGTGTGTATCCGCTCGTGTCTCCATGTCTGCTTGTGCCGGCTCACCTGTTTACAACTGCTTGCGAAAAATTTTCAGGGGCGCACCAGAATTGGAGCGCGTTGATGCTCTGTGGTCTTCGTCGATATTCTTATACCAGCATAAACAAAAATCCGAAGGTGCCCGGCATTTACAGCGCAGACATGGTTGTGCAAAATCACGCTGTTCTTTGGCGCGCTTGTTCTAACATCGACGATGTGATTGGTTGCGCGTTGGATGGCATGTTGCGGAAAGGACAGACAAATGACAACAGGTTTGGCTTCAACCATGAGACGATTTCCTGCCCATTTTTTCTTTTGCCAACTTGCAATGTTGGAACAAAGCGGGCTGCACGCTTTGAATTTACAGCTTTTGGGTGACAAGGGCGGGCAGGCAGGAAACAACACTGCCCAACGAAGATGAATTCGGTGAGCGCTGCTGCTCATAGAAGACTAGAAAGGCAAAAGCTGCCAGAGAGTCACCGAAAAGTTTGGGAAAAAGCGGAAGGGGCATCAAGAACATTAAGCAAAGAAATTTTAAAAGGATGCGGCGCGACGCAGGTTCTTCTGGAGGGCGACAACTCTGTGGAAATGGGCAGGGTTTTGACCGCAAAAGTTTTCCGCAACAGGGAGGTCTTGACAGAAAAATTTGGTTTCGGATGTTAATTTTTAAACAGATCTCAAATTTAAACAACAAAAGTAAAGCAAAAGTAAAAGGAGAACAAAAGCAAGGGTGGAACCAGGGAAACTTGACGAAAGTAGCAGCAAATTAAAAGGAAAAACAAAAGAAAGGCAATGTTAATTCAGGAAAGGCAGGGAAGAAACAGGAAAATTGGTGGAAATTAGAAGGAAATGAATAGGAGAGCCCGTGGGGAGGGAATTGAAAGACAAAGGAAAGAAAAAGGAGGAAAACAAATTCGGGGTTCCTACCAGTTTGGGACACGAAAGGTATTGGTTTGTCTGTTTTGTGCCTGCTCCCCGCTACAAGGTTTTGACGGCACAATTTCCCGTTACATGGTTTTGACAGCAAAAATTTCCCGTTACAAGGAGGTTTTAGCAGAAAAATCCTGCTTTGAATAGTTTGCATCGCTAAGATTTAGATTGAAAATACAAAGAGGAAAGCAAAAGTAAAGGAATATAAAGGGAAACACAAAGGTGAGCCAGGGAAAATTCAGAGAAAATGGCCGGAAACTAAGAGGAAAAATAATTTCAAAGGCTATTTCAGTTCAGGAAGGCAGGAAAAATGGGAAACAATTATTGGAAAATAAGAGGATGTGAATAGGAGAGCCCAGGGAGAATTAAAGGACACAGGAGAGAAAAAGGAAGGAATATCATTGGAAAGCAAAGGGAATTAATAGGGGAGCCAAGAAAAAATCAAAGAAAAAACGAAGAAAAAGGAAGAAGAATTAGAGGAAAATGAATAAGGCGGAACCAACAGCAAATGCATTTAAAAACAAAAGCCGGAAGCTGTTCCAAGCAATTTGTTTCCAAATAGCTAGTGGTTTGGATGGGCCGGGAGTCGAGATTGATGCCAAAAAAGTAAAAAAGGCTAGTCGATTCAATGGCCAGGTGATGTAATTTTAAATCAGGATTTGACCCTGGAAGGGGCGCCCAAATTTGACAAAACCCAATTTCCATCAAATTTTGTTGTGCGATTTCTCGTGCTCTAAATTGCGCTCACTGTTACAGGGAGGGGGGTAGGTCCAAACCATCACTACAACCCTCACATCATAAACCAACCATTGTTAACCACTCATCATTCATCAATCACCAACCGACCATCAATAACCACCAATCAAGCACGAATTCGCCATTCATCCCCGGAGTTACCCAGGTACTGGCACCTCACCGCATTTGTGGCGCCCTCCGCGCGGATCTGGGTGAACTGCGTGGTCACCGCGCTGCTCTTCGGCCTGCGCCCGGAGCAGCTCATGGCGATGGTTCCGCTGGAAGCGCACCAGGTGGCGACGGCTGTGGCGGCTTGGGGGGGCTAGGAGCCGGGGGCTGGGGGGTTGACATATCTACATAGCCGCGCGTCATACATGCACAATGGACATACCTTCGGTAGTTTGTTCGCGATTTTCATCTTGTTTGATGATGGATAGAGAAAACTGGGAAATGTGAATCATGTTCCAAGGGACATTTCGACCTATTTAGTGGGGTTTTTTTTCTGGGAAATGCTGCAATGCCTATCCTGGCTACCAGCGTTTCAGCTGTCTCAGGGGGTCACTGATAGTCATCAAAGCGAGTAAGCGGCTAAGCAGTCATTGATAGTGGTTGTATATCCTAGCGGTGAACCTGATTAGAATTCTATATTCCCATACTATCCCATGTTCCCATATCAATTGTATATGCATCCCATGTTCCAATAAGAACCTGATTGGAATCACTGCATCAATCATTGTATCTTCTGAAAGATTGTCATTGTAGAATTCTACATCCAATGTTCCCATGTTCATAGATACACATCCGAGTAATATTCTATATTTACGACATTCTACTATACCGATAGTCATTGTAGAATTCAATTCAAGATCGATATATATATATATATATATATATTCGATTTTTTTACAGTCTACAATATTCTTCTATATCGATATCTGTATACATATATTTATATAAATGCATTTAAACATAGATACATATCTCCCAGTAAAGACATACATCCCATCGTCCCATGGTTCCAGCGAATCAAGGACCTGCGCTTTCCCAGGCAACTCGCCGGGAAGCGAAGGAAATGAATCGACAGTGGCAGGAGCGTTTCCTGCCAGTGCTGGCCACTGGTCCGCAACCGTGAGGCACTGCTTAGAGCGGCGCGTCGGCAAAGCTCTAATCAGGGACAGCTATGTTAACTAAGTGGTTTATAATTTCTGATTAATAACATAGTTGCGCCATTTCATTAAGGTGCTCGACATGGTCAATCAGCTCCACAAAGTGATGAATGGCCAACAGTCAACTCATGTCATGAATCATGATGGGTGATTGATCGCTGTTAGAACCGATCATAGATTAAAAACGTAAATAAGGCGCTGACCAGAGAATTGGATAAGATGTTAACCAAAGGTCAGCCAAAGGGATCACAGCGGTCAATCGTGAACCTGATAGTTTGTCAGCGGCCGTCATTGGCCATCCTTAATCACTATTAAGCATCATTAAGCATCATTATCCATTAACCATCATTAACATCATGAACCTCCGATTACTGCAGGTTATTAACCAAGAAAAGAAACAACCATGAAGAATCACTGGTTGACAAACATCGAAATATCCAGGCTGGGAAAGGCAAGAATTGGCCGCCCACCGATACGGAGCGATCGTTTCACGGGGTTCACTAATTCAAGACATTGTGAATCTGTGAATTTGTATCAGAATCTAGTTGGTATATGAGTGTTTCTCAAAATAGGGGTACCCGCAAATCATCCAATTTCAATCACTTGTGGTATTGAGCCAACTATTTTTGGGGGTTCCCTATTCTGAGAAACTCCCATATGTTGATAATATCTATTGCATATCTGTAGATATTTTGATATCACAATTGCTATGATCGTTGACATTACGGTCATCATACTAATTATCCTCCATTGTCCGTATCAGAATCATGATGATCGTGATGATCATCCATGACATGGGAATCACATTGCAACAAGCAGAACGTCATGGGATGGGGAACGCTTTCAAACTAGCTCTAGTTGATCTTTGCTATATTTCCTCATTCGCAATATCAATTTCTTTGCGCAGCCAGTCTTTGCCAGCATTAACAGTCATTATTATGGAATTCATAAGACCCTGGTATTAGTTAATCAATCATCATAAGCGAGTATTAGCCATGATCATTCGCCAATATTATATCTAGTATTAAGTATCATCATCAACCATCAGCTACTAACCATCAATACTATCAACCATTTCTCAGCCACCATTAGAAGCAACCATTAGAATCTTTTCCCCCTAGTACTAAACCCTCCCCCCCTCTCCCCAAATACTAAGCGCCACCAGGGGTTTTTTATATTAGGGAGGGATTTAATATTAGGGGACCCGAACATTTAATTTAGGACCCTAATGATAAAAACCATTTTGACGTTTAATGTTTGCTTTATTAAATTCTTTTTTAAAACCTATTCAACAATTGCAAAAACCAACTGCACGAAGGGGACCCGAACATTAAATTTAAGACCCTAATGATAAAAACCATTTTGACGTTTAATGTTTGCTTTATTAAATTCTTTATTAAAACCTATTCAAAAATTGCAAGAACCAACTGCACGAAGGGGACCCGGACATTAAATTTAAGACCCTAATGATAAAAACCATTTTGACGTTTAATGTTTGCTTGATTAAATTCTTTATTCAAACCTATTCAACAATTGCAAAAACCAACTGCACGAAGGGGACCCGAACATTAAATTTATGACCCTAATGATAAAAACCATTTTGACGTTTAATGTTTGCTTGATTAAATTCTTTATTCAAACCTATTCAAAAATTGCAAAAACCAATTGCACGAAGGGGACCCTAATATTAAATTTAAGACCCTAAGGATAAAAACCACTTGGGTGTTTAGGACCCTAATATTAAGCATCCCCTAAGCCAAAGATTTTTAATAATAGGGGGGGAATGGTTGCTTGGGGAATGGGGTTTCCCTTTTTTTTTCAATTGCTACAATTAAAAGTACAATTGGCCAGAACCAAAAAAAACCAGAAGTGCACCCCCGAGGTGGTTGTTTGTATTAGGGGGGGGGTTTAGGAACAGTAGGAAGCGATTAAGCCACTACCATCAGCCATCATTAGAAGCAACCATTATAAGCCACTACCATCAGCCACCATCAAAAGCCACCGTGATAAGCCACCATCATAAGCCACCATTGGCCACCACTAAGTCTCAAATCATAATTGGGAAAGACGTGGATTAAAGGCACCTGCATCTTCCCGTCACGGTGAGAAAAACCTGGGGTGGCAAGGCACTTCAACACCTTTTCCTGCCGGTATGAAGCTCTTGTCAGCAAGATGATTGAACAGTATTCATTAAACATGATCATTGCATCCTAAACCATCATTTAGCTATTGATTAATCATGCTTAGGCATAAACATATTGCGTTGCACTGAATGATTATCATACTTACGATTAAGCAGTATTTCATCATTTATGAATGATTGACCATTCGGAACCATTGGAACCGTCATTATAACAAACCATTCACAAAAAATGCTAGGAACATCAATATTAGGAACCACTGACCATGAGGAACCATCATAATGTATTCACAAAAATATGGCAGTGGGTCAAAACCCTGATGTCCCCCTGGTTCCCCACTATTAACCATTATTTTCCCTACAATTATTGGTTATAATCCACCATTGGTTGGTTGGTTGGTCAACTGCTTGACCCATGGCCATCTTGAAATGTGCTGATCAATAGCGACTCGTGATGCCCTACCAACCGTTGGAGAGTGAGCAGTTGGCCCCACCACAGGTGGCCCCATATCAACAATTTGTGGTGTTTCTTGGTTTTGACAATATGATGGTTTCTCAAAATCAGGAACCCCAAAAAATGGATGGTTTAGTACTATAAATGACTAATAAGGGATGATTTGGGGGTATCCCTATTTTGAGAAACAGCCATATAGTATCATAGCATATCATCGCCGCATAACCATGGTATAACCTGGTATAACCGGGATATAAACATGGTATCATAGCTGTTTTATGACCATGGTCATGGCATATCATTACGGTGCAGCTACAATTCAGAAATATTCAGAAGGATTGTCGGTGTATCAGTGATTCATGCACATGAAGCCCATTCACGTTGCGTGTTGGCTATTGCCCAACTTTGGCACGCTTGAGAAAGACTTGTTTTCACCACTTGAGTATGAGGTATAGGAGGTTGATGGTTTCTCAAAATAGGGAACCCTCCAAATCATCCAACATTAGTCATGTTCAGTAAGGAAACATCCTTTTTTGGGTCCCCTTATTTCGAGAAACCACCAACGGCGGTCAAGAGCTTAGCCATCCCCAAAATGCTTGGGTGAACATCCCAAGAACTCGACGAGTTTGGTCATGAATTGGGGATGTGAACAGAACAGGGGTACCCACAGCCCCACAGCCATATCGTGTTGGCATTCCATCCACAACGTCATGAATAACCCCTGTCAACCATACGTTTCTCTTGTGGCATCCAACAACAAGCTTTTGTTTGGTCGTTGATATCCCGTGCTCACTTTCCTTGGCCATTGGGATGATTGGCGCAGAGTGGCGCCACAGTTGACCGGTGAGCCAAAGTGGGTGGCTGCATGACGTTTAGTAAGCGCCAGTCATGGTGGATCTGGTCACCACTATCATTGGGAGACGTTGCTCCCTTTTTTTTCCCCGCATAGTGATAGTAGCAGCTATAAATTACCATCAAGCCATTGGTTTTAAACCACAATTGGCTGCTATTAACCAGAAACATCCAACACCAATCATCCTCCGTAGTTGACTAGTGACTAGTATGAACAACCCTACAATAATCATATGACTGATTCTGACTGATGATAACAATCGATCCACTGATTAGGCATCATGAACCCCAATTCAACAACTATTACCTCCGCCAACCAAAACCGACAAAAAACGAATCTGGTTGGTGGTTCCAAACCTTTTTTATTTTCCCTAGTAAGGATCGACAACTGGTTGGGTGACTAATATTTTTCATTCGGGTTCAAACCACCAACCAGAAATTCTTCCATGGGAAACCCGAGGTTTCCAAACAACACCAGTTCCACCGCTCGGCCAGCTGAAGTTTCACCATGCTTCCACCTGAAGTTTCACCTTTGCCAGGTTCCACTTAGGTTGCTAAAGTTCAACAAGTTTTGCACCAGATGATGGTCCCGAGACGTGGCTCAATCCTGTGAAAAACAAAGTAGTGGCTTTGGACGGTATGTTTATGGGTTTTGTACGGGTTTTGTACGGGTGAATCTCTAAACCGTTTTTTCTCAAGACACATCAGGCTGGCTGTTAATTTTCAAGTGGTTTGGATTTAAGGAGCCAAGAAGTGGTTTCAGCTACTTTTTGGAGATTTCCCCTACGCAAAATGAAATAGACTGATCAGATTGCGCTGAACTACTTCTTGTGATGCTAAATTCTCAACTCGTTGAATCCAGCCAATCGCTGCAGTTGGGCCGTCTCAGCATCTTTTTTCCCGTGTCTCAGCCCAAAGAAGCCTCAACATAGCCGAGATATCAGCCCCAAAAGCGGTGTTCAGCTGGACCCTTGGGGAAAGACCCAGCTGAACACGCTCTTTTTCGGTAAAGATAAGCCCAACATGGCCGCAACATGAGCCCAAAGAAGCCCTCGCGCAGCACAACCAAAACCCAAAACTGACCAACTTCAGCTCAACATAGCCGAGATATCCGCCCCAAAAGCGGTGTTCAGCTGGACCCTTGGGGAAAGACCCAGCTGAACACGCTCTTTTTCGGGGAAGATAAGCCCAACATGGCCGCAACATGAGCCCAAAAAGCCCGAAGTAGCCCCTAACATAGACCCAATACAGACCCAGCTAGGCTCAGCACGGAACTTCATGAATGTGCATGCGTGTGTATGCTTTGAATCAGAGCCTGGTCATCACAACGTGATGCGTAAAAAAACATGTTTGTGATCAAGACATCATGAAATAAAATGTCAAGTCAGGATTTAAAAAAAAACATCATGAGGTAAAATGCCAACCCCCTCGTGATCCCGAGACCCTGGTCCTCACTAAAGTTGATTAGGTTTGATTTCCCCCGAAATACTGTAAGCTAAGGACAGTCTTTTGCATTAACACTATGAACCCCCGAAATTCAAAAAGGTCCTGCTAATTCTGAGAAGAGATGCATGAAAAAAAATTAGCTGGTCAAGTTGTGAACCAGTTGGTGATTTATCTTGGAGTTGGTGATTCTTTCTGAAGTTGGTGACTTTTCCGCAAATTGATGATTTGTTCTTGAGGATATTGATTTATCCTGAAGTTGGTGTTTTTTTCCTTGAAGTTGGTGATTTTTCTTGAAGTTGGTGATTTTTCTCGAAGTTGGTGATTTTTCCTTGAATTGGTGATTTTTCCTTGAAGTTGGTGATTTTTCTTGAAGTTGGTGATTTTTTCTGTAAACACACAGGTTTATGTAAATTACATGCGGCTACATATACTTGAACAAATAGTCGTCATTTTGTTTGCTAGTTGTAGTAAACATGTACTAAATTCAACTATATGAGATTTACATATTTCAGTATGTATATATGTCTATCTAAGTATGCACTAACTGTACATGAATACACATGTACTGTATACATCGGTAAAGTCTGGGTAGCCGTGGTTACGAAAATGTGCACGCAATACATGATGAAAATGTGCACACAATACATCAAAAATGACCGCGAAACCACTTCTGAGTGGTCTATCTTTGGCTGAAACCACTTCTTGGGCTCTTAGGTTGCTCAGGTTGGTCAGAAGTTGGTCAGGCTAGATCAGAGCTCCCAAGTTGGTGATTTTCCCTGAAGTTGGTGATTTTTCTTGAAGTTGGTGATTTTTCCTTGAAGTTGGTGATTTTTCCTTGAAGTTGGTGATTTTTCTCGAAGTTCGTGATTTTTCCTTGGAGTTGGTGATTTTTCCTTGAAGTTGGTGATTTTTCCTTGAAGTTGGTGATTTTTCTTGAAGTTGGTGATTTTTCTTGAAGTTGGTGATTTTTCCTTGAAGTTGGTGTTTTTTTCCTTGAAGTTGGTGATTTTTCTCGAAGTTGGTGATTTTTCCTTGAAGTTGGTGATTTTTCCTTGAAGTTGGTGATTTTTCCTTGAAGTTGGTGATTTTTCCTTGAAGTTGGTGATTTTTCCTTGAAGTTGGTGATTTTTTCCTGAAGTTGGTGATTTTTCTTTGAAGTTGGTGATTTTTCTTGAAGTGGGTGATTTTTTAGTGAGATGTTGTCTCAAGCTTGTTATTTTCTTTTAGGTTTGAAACTGGACAAGTCGGTAAGAAGTTTGTCAAGTTGGAAAGAAGCTGATGATTTGACGCAAGTTGATCAAAAGTTACTGAAGATGGTCATTACTTTGTGAAGCCTGCCAGAAATGTTTGAATTTTCCAAACTGGTGTTAGTGATTCTGTGTTTTTTCTTTGTGGATCAAAAAGTCATTCTCATTGAAAATAGCAGCCCCCAAATCGGAGCCATCATCATCCTCCAATAAAACCCCAACATATCCCAAATTATAAGCCAAACATAGACTCAGCATATCCCAGAGGCCAACAGACAAACAGGTACCCCGTGGGCAAATAAGGGCTCAGGAAGTGGTTTTGACCCAATGTCATCCGTCATTAGTTTCCCAAAAGCCTTCAACAAGGTGCAAACTACTTCTTTGGATGCTATTTTTCTAAAATATAAAACCGTCCGAACTTGAAAATTAACAAGGCTGGCATAATTATATGTTGATTTGACGAATTATGTGATTCATCAAGGATTCCAAGCAAACCCAGGGTTTTCAGTGAAAACCCAAGGTTTTCATGGATTTTGGCTAAAACCCGAGGCCGATAAGTTTATGGGGTTCACGTTACCAGGGTAACCACCACTTATAAACACTATTCAACAACTATCAACCGCTATTCAACCACCAGTTTATCACTATATAGCACCATTTAACAACCATTTAACCACCATTTCACCACCATTTCACAACCATTTCACCACCATTTCACCACCATTTAACCACCATCTAACAACCATCTAACAACCATCTAACCACCATCTAACAACCATCTAACCACCATCTAACAACCATCTAACAACCATCTAACAACCATCTAACCACCATCTAACCACCATCTAACAACCATCTAACCACCATCTGACAACCATCTAACAACCATCTAACCACCATCTAACAACCATCTAACCACCATCTAACAACCATCTAACCACCATTTAACCACTCTCTAATCACTCTTGACCACCATGACTCCGACCCATTCTCAACCACGACCTTGCAGCCCTCAGGACGACGCACGGGAAGTCTTCAGTCCGCCGTCGCAACCGCGGTGTCCTGGTGATGGCAATGGGCACATGGACAGCTGGTTGGTGGTTTTAAGCATTTTTAGTTTTCCAACAAGATTAAAACAAACCATAGATTTTCCAACAGCTAGTTGGTGGTGATTTCCAACAGCTGGTTGGTGGCACATGATTATTAATCAATGATTATGGTTGGTTGACTAATGACTAATATTTTGCATAGGGGTTGAAACCACCAACCAGACAGATATTGGTGGTTCGATCATGAAACGGATGGTTTATCATGATTTTGATCGATGATCAGGATGGATGGTGAGGGTCAGCAATACTGATTTTTAAACATTGTGATTGACCTTTCAAGCTCAAAGATTACAGTTTCTGGATGAAGGTCAACCACCAACACTTTGGACTCACCTGCGGGTGAGTTTCCTAAGAATTGAACACCAACATGTAGGCATATATATGCAGACATGCATGCTCACCACGCATAGCATGCCCTCGGAATATTTATGATTGTTCGTGCAAATAAACATTAACATAAATAGATCCATATGTATTTATACTTATTTACATCGGTATAAAAACACTTAAATATATAGATATATTCTTGATAAGTACTTATTTAAGTCAGCACGACACACATTGATGCTTGGCACACACACAGATCTATACATTTCATCATGTATTGTGTGCACATTTTCGTAACCACGGCTACCCAGATTTTACCGATGTATACAGTGCATGTGTATTCATGTACAGTTAGTGCATACTTAGATAGACATATATACATACTGAAATATGTAAATATCATATAGTTGAATTTAGTACATGTTTACTACAACTAGCAAACAAAATGACGACTATTTGTTCAAGTATATGTAGCCGCATGTAATTTACATAAACCTGTGTGTTTACAGACATACCATGCACGCAGAAATACATACATACATACATACATACATACATACATACATACATACATACATACATACATACATACATACATGCATGCATACATACATACATACATACATGCATGCATACAAATAAGCAAACATTATATTACATTACATTACATTGCATTGCATTGCATTGCATTGCATTGCATAACATTACATTGCATTGCATTGCATTACATTACATTACATACATACAGACAGACAGACAGCCAGACATGCAGACATGCAGGCATGCAGACATGCATACATGCATACATGCATACATGCATACATGAATATGAATGATTCTGTTCATGCATAAATGAAAGCATAAATGCACAATTCTTACATACATGCATGTTTTCATACACACACCGTATTGATGTTGTTGGTTGTTGTTTGTTGTTTGCTGTTTGTTGTTTGTTGTTTGTTGTTTGCTGTTTGTTGTTGTTGTTTGTTGTTGTTGTTGTTGTTGCTGCTGTTGTTGTTGTTGTTGTTGTTGTTGTTGTTGTTGTTATTGTTGGTTTTTCTTGTTTGTGTTGTTGCCGTTGTTCCTGATTGTTTCGTGTTGTTGTTGGTTGTTGTTGTTTGTTGTTTTTTGTTTCCGTTGTTCCTGATTGTTTCGTGTTGTTGTTCGTTGTTGTTCGTTGTTGTTTTTTGTGGTTTGTTGTTGTTTGTTGTTTCTGTTGTTGCTGGTTGCTTTTGGTTGCTTTTAGTTGTTTTTGGCTTTTGTTGGTTGTTGGTTGTTGGTCGTTGGTCGTTGTTGTTGTTGTTGTTGTCGTTGTCGTTGTTGTCGTTGTCGTTG
>VSDK01028485.1:197031-251227 GCA_009767595.1 Symbiodinium kawagutii | reverse complement strand
ATTCCTGAATCAGGTGACTGAACCCGAATAAGACCTTTGGCTACAATCTTTAAATGCCGTGATTGATGTCATCCTCCTTCTTGGCAACCGTGATGAAATCATGATGTTTATCAAGGCTTACCATGCATTTACCGGGTATGACTGCACTGCATAGTTCCCAAGAGCAGGATTCATTCACTCTATTGTTAAGCATGATTCATTCACTCTATTGTTCGTGTTTGTTTCCAATATATTAGTGACATGGGAGAGGGAAATTGATTACTTGTGTTCTCATTCTATCCGCTATATTCACTTGTAGCTGGCTACTCAAAATTGTTTCGGTTTTATCCATTTCATTTCCAGTAGTATCCATTCTTTCAATCGTGGCTACTGTTTCATCATCATCCATTCATCAATACTATTGGTAGACTACTCGGATAATCCATGTTCATTATCAGTAGAAACTATCCGGTATGTGAAGCAATGATTGATAGTTAGTTTATCAATAATCATTATCCAATGACGATGATGATGATGATGATGATGATGATGATCACCACTATCCCCCACCACTTACCACTTTGAATCAAGCATGAACCCATGATCCTGAACCATGTTAAACCATCATGAGCAATTATTCTCGAACTACTATCGACCATGATCAGCCACTATTCTCAGCTCTATTTATCACTAAATTAATGATTTACCACTCTTAACCGCTACAACCATCATCGGCCATTGGTTACTCTTGTTATTTTGCCTCTAGTAACCACCATAAATCACTATCATTAGTCCTTACTAACCTTCACCAACCACAATTAACCAATCTTGAACCATTGTTAACCACAACCCACCACCATTAACCGATCATTAAACCATTAATCAATCCTTAACCAATCATTCTTTCCAATCTCTTGCGCCATCAATCCCAGGGCTGTTCGCCGGTCTTGGTGGTGGCCGTCCACAAACCTCCGAGGTGCAGTTCTGTAGGGCTATGACACTTTGGTTGTGGTGAACTATAGTTATACAATAATGATTGATAGTTAATAGTGGTTACTTGATGGTTTATAGTGGTTGATATGGGTTGATATTGGTTAATCATTGGTCAATCATTGGTCAATATGGGTTGATAAACCCGTAATTGACCGTGGGTTAACCGATTGAAATTGATTAATTTGGGTTGATATTGGTTGATCATGGGTCTACCATGGTTAACCATTTGTTATTAACCAACATCAATATTTATGGCTTATAATTGTTAATGGATTAAGAGGGGTTGATCCTTAGCGAACATTGATATTGCTTAATAGTACATAATGGTAAATATGAGTCATGGTCAATGATGGTTCATGATGATTGAAAATGCCTTTGTAACAATGGTCAAACATAATTTGTAGTCGTTGATTACGGTTGATTACTGTAACAATGGTGACTCCTGGTGGCTCGCAATTGTCGACAACAATTCATGATGATTACTGCTTGTTGATGGTGGTTCATAGCTAGAGTTGACTATGAAGAACCATGGTTATGCATGTTGAATATGGTTAACCAGCATGGTTAATATTGGTTGGAACACTCCTTCTACTGGCAATGGTGAATCATGGCTGCTTGTGTCATTGATCATTCGTTTTGGATGTTCAAAACGGTTCGATTTTCAACCGTTGAACACTATTCCCATGTCTTTTTCAGCAACATATTTTGATCACTATTGTGTTGGTTTTTGATTGTGATGCAAACACGTTGATACTTGCTAAAAATGGTCACGATCAACATGTTCGGATGATGTTTGCCCTTGAGCATTGATCAGCATCATGAACAACATGTTGATACTTGCTGAACATGGTTGGTGTACCTGATATGGCGGAAAGTGATGGAAAGTGGTTTCTACTGGTCAATACTAGTGAGGAATGGTTGGTAGTTGCAATGGTTGATGCTGGCTGACCATGGTGTAGAATGGCCCACAATAGCTGATGATAGTGGAGAATGACTGAGCATGGCTGATCATGGTTGATTATGCTTCACAATGGACAACAAAGGTGGATAACAGTTGCGAATGGCTGTGCACGCTTTTGTCATGCCCTCCCCCCGCAGAAGCTAGGAAGTACAGTTTTGGCCAATACAGCGGGGACATTTGTCTATTTGAAAATGTTTGGTAATGGCTGATGACTGATACTGCTTGATAGTGGCTAATGTTGGTTGGGAATAGTCGGTAATAGTCCTTCATGTGTAGTATATGTAAGCGGATCATGGTGGGTAGCGCTTGAAACTATAGGCAATGGTGAACCATGGCCAAGATGGCTGCTTGTTGGCAAGTCGGTGGTCATTGTCAATAACTACGGTTGATTCAGGTTGAGTACTGTTGCTGCTGTTTGAAAAAGGTCAATCACCGTTGATAGTGACTGCTTGTGGCTTGTTAGATAGATGTGCTGCCTTGGTGTTTCGCAACATCTCGGTGAGAGTTGCCTGACATGTTCATCAACTTTTCCGCCAATGAATTTGAGTGTCCAGGACAGGAATTTTGTTGCCTTTTCAGGTAGACTTTCAGCTTCAATTTTTAGTGATGTCAATTGGAGACTCCCTTTTCAAGATCCAGTGGAAGGTTGTCCGTGAGGCATAGGCCAGTTTCATTGACACCCGGGTTGCCGTCCAGTGTGTAGTCAATCTTAATATATCTTAATCATGATTAGTAATGATCGTTATTGACCATGATTAGTAATGATCGTCTCTAATTTAGTAATGATTGACTACACGATCTTAATTAGTAATGATCGTCTCTGAAGTTTGCCATTGCCGGTCAGAATTAACCACCATTGATAATTGATCATTATTGACCATGATTCATTTCCTGACCAAGTAGCAATGATCACTCCCTCTTTGCCAGTATCATGACAGTTATCAATCGTTTATTAAGAATCCTTAGATTATTAGTCAAAGTCCAATCTTATTCATCACCATTCTTATTTATCATGGATAATCCTTATTTGGATGATTTAAGTTACAAGAAAAAATATCTATTTGGATTTATCAGGTAATTTGTCCAATCATTCTTATCCTATCCTTTGATTATCATCAATCATCATTATATCAGCATTTATGATAGATAACCAAAATCAACTATAGAAACTAAATGAATAACAACTATATCTATATATATATATATAAATGTATATAGCCAATAAATCAACAATTTATCATCAATATTGTACATTTTCAATCCTTATTTCCCCCACGGCTCGACTCGCCACATCACCTTCCCCAGGCCGCGAAGATCCAGCGCAGGCCGCGCTGCAGGCAGCGCAGGCCGCGCGGCCTCCCTTGGAGCGTTTCCGCTGGGCCTTCGTTCATCGGGGCCTGGAGGCCTTGCGGAGTCGCTTGTTGACGCGGCAGGAGCGCAAGGGGAGCTGTGGTGACAGCTGTGGGGATTTTTGTTTGGGGTTTCTTTATATAGAGGATTATGATGGATTTTAGAGATTTATAGGAGATTATAAGGGATTATAGGGGATTTATAGGAGATTATAAGGGATTATAGGGAATTTATAGGAGATTATCGGGGGTTATAGGGGATTTTAGAGATTTATAGGAGATTATAGGGGGTTATAGGGGATTTATAGGAGATTATAAGGGATTATAGGGGATTTATAGGAGATTATCGGGGGTTATAGGGGATTTTAGAGATTTATAGGAGATTATAGGGGGTTATAGGGGATTTTAGGGGATTATCGGGGATTTATAGGAGATTATAAGGGTTATAGGCGATTTTTTGGAGATTATCGGGGGTTATGGGCGATTTTACGGGATTTTTTACAGGAGATTATAAAGGGGTATAAGGGATTTATAGGACATTATCGGGGGTTATAGGAGATTTTAGGGGATTTATAAGAGATTATAGGGGATTATAGGGGATTTATAGGAGATTATCGGGGGTTATAGGGGATTTTAGAGATTTATAGGAGATTATAGGGGGTTATAGAGGATTTTAGGGGATTTATAGGAGATTATCGGGGATTTATAGGAGATTATCGGGGGTTATAGGGGATTTATAGGAGATTATAAGGGGTTATAGGCGATTTTTTGGAGATTATCGGGGGTTATGGGCGATTTTACGGGATTTTTTACAGGAGATTATAAAGGGGTATAAGGGATTTATAGGAGATTATCGGGGGTTATAGAGGATTTTAGGGGATTTATAGGAGATTATAAGGGGTTATAGGCGATTTTTTGGAGATTATCGGGGGTTATGGGCGATTTTACGGGATTTTTTACAGGAGATTATAAAGGGGTATAAGGGATTTATAGGAGATTATGGGGGGTTATAGGAGATTTTAGGGGATTTATAAGAGATTATAGGGGGTTATAGGGGATTTATAGGAGATTATTGGGGATTTTAGGGGATTTATAGGAGATTATAAGGGGTTATAGCGGGGGTTATGGGCGATTTTACGGGATTTTTTACAGGAGATTATAAAGGGGTATAAGGGATTTATAGGAGATTATCGGGGGTTATAGGAGATTTTAGGGGATTTATAGGAGATTATAGGGGGTTATAGGGGATTTATAGGAGATTATACGGGACGGGAGGAGATTATAGGGGGTTATAGGTGATGTTACGGGATTTATAGGAGATTATAAGGGGTTATAAGGGATTATAGGGATTTTTAGGGGATTAAAGGGGTTTATAGAGGATTTATAGGGGGTTATAGGGGGGTTATAAAGGATTTATAGGGGATTCTATAGCGTTTCAAAGGGGATGACAGGGGATTCTAATGGTTAATGATGGTTTACTAGTGGCTAGAGCATAGTGGGGTATAATGGTGGCACCAGGCTTTCTGAATTAGGAGATTATAATGGTTGATGATAGGGAAACCTATGGGATTTCCTAGGGATAATTGTGGAGATCGTTTTCTAGGGGATTAACTTGTGGTAAATGTTGGTTTATAGTGTGTAATAATGGATTGTAGCGGGAGATCATAAGCGACTCTAGGCGGTGGTTGATCATGGTAGATAGTGATAGTGTAGGGGGGTCATCAATATGGGTTGTTTGTAGGGCATTATAGGGAAACCATGGGATTTTCGGTGGTTGGTTAATAGAGGTTAACTATGGGGGATAACCAGCCATATTAGCTGGTACAGTGCATTTGGAAGGGATTGTAATGGTTAGTAGTAGGGGGGTTTTGTCTTCACACATTATGCTTTGGTACTGTTAGATTAATTTGGGAATTGCAAGATACCAAGGTATATTCAAACAATTCACCTTATACACTTGTGTTTGTTGCGGCGTTGGGTGAATCTACCAGAGCTAATGAAACAAGGTAAAGCAACTCACTTCATAAACGAACCGGAACCCAAAAAGGCGAACGACTGTTTTCACTCACAATCACTGATCAATCATGGAGGCTAATTCCGCCACTTTATGACATTATCAATCTTAGTTTGACGTTCAATTTGATCATCGATTCAACTACTTGTTACCATTGAGTATCAACATTACCAGCCATTCGTCAACCATGTATGTTGATCAACCACCAATGATTGATCAATCAACAGTGAAACCAAAATGAACCACTTGCTAACATTGATCAATCATTCAGTACTCAATCGCCCCATCAATCATCATCCTTCAACCATTAGGATCCATTCTCATCCACCATTATCATCCACCAGGATTCCACCAGGATTCAGCCATTGATTCTACCATTGTCACCAGGATTCCACCAGGATTCATCCACCACCAACCAGATCATTCACCATTTCCCAACCAGATCATCCACTATGATCACCAGGTCACCCTCACCATTCCACCATTGAAACCCCATTACGAAACCATGGCGCCAGTGACCACGTGTTCGAGCCGTGGGGGTGCACCATCCAACCAGATCATCCACCATTGGTGGAGCATGATCATCCACTGATCGGTCACCCTTACCAGAAACGCCATTGATTCATTCCAGCATTTTTTCCACCAGGATTCCAATAGTACTTCCAGTATAGCAATTATCAACCATGGCTTATCCATCGATCATCAACCATTGCCCATCATGAACAAACCACATATCAGGATCAGCCATTGATTTCACCAGGCTTCCAACCTTCGGCTCTCCCGCCTTCCAGGACTTAGCGGTGAAGTGGGACCAGCAGCTGCCATGGACGCGGCAGATGTTGCAGTGCCAGGACGGCTGCCGCGCGGCTGCGAAAGCGCAACAGCGCAACGCGGGTGAAGGTTGGGCGCAGGAGCGACCTGAGGGGTTCAGAGGTTGATAGGCTTACTTACCTGGTTCATAGGTCATGGTTAATAAAGACTAATGATGATGATTTATGGTGGCTAGTAGAGGCAAAATAACAAGAGTAACCACTGGCTGATGGGCTTAATAGTGATTAATATGGGTTAATCATGTGGTAAAGATTGGTTCATAATGGTGATAACAATGTTTCATCATGTGGTTAAGAGGTTGGTTAACAATGATACAATAGTGGTTAATGATGTATGCCAGCATTGGTTGGTACGGGTAAGTAACTCTTCATAGTGGTTGCTAGGGTGAACAATGGTTGATAAACTGTTCATAGGGTTTATAGTGGTCACACTATGGCACACTAACCTGGTTGCGTAGAAAATCCACTATCTATAATGGTTTAACCTTTAAACATGGTGATTTTCAGGTCCCAGCTTACTTTGTCGGAGGGTGGTAATGCTTGAAAATGGTTAAATCTTAACTAATGATGGTCACCAACCATTACGAATAGTGGTTGGTTTGGTGGTGGTTACTTCTTGATCACTAATGATTATAACTAATCATTAATAGCCATGGGTATGTAATAGTGGCTACGAGAAGCAAAATAACAGGATCAACCAAGAGTAGCAACCAAACACAAATACTGTTTGATCATCAGTTAAAGACATCAAAGACCAAATAGTTGGTATTAGCTTGCTGCAAACCAATTAAAACGGTTGATACTGATCAATCGTGATGCTTGAGAGGGTTGCTGTTGGCTACCATGATTGATACTTACTGGTATTAATTAGCGACTATGTTTCTAGTGTTGTTGCATATCACGGGCCATCATTCTATCATCAGCAATCCCCATGTTTGACCATGATTAATCTGATTTTTCAGACATTCAGTTTGATTCAGCTTGCCAACATCATACTTCCGCCTGATTAAGCCATGCCAATATTAGGCCCTGTTGCAGTATCCGTTTTGTTTTTCAATGGGATATGGTTGGTCATTATCCACCTCTCATTATATCACAGTTATCAAGACCCTTTTTAACCATATCATGACCATAATATAATAGGACCCATATATTCCATCATGGTCGGTCATCAACCATGATCGGCCGTGATCCGGCCTTCCTTTCTTGACTCCACAGGCAATGCAAGATGGATCCTGCATGGGGCATCACTCAGGACACTTAATACCTCTCCGTGATCGCTTCAACGGGGTGTCCGCGCCTCCAGCTACGAAGGGGCCTGCTGTTACCACCTTTCGATCTTGCCGGCATGGCTCACCCCTGATGTGTCTCGCAGCCACACTGATCCATGTTGCCCTTCACCCTTGCACCCGTTAGGGATCTTGGGAGCACTGCAAAGGTGCACCAAAGGCGGCTGCCGCAAAGGCCTGAGAAGTGCATGTTGCCAGGAAACTGGACGTCAGTGACAACCGCGATGAGCGCTGCCACCATGAGTGTCATCAGCGAGCCATTTCGAGCCATTTTGCGAGTGCATCCGGTGATGCTCGCTACGGAAAACTTTTGTGCCATAGTGATTGCGGAGTTCAGATGCCGGATTTGAACTAGGTGTCATGCTCTCCGCCATTACCAAGCAGCATTTGCCATGATCAACAAATGTTGGCAATTTGTATCCGTTATGAATTATGCTGAACCAGTATTACCCATTCTGATCCACCAACATTTGCAATGGATAATCATGATCAACAATGACCAGCCATTTCCGCCAAAAACAACAATTATCATCCATGGGTCACCTATCTGCAGCCTACATCCACCATTCTGAATCAGCATCAGCCGTTCTCAAATGTTCTCAACCAATTGTATTACCCAGTATCAGCCACCATGTGTCAGTATGAGTCAGTACTTAGCTAACATTGACCGTGATTAACCATCAATCAGCCATCATTAACCATCAAAATGAATTAGACATTCAGTTAGGAAATAATCATGAGCAAGCAGCAATCAGCTTTCCCCAATCATGATCAACCATCAATATACTCAACCACTACTGTATATACTGAACCATTATATACTCCAGAAATCATTAAGCATCCACCATTATCCAACCATTATCAATCAACCAATATCCACCATGATCCATTATATACTGATGGATCATACTCAACCATCACCATACATTATTACGATCATGATCCACCATTATACTCAACCATCAACATACTCAACCATTCTCCACCATGATCCACCGCTTGCAGGACATCTTCCAGGAGACCTTACTGCAGCATGGCCGCGAGTCAGGAAGCGCTTCGTTTCGTCTACCAGGTGCCAGGCAGAACCGCCAAGAGGAGCTTGGTATAGGGAAACTCATGGAACTGTATGAACTCAGTGGGATGGCTCAGTATAGCTTAGTGTAGCACAGTTGGTATAGTTTAGAATATGTTGGTTTCTCAAAATAGGGAGCCCAAAAAATGGTTGGTTTATTTCTATAAATTACTATAAATGGATGATTTCGGGGGTCCCCCTATTTCGAGAAACCACGATATATGGTATGTAGTTTAGCTAAACTAATGGGATGATATCATTGATATCGCTATGCCTACTCACTCTGAAGGGATGATTTTTGGCATACCGTAGCTGATGAACCTTTGCCCACGAAATGATTATGGGTTAGTGTAGCATCAAATAGTTTGTGTGGCTAAAGAAATGATGGGGCAGTTGAAATCAGTACGAAATAACAAGGCAATTCGATTCAAGGCGGGCGTTGTTTCGTTTTTGTCGGGGATTGAGAACCAACAAAGGACAAATAATTGTCCGATGACGAGTCGGATAGAATGGGCTGACACTGGGAGTAGCAGTGGACATAGTTGAATATGAATGGTCAGCATGAGTTGCAAATCCAGTACAATGGTGGTACCACGGCTGAAACCTGCCGTAATTGATTATTCAAAGCTACTTGGATGTGCAACCCCATTTGACGAGTAACTGGAAGCTAACCATGGTGATAGGGGTTTTGAATTACCCGGCACCTTATAGGGTCAGAAGGCTGGACCAATGATTGCATCTCATTTATAACCCAGCTGCACATCCAAGTAGTGCAAGTTCGTAGCGATTCATCATGCTTTCCTTGTCATCCTAGCATAGAGATACTGGGCCGGGGGAAGCATGCAAAATGGTAATTCTGATTCTAATAGATGATAGTAATACCTGCATGATTTAAAGGATAATAATAGTTGATAATGAATTTTGGGAATCGTCATGTGCATTGCGAAGCCAATCAACACATCTACTCTTAATAGAACATGTCTCTTAAAGCCCGGAATGAAGGAAACTTGGAACTGCTATTTGTACACTGTACATTTGGGATCGCTGAATTTATCCTGAATTTTGTGCGTTTGGATATATGACCAATGTTCACCGACCTTTGATTACTGATATGGACCCATCCCCATATCAGTGGGTGAATCGGACCTTTAAAGAAGCACCGACCTCTACATGTTTTGAGTGGCCACCCTGGATGTTCGAAGCACTCATGTTTCAGCACCAGGTGATCTGGGAAAATCCACCGTGGAAACGATTGCTTGGGCCACCAATCATAGGGTTTCCATCAACTATAGCCAGTGATCAGCTAACCGTTGTTGTTGGTTAGTATCCATTAGTTGACCACCAACCACTACGGACAATCGACCATTTCTGGGACAGGTGATTTGGAGCTTTGCATCCAGAGATTTCGTTCGACTGCCAGCGTTTCTGGCGGCGTTTGTGGTGGAAACGAGTTGGAACAACGACTCTTCTGTCCTCGGAAGCTGGGCTTCAACAGGAGTTGCCTGCCGTTGCGGCTGGGTGATGGGGATCTGTGGTTCGCCATGGCTGATGTTGTATGGCGTTGTACTGGTATAATGTATCTGGTGGTTTCTCAAAATTGGGAACTCCCCAAATGGGTGGTTTGTTACCAATACTGATTAAACAATGATGATTTGGAATAGCCCTTTTTTGAGAGACACCTATATTGGAGGGTTTCCATGGGAACAAGAACTGTTCATCAGCTTTGTTCCTGTATACGGTGTTATTGACGTATCTGGCTTTGAGGCGTTCTTGATAATTAGTCAATGCACTAGGTATGTCACTATTAACATCTATTAAGCAACCGTAGGTGTCCAGCCTGATGGCTGCGCATCCCAAGTGCAGGATGCTTAGGATTGACTCGCTAAGGAACACACAAATCAATCCCTACCCGCAACCAGTTACCTCTATAGTAGGCAACCAGGGAACCCCAAGTAGTCTACGCGGGATGGTCACCTATTATGTAGGCAACTGGAAGGATGAGGAATGAATCTTGCAAACTGTTTTTTTCGTGGTTCTATACGATCCGTTGTCATCTTCACCCAACCATACGTAGGTACCCTCGTTGATCTATAAAACAGTGAATCGAGGGTTGGATCTCCTTTTTCCTGAGCGTATGGTGTGGATGAAATAATGGTTGCAGATGAATGCAGATTGGGGCTGCAACCATTGAACCATGAAGGAAAGCATTGTAGGTTGAGGCCCGCACTGGCTCACAGATGTTTGCCATTGTCCATTGATTGGTACATAAGATACCGCTAGATACCAACAAACAAAGATGGTAATTGATATGGTCGCCAACATATCACGATAATGCTTGAAAAAGACAACTATAACATCTTGCATATTTGCCTGCTATTGTTGTTACATGCAGGTTTTTGCAGGTTTTTTTACATTATCACATCACCACCATTTGTAAACTATTGCTCAGCAGGCACAATATATCACGATTAGCTTTCTCTAGTGTTACGGTCACTTCTACCAGAAACTGGAAACAAAATTGAGCCAGCATTATTGAAGATTCCTGTCACCTTGTTACTCGATGCGACCACTGCTATAACTCTACTGGATTTTTTTTTACTACAATTGTAGAGAAATCTATAATCCACTCAACCACTGTCAACAACTACCAAACACTCTTAGTCTATGATTTGGTGGTTTCTCAAAATAGGGGTGCCCCCAAACTATCCAATACTAGTCATTTAGTAGTAAACCAGCCATTTTTGGGGCTCCCTATGGCTTTTGAAACCACGAATTTATAACCCAATACTAGTCTTTTAGTAGAAACCCAGCCATTTTTGGGGCTCCCTATGGCTTGAGAAACCACGATTTCATTAAATAATTGACCACTGTAGTAGATGTTAGCAACTAGTAGATGTTACTTCATCATATTGTGAGAAACTAGTAGATGTTAGCAACCACTACCGCCATCCACCCGGCCCAGGCCCAGAGACACCGTGGAGGACCTGATGTCCTCCACTGAGCGGCTGCTGCGAAAAGTCCTGTGCCTGGGATGCGACGTATCCCAGGTCTGGATGGGGTGAACTTGCCTACAAGGTGGGCCCCCAACCACTGAACTAAGTTGGTTTATAACTCATCTAACTAGGGTTAACTACCAGTTATAGGGGTTATAACCCAACTTGTAACTACTGGGGGGCCCACCTTGTAGCAACCTGCAAACTTTGAGGTTTGGTGATTCGTTCAATCAGAGCCTGGATCGGGTCAGCTTGCCGAGCAACCTACGAACATTGACTTTGGGCAAAGGTTTTAATCAGCTCTTGGACAGGGTGACCTTGCCAAGCAGTGTCGACAGTTTGTCTTGGTTTCACATGGTGCAGAATGACGTTGGTCAAACATGGTCCTGTCAGATGACGATCCGAACGCGATAAGCGCAGCATATGTTTTTTTTTGTTGTTTGCGGATCACAAGCCGCCACGCTGGATGTAAAACAATTTGCTGGGCATCGCCTGCGATCATGGGTCGTAGTAGAGCAATGTGGATCATCATTTTGTGCAGTGGATCTTCTTTTGTTATTATCCACTGCTAATGGTTGATAATGATTAGTAGTGGTTAAATAACAAGCATTATATCAATTTTGAAAACAGTCATCATTGGTACGATAAATGTCACTACCACTGGTACCATCGTTGCTGTCGTCATTGTTGCCGCGGTATGCCTTTGATTGTGGATATTGTGGCTATTACGCTCCTGGTCATGACAATGGTTGCGTTTGTAGTGCTTACTCCCCTTGGTAGTGCACTGTTGTTGCTAGTATTGTTGTTGTTGCCGTTCCTGTTGTTGTTGATTGTGGTTGTGGTTATAGTTGTGCGGTGGTGGTTGTGGCTGTGGTTGTTGTTGCTGTTGTTGTTGTTGCTGTTGTTGTTGGTCTTTGGTTGTCGGTGGTTCCTTGTGGTTTTTGTTCAGAATGATGTGTGCATTAGAAAGTACCCCATTGGCTGCCCGCATGACGCAGAACAGGATCAGTGACTGCAGTGTCGGACAGGGCCCACAGATGAAAAGATACGAACAGTTGGTAGGCAAATGGGATCTTGCATGGAATCACTTGCTGTAATGAATTCAATAGATCAATAATATTAGCGAATCTGTGTTTCGACGTTTGATGTGTCATTTAGGCAGCGTACTACCATTTGATACAAACTATTGAGAACTCATGATATTTAGCACCTATTCTCGTTTGTTGTTTTTGAGTATCATTATTCACAAAGGGGGGGTTGGTTGCTGTTGGTTAACTACGCCTATGTTTCATGGTCAAAGGGGTTGAAATCACCAACCAGTATTAAAACCAGTTCCTGTTAGATATGGACATGGAACTGTCCATTTAGATAGTGTGCCCGCGGTATGTAGCAGGTTCTTTCCTAGATTAAACATGTTTGTGATGTTTGGCGCAGGACATGGTTGGGCGCTGCACAGCACGTTGATGTGACTGGACCTAGACATAGATGGGAGGTGGTCGTGGCTGGAATACCTAGCATCAATCAACCATTGATGAAGCATTGTGTTCCCTACGATTGTTTGTTTTTGTTGACCATTGTAACAATCAATTGGCCATCTATAAATCAACCATTCCGAAACATTCCACTGATATTATCCGATCACTGATCATCATGAACCGCTATTCAATCATCATTTACCACTATCAACAACCATAGAGTTTTGTTAGTGCCGCCACCCGCATGGCCAACGATCCCACCGCCAACCCAGCTAAGGTATTGGGATTCCGTGGCGAAGATTCGCGAGGAACCCGGGGCGGTTCCAAAACTGCGATCTGACTGAACCAGTGATCCACATGATGTTTGAATGAGGGTTGGTGGTCAATATTGGCTCATAATGATAAGCGTTAATAATTTTAATGATAACAATAATTGATGGTTAATGATGTTTTAATGATGGTTGGTGGTTTGTTGGGGAACCATGTTTGGTAATGGTTAATAATAGGGGATAATAATCAACAATAATTGTTAAGCAACTACTGGTTCATAACCAGTGAACCAGCCATATGGTTGGTGGTCAATATAACCGTTACTAATGGCTGATAATAACGGGATCATAAGCAACAATAATTGTGCAGCAACTACTGGTTGTTGGTTTGATTGACATTTTTTATTTGCCCTGGTAATCATTAACAAATGGTTGGTTGACAAGCCTATTTTCATGGGGGTTGAAACCACCAACCTTCAACGATGGTTCATGATAGTGGATGGTTCATGATAGTGGATAATGGCCAAGATGTAGCCAAGATAATGATCAGGATCAGTGATATATCACATGAAAATCAAGTGGTCAATGATGATGGATAATAGTAGGGCTAAGTAGGGATATAGGGATTACGAAGCAACTCTGATGGTTAAACAAGCACAATCAATATCACAATGATATCAACGATAGTGGATGACTACTGGTTAGTGATAGTTGGATGATTGTTACTGATGGTGAATGAATGTTACTAGATTTGTGTGATGATGCTTAACAATAGGGATTACTAACAAACAATGATGGTTAAACAAACGCAACTGCTATCATAATGGATATATGGAGTTTGATGATGGTCAATGACAGTGGATAATAGAACTAACTGGCTGACCATTGGCCAGCAGTGGAATTAGAACGGCACCAGCAACAATCGTGGAAACCGTTGAGTGTTGGGGGTGTTCCATTTCGAAAGGATGCATCCAGAGTTTCTATGGTACCCTGAAACTGGTTAGTTCCGCAGCTGAACAAGACATTTTGGAAGTAATTGCCACTCAGTACTGTTTGTCACACCCAGAACCTCTTTGTGCAAAACGCGTTGTTTTGTGTTTTCCGTCGGCTGAACTACTTCGGTTTCTGCTTCTTTGTGTGGCAGTCCATTTCAGGGCTTGTCATTCTCGTCCTTGCGCTTTGGATCATGCCCACCCCTGCATGAACATTAATTGCTAACTCACCGCTACTTGTAGTGCTTCATGAATCATCAGGCTACATGTGATCAATTGTTAATTGCTAATGAACTACATGTTCCTAATGAAGTACAATTAGCAGTTGATCAACTGTTCCTAATTGCTAACAAGATCTAAGTGCTTCAGTGCTTCGCAGGAAACGGGCTCTCCTCATTGCGCCCTGGCACCGGCAGCGCTTCTGCTGCTGCCGATACTTGTGCTGGCCCTGGCGTTTCGGATGTGCTGCGTCTCATTTGCCCGGCGAAGAAAAGATGTAGAGCCCGACAGATGAAACAGATGACTTTTTTTGTCCTCCCAAAGTGGACGGCATCAGAATCGTTTCGATTGCGAAAACTGTTGCGCAGCTTCTATGGTGATGAACCGGCAACCATAACCAACACCAACACAATGCAATACATGTTTTGAGATTAAAGCAATGATGTCATTGACATGTTCAAAGATCGACAGCTGAACTTCACTTGGTAAGTAGATGAAAGCACTTTCGGAATAGCTTTCTGAAGAGTTGGAAGCATCAGTGGCATGGAAGTTCCAAATAGACAAATCGGTTTAAGGAGATGACACAAAGGTCACCAGACTTATAGTTGCCGATCATGGCAGGAGATTCCATGGCAGGAACACACCAGTTGAGGTGCCACGACTGATCAATCACTGTTAATGGATGATTGGGTGGTTCATTTGCACGCGATTAGTGCTTGATCAGTGGTGAATGAATGGTCATATAGATCCTGGATGATGGATGCTGAATTATTCACCAGCCAGGAACGCTTGTGTTTCTATATTTCTATGGGTGGAGACATACTTGGCCTGGTGCCATTGCAGCTCACGCATTCTGCAGCCAATGCTGGCTACTGGACTAATTACACAGGTTCGGAATGATTCATTGGCTTTATGTTGGTTTCTGATTAGTGTAACCCCCCCTAAAGTAATGAAAATAGATGAAACCAACAGGTAGATACTCATCAGAAACCAACATGATACTGAATGATCGGGGAAAGTGATAATCAGCTACCAACAACCCAGGCTCATCATCTGGCCAACCACCTGGACCACCACTGTGGGTCGTGCTGCTAGTGACTCCTGATTGGCGGTTGAACCATACCCCGCTGATGTTTCATGGTGGACCCTTGCTTTTTTGACTACAGAAGGCTATTGCTGGATTTCTCTGTACTGAACAGTATTACTCATCCCTAGTGAGCTGGTGGTTGTGACCTTGTGTTTGCTGGTTCCTGTTTGTGGACATCGTTGTTGCTCTTGCGACTCTTGCGGTATTTGTTTGATGGCCATCAGGGGCACTCTTCAGCCCTCAACCGTTGAGGTTAGTGACAGGATTTGGATCAAAGCTCGTGGCAACAACAGAAACCAAGCTGGAACGGACCCTCAGCCATATCTTTTCTATCGTTGATGATAGCCATTTATTGGAACTATTCACAATCAATCATTAACTTAACTTGACGCTGAATTATTGGGTGATAAGTAGAATTATCTGATTATCATTCAGGATAACTACGTACTCCTACCCTTCCAATTGCCAATATAATAGGTGACCATCCCTACTTGGGGCTCCTTGGTTGCATGCTATAGAGATCTGCAGAGGTAACTGGAATTGTAGGGTATAGCCACTAAGCATCATTGCAAGCTAATGACTAGTAAACCATCACAGGAATTGTTTTCTGATTTTAGGGAACTGGTCACCATTTCTAATCAAGTACCGCTAATCACAATCAAGTTTTGAAAAGCTTCGGTCATAATCGTTTTTTTTACATATTTTTTTATAACCAGTCTAGAATCGTTGTTTACAAGCCCATTTAAACATGTACATCTAAACTGGTCGTTTACAACCATTGAACCTAAACTGGTCACTTACATCCCCCAGGCATTCAAACCTAATGCGACATGGATGTTTCTTGAAATAGGGGTACCCCCAAATCATCCCATAAAAACCATTCAAACCATATCATATAACTATTACCCAATCATATCAGAACCATTACCCTCTGGTAAACTAACCTGGCAATGGAAAATCCACCATTTACGAGTGTTTTCCCAGGGTTTCACGAAAAAAATTGTCAAAATCCATTGCCAGCTTAGTTTACCGGAGGGTACCCAACCACATCATAACCATAACCCGACCATATTATAACCACTACCCAACCATATCACAACCATTTAAATGACCTTCGGTATGCCCACGAACTCCATACATTCACCGGCTTCGCCAGGGCACGGCGTTGTTCCGCGCCAAACAGGGCCGGCGCCAGTGCTGCGGCCGTTGGGAGAGCCCAGGGATGCCGTTGGGATCCATCCGATGATGGTGGGGTGATGGGGAACTGATGGTGACTAGTGGTGAATGATTTTTTCGTAATTGACAATGATTAGTAAATAATGATGACTAATGTTAATGATTTATACTGTTAACAATGATTTGTTATTAGTTATCAGTTACCAATAATGACTAGTTGATCATGAATGGTGATAGTTATTAGTTTCTTCGGTTACAGTTATTAGTTAATCATTTGTTAATGATTAATGTTATGAGCTGTAGTGACTATTTATAATGATCAATGATTCATTGATGGTTACTTTATTAATGATACTAATTGATTGATTATCTGATGATTAATTGATCATTCATGGTTAATCGACCATCCGTCATACAATAAGTGATAATGATCACTTATACAGATACCATCAGTTGTATTGATTCTGAGTATTGACTTATTACTCATGCTTGATCATGATCGATACTTATTGATTGACAATGGTGATGCAATAAGTGAGAGTATTGTAATTACAGAATTGTGAGATGAATTGAGAATGGTTAAAAAATCACGAATGACTATGGTCGATGATCAATCGTGATACACAATGAATTGTAATCGTTTACAATGATTAAACATGACATGCAATATATAGAGTTTCATGGTGATATATCACGACTTTTTGGTAAGGTAGTTTTTGGATGTAATGGTTAGACTCCAATTATGTAGTGAATGACTGCGATCTTTATTTGGAAACTTACGCTTAGTGCCATCTTTACATCATTGTAGCCCAGCATTTACTATTGATACGTGTGATTTTGAGATCTTTGGATTCTTATTGGAACCAAACCCGTTTATCAATCCATGACAGTGGAGGCTTGATAAGTCTTCAACACAATGGCTGATATAATGATTGATATGTACGCTGGTTTTTTGCGCTACCATAGAGTTCAGCCTTGTTTCCGTATGAACCAATTGTCAGGATTGATAATGAGTGAGATACTGATTGGCATTGTAGAAAGGTAATCATATTACTATTCAACGGTTGATAGCTATACTTCTATCATGAACCATTGTCTAACTGCAAAGGCACCTGGCATTCCTACCATCCACTTACACCACAGTTACAAGTGACTATTATTACACAAGCTATGGTGGATTTATTAGGTGTCGGAAAATATCTCATAAGTTTGTGTAAGTAAAAGTAAATCAGGTACCACAACTAACCAACCCCAACTACCCACCATAGCTACCTACCTCCACTGCTCCCGCCTTGCAGACCCTCCATCCCAGCGCCGCCGCAGCCTCCGCCTCGACGTCGCTCGCTCGCAGTTTCAACGGTTCAGGGTGATCAAACCTCCAGGGTGTTGAGATGTGGCGAGTTGGGTCAAGCAGTTAACCAACCAACTCATGGGGGATTTCCACCAACAATTTCATAGGGAAAACAGCCTGGTTAATGATAGGGGAACCAGGGGTACCGGATTTTGACCCACAGCCATGTGTTGAGAAAGGTATGACTTGTGCAAGTCTACCAGTGTTAATGATGAGATAGTTGCAAAGTACCATAGAAGTGCTGGTCATAATAGTCATACTTATAGTGGTACTATGGTATAAGTGGTATGATACCAGTACATACAATGGCTGGTGAATACTGTCACTACACATGTACTGATCAACCAGTTGCAGTATCATTATTTACACCAGTTCTATTCAGCTATGAGTTGGTGACATAGCGGTGTAGTAATGATACCGCAAATAAGTGGATATAACTGCTATAACATAGCTAGGAATAGCTGGTATAACCAGCTGGTAGTAGTGGTTAATATCATATAACTGGTATATCATATAACTGATAGTAATAGCTGATACAGGAGTCAAATCATGGTACAACGGAGCAATGATTTGTATGCAGCTTGAAACAACCTGATGCGACTGGTACGATAGAGATGGTAGTAACAGTTATACTTAAAACTAATCAGAACTGATTGTACTCATTGGTACGAGAGGGGTTTTGTCATTGTTAGTACCGGTGCACTAACAACTAGCAAGGATGATAGCTGGTAATTCACCGGTAATGTTTGGCAAAATATTGAATTTAGCTGGTGTAGCAACTGATAGTAACAGGTATTTGACGATAAACTTCTGAATTTGCTGTAACCAATGTTCATTTCAACCAAGTACTTGTAAGTGGCTATTACTGTATAACTGATACCAATCATTGGTAATAGTGGCAGTATACGGAAACCCAGGTTATTTGCTGTTGATTGAGTGAATTAGCTGGCGCGGTCAAGCAGCTGGTAGTGATAAGCTTGATTATTGAAAAGATATGACGAACAGTTGTTGTGATGATCAATAATCATCAAGGACTAGCTGACAACTACATTATTCCATTTTCATCGGAAACAACTATTGATACACAATCAGTTCAGCAGTGGTAAGCTTGGTCTCAAGTGAATGAATTTAGCAATTAACCATCGGTTTATCTTTGATGTGCTAGGTGATGATGGTGCATGAATAGTGATTAACTTTCGTTAACGATGATTGATGGGTGACAATTCGGGCACTATGATGACGATCGTAAATGATCCATTTGTTTGCTCCCAGCAATTCTAGGAATAGTTTCAATTCGCAGTTGGCGTTTCAACACCGGTTCTCAACCATTGCTAATGCATAAATAAACTGTCAATTAATCATCAAAAATCATTGATCGTCATCTATTCACCATTGTCAACTAATTCTAGCCTACTACTAGCTATGAAGTTGGCCACTGATCAACCAACATGTTCAGCATCATTAAAACCATCAGTTTAGCAAACCTTCATCCACCATCAGTATAACTTTCAGTCGCTTCTGAACAACACTAACCTAACCCCTAAGCAACCATCATTCAAGCAGCAATGTAACCATCAGCTCGGTTTCACGAGTCTGTCATTTGTAGCATCACTTTCCATCTTTTTAACCATCAGTTTAGTCATCATCGACCAACATTCGTCAACTCATCAACCATCATTACAACCAGGATTACAAACACTAATAGACTACTAAACCATCCCTCATCATGGGTTCACCATCCTCATAACCATCAGGAACCACTAAGAAATCACCAACCCAACATAACCCAGCCATCAGTAGCCATTTCAAACCATCCTACAAGGTGGGGCCCCCGAATGACAAACTGGAAGCCATTTGACTGTAGTTTTATAAACCAGACTTTTAGTTTCCGTATCCACAGATCTTGTTAGCTAACAAGGGGGCCCTACTTGTATCAATCAGAACGGCGGATAGGCATTGACATTACCGTTTTCTACATCATCACAACCATCAGTAACCACTGACAAATCACCAACCCGACCATCATTAGCCATCTTTACTGATCCTATCAATCATCACAGATCCCGATAGCCATTGTAATCAAACAAGGTTGGCCCCCCCAGTTATAACTTGGTTCATCAGGCCATTTCACAAGCCAGTTCTATCTACCATAACCAGTTATAACCATAGTTAACCCAAGTTATAGCTAGTTATAGCTAGTTATAACCATAGTTATAACCATAACTAGTTACATCTTGCCTGGTAGGTTATATCTACCATAACCGGTAGTTACCCTAGTTATAACCCAAGGGCTGCTGATGACCGGGGCCCGCCTTGAACCAACAACCATGGCATCGCCGAGGCGCGGCCTCGCCGCGGCGCGAGCTGCGGCGCCGAGTGGTGACGGGACGACGAGCGCCCTCCAGGGCGAGGGTGGCTTGGAGCGGTGAAGAAAAGCGGTGGGGGCGCGTGGTTTTATAGGGAAACCCCGCAAAAATGGTTGGTTTATTGGATTTTAATGGTTTACTGATTATAATGGATAATATCATATCAATATTATAATGGATTATAATGGATTACTATGGATTCATAATTAAGGTTTATTATATATAGGGTACCTCTATATCGGTTTTATGATAAGCCATTTTTGTAGGGGCCATTTATTGGATTGTAGGGAACCCCTATAAATGGCTTATATTGGATGATGTAGGGGTACCCCCATTTCAAGAAACCACCATAATAGGGGTTATGCATTGATAGTTAACCGGATTGGTGGCATCTTCTGTGCGGAATTGATCAGAGATGGTCTGATTTGTGTTTTTGTAGGCTTCTGCATCAACAATTAAGCTGGTGAAGCTGGTTGATAGTAGGGAATGATAAGCAACAATAGTGGTCAAACAACTACTGGTTGGTGGCTTGATTGGCATTGTTTGATTTTCCCTAACAACTATTCACAAATGGTTGGTTGACTAATATTTTTCATTGGGGTTGAAACCACCGACCAGGGGTGGAGTAAAACCCTAAACCTACTTGGTTGAAGCAATCAATCAACCTACTTGCTGAGATGGATTATACAGTTGATGGTCAATACGTGGAGATGGTGAAGCAGTGACGACTTTTAAGGTATTACAGTATTTGATGGTGACTTGGTGGTTAATTGATAGGAACATATAGTCACCAATGCATGTATCAGTATGTACATGTATCTCTATCTATAGTTATAGGTATACATATATGCTATGTATACCGAATTCCACCTCCAGATCTGGTTGTCCCACCATCAAACCATCTGAGCCATGGGTCAATGAGCCGGTCTGAAGTCAAAAATCAGATTACATTCGGGTCATTTTTTTAATTAAGAATCGATGTGACTACAATGACCACCATTGAGTATAGTGACCACCATCGTGCCCATAGACTATACTATAGTGACCACCATCATGACAATATTGACTATAGTGACCACCATCATGACCATTGACTTTAATGACCACCATCATAAACCTGATTGAAAATAAATCGTTGGCGTAGCGTAGCCTGCATGGCTAATTTTGACCATGGTTCATCTTGTTGTTTGGGGGCCAGTCACCACCATCAGTGTCCTGCGGTGCCACCATGAGAGTCATTCATGACCCCAGTTATTACCTAAAGTTGAGCCATGAATTATCCATGCAAGAATGCTTTGAAGCAAGACTGATTATCAACTCCAATTGATATATCAACCAAGCAATGAGCCATTCATCACGCATGGTACTGTGCCCTTTCAACGGTTCCGCAGCTTCACCCAAGGCCGCCTCCCGGTCGCGGCGACGCGAACGCAAAAGCGGTCGGATGAGATACAGCGGGAGATCCGGTCGGCAGGCTCCTGGGAGCACGTGTGCAGCTAAGAATCCCTACCCGACCTCTATAAGGGAACCCATGGTGCAGGGATGGTTATCTATTTCGTGTTGGGAACATTGGTAAGTGGAAGGGTAGGGAATGATCAACATTGTTCTATTAAACTACAGGCAATAGTTTTGAATGGACTACGTGTATTAGCAATCATTAACAACCACTTTCTCTTACAACATTGGTTAAACAGTTATTAAAATGATTAACGCTTGTCAATAGCCATACGTATTGTTTGTCAATGATTGTTGATGATAAATTTTAGTTGTTCACTGATTCGCAATAAATTGATCAGTAGCCAATTAGTCGTATGGCTGGTTAATATCTCATCACTAGTTGTAGTTGTCCTAAACGTTAACGATGCTAATCAATAACAATCAGTGGTCAATAATTGCAACTGTTGGTGAATAACCACCAATGGCTGCTCACCAACAATAGTGGTGGTTAACGAATACTAACCAAGAATGTGTGAAGATTCATGAGCAAAACAATTGATGCCAAGAGGACAGGTCATTCTCAACGGTAGCATCACTACCATAGTCATCGATGACCATTGGTAGTTGTGAGTTAGGACATAAATGTTAGCCATTCTAATTGGTGGCAATTGGCAATGTTTAAGAACCAACGGTAGGTTAAGTATGACCTTTACCTGGGTCTGGAACATGAGTAGCAGTTTGTTTGTTTGAACCGGGTTGATGTGAATAGCGGTCGGTATATGAAATGTATATAACTCATGTTTGAGCAACAGTAGTTGATTAAAACCATTTTTGATGGTGACTGAACTGCTGATATGATTGAAAATTCAATGTTTGACGACGAATGTATTGCCAAGGATTGAAAACCAAAGACTGCTCAGCGGGTGATGAGAAAATCATGTTTGTCAATAGTTTCACAATGTTTTATGGTTGGTCAATTACTAGTGTCCGTTTCCATGGTCGTTCACTGATTCATGGTTTGCCCTGTATCTCAAGGAGAGACAGCGATGCTGAAAAAATGTGGGATCAGCGTCTGTATTTCCTATGCCAAGCCCTGTATGACATACACCGACATGGACTACTGGCTGGTGGTAGAATGTACATATATGAATGTTGGCAGAATCGCACATGTGCTTGTAGACCACAGCAATAAACATGGGCATTCACGCATCCATACGGCATATATTCAAAAATGAGGATTTGTTAATGAATAGGAATCATGCACATATATCAAGGATAGATACACAGATACACAATGCATAGATGCATAGATAATGACATAGATATGTGGACATGCATGCATAGATACAAAGGTTATTTGATATATGTGTTCATGCTTACAAACATACACATAGGTGCATGCATAGTTGCACAGATGCATGCATACATAAATTCAAACATGCCTAGATGCAAAGACAAATAGATGAATATATGCAGATAGACATGCTTGCATGAAACTACGGGTACATATTCATGGGCAGGAACATATTGGCTACCAATATACATTCAAACACTGATGGACAAATGGGGTACACGCCCACAGCATGCATTCACTCAATTGTTCTACACATACAACCGTATGCCGTATGTATATATAGGTTCAAACACAGTATTCGGCATCCATCACATAAACCTACTCCCAGCTTGGATTTCACCTGTGCAAACCCATTCGCGATCCCATCAGCGGCCAGGTGGAATCGAAACGCTCCGACGATCCCAGGTCGCGCCAGGGCCAAGGTTGCAACAGTGGCTGACCAGGTGGCCAACACAGCAGTGACCAGGTCATCCATCATGATGTTCGTATCAGAAACGCCCTACCCTTCCAGGTACCTCGTTGTTGTAGGTAACCAGGGAACCCCAAGCAACCCCAAGCAACTCCCCAAGTAGGGATAGTTACTCATTATGGAGGTAACTGCAAGGGTCGGGACCAATAAAGGACAACCATCATAGTCAAATTGAAGGAAAAGTCGTATTTTTTAATTGTGGCCATCTCCGATGTGTGAACGACGTGTCAACATTATTTGTGGCCGAGAAATGCTTGATACTGAATAGATGACGCAATGACAGTTGTTGACCTTAGTTGATACAACTCTGCACATATTATGGCGAGGCTCGAGGGCGGTGTCCACCGAGGGTTTCACGATTGCTTTTGGCGGGCCCCACAAGTGCCCTGGAGTGAAGGAGGTAAAGCCTTGTTTGGCCTCCTGCGAATGAGAAGTAACCAGGCACTTAGACATGGGGAACGAACTAAAACCCGGGAGAGACCAGGTAAGAAATAAAGTAGTTGACCTCTCTGTCTCTGGTCATGGCTGGGAATCTTGTGGCATGGAACAACCTTGGCTGATCAGAGCCGCAAGATTTTGTGTTTGATTATTGGTCGCCGTGGTTCCAGCAGCTGATTTCTGGGGGACTCATTATGGTAGCGGGCTCTGCTCAACAGCGATGTCCCGAACTTGTGTGGATGAACATCCCACCTTTTGATACAAGATGGTTGACGGCCGTTAGAAATCCATGGCTGGGAATATCATGGGACTATTTTCAATCATACGTTGGTGACTTTCTCAACCCAAGGTCGGTTGATTTGGGGCATGATAGCAAGGAATACAGACTCTTCACCCACACCATTTCACGACCAGCTCACTAGTTACAGTTGAGAAGTTGAGATCTCATAATAACCAGGAATGGGAAGAGGAAGGATAGCTGGAAATGAGAACAGTGGCTGGAAACACACATTTGGCTCCTTGTCATGTCATGTACTCCTTGCACTGTCATGACTTCATCACTAACTGCTCGGATCAGCAGCCCCAACACAGCAACCAAATTGACAGAAGTGTTTTTGCACTTACTAGGCCGTTCTTGCATATTTGTCGCTTAGTATTGCTGTCCCTTTAGCTATTTCATGTGTGACCTGTTAGATATCTTTTGATTTCTGCGTTCTTTCATAGATTCAATGCACATCATCATTGCTTACAGGTTTTTATGGTAGGTAAAAATTTGCGCAACCCCTTGCCAAACTATAAGCCCACTTTTTTCTTAGTTTTTTGGGTGTTGCATTTGGTTGAGTTTCACAACGTACCATGACAAAGGGTGGCAACTCTCAGATTGTTTAACACATATTATTATTGAATTGTTTCTTTCTTATCAATTCTTAATATTCTGACCGCTGCCCTGCAAGATTTGCCTTTGGTTTGATGATGCAACGCTGAAAAGTGGTATAAATGATTTTTTGCAAGTCTATGGTGTTTTTCATGTGACCATGAAGCTATAGTCATTCCGCCTAATGCTTATATCCAGCACGAACCATGATTGCACATTCTTGGCCATGATGATCAATGCTTAACCATGAATGACAATCATCAAATTATAATAAGCCACAAGAACATTATATAGATAATCATCAATTTGCACTTTAAACGATGACATGACCAATCATGTTTGATTAATCATATCAGAATGAAACGAATATTAATCTTTGATGATGAATGACCCCTGAATCTAGTAAGCCAGTATGGTATATGATAGTTGTATGTTATCAGCAACCGTGACCACTATCTACCATTATCCATAATTGACATTATGAACCAGAATTATCCGCAATTGTCAATCTTTAGTAACCAACATCAATGAGCATTCCATCAATTAGACCTCATGAACAATCAAGCGGTAATTTTCCATTGTACCATTAGCCTTTTATGAACAGTAGCCAACCACTCTGAGTCAACATGAATCATTATTGATGACTAACCATCATTAACCATCATTGTTCACAACCATCATGTATCAAACATGCAACCACGATTAGCCCACCTGTTTTGATAACCATGATTAGCCACCATTCTAGTACTTAGCAACAATGAACCAGCACTATTAGCCATAAGTATACAACCTATCATCATCATTATCATGATCACCATCAGAAACAAACATTCCAGTATTGTTGGTTCTTATCCGCTATAGATGATTACTTGTAGTCTCATTACCAAGAATCATTACCATCATCAAATAATCTTATTATCAATTCTTATCACTAAACCATGATGAATCCACCGGTCACTAGTATTGAATATTTTTTTAAAAATCCAGTTGGTGATTACTTTATCAATCGTTATTGCTGAGGTTATTAACGATAACAAGAACCAATAATAGCAATCATCAATATCAAAAATGAATGAGTCAAGTCACTTCAATTGTCAATCAACCATTTATCAATTCATATTTCGTGAATGTTTTATATCAATCCAGCTGGTTTATCAATCAATAATGATCAACCCATCACGATAATACTAATGCTAATCCACTTAATAATTATAATAAGAACATATGAAACCCATTACTACCAATCATCAACGACTCATTTATATTCATGATTCATCAATAGTTATTAACAACCGTTAATCATTGATCATTAATTGATAGTCATTAATACTTAATGATTAATCATCAATCATTGATACTAATGATAATCCAATTATTAGTGATACTAACAATAACAGATAACGGAAGTCATTATTAATGAATTTATTCAATGACCATAAATGATAATGATGTGAATATTCCAGTTCTTGTTATCGCGTTATTAATATTAATCATTAATCATCAATCATTAATACTAACGATAATCCAGTTATTAATAACAACAATAACATTGATAGTAACATATAATAACTACTAACCATATGAATAACCATTAATCATCATTAAGAGCTGGATTATCAATTGACAACCATCATTCACAGGTGATTATTCATGGTCAATGACTAATGAACCAGCTGGTTGAATGACTGAGTCGCTTCATTCGTGGATGAATCCAGCTGAGCACTGTGCAGGTCCCATCGGCGCGAGCGGGACGCGCGGCGCACGGCGCCTGCCTCGCACCGCACGCGCCGGCGCAATGACGAGGGCCGGGAGCCCCGGAGGTGGAAAGACCTGGGAAGGACTTTTTTTCTCAGATTGTCTTTCAATTTTTTCAGGTTATTTTTTTTTCGGATTTTCTCAGTTGTTTTTTTCAGGATTTTGTCAGTTGTTTTTTGCATTTTTTTCCGATTTGTTCTTAGATGTTTTTTCATTTTTTTCCATTTGTTCGTTTTTTTCATTTTTTTTTGGATTTTGTTTCCTGTTTTTCCATTTGTTAATTTGGTGTTGCTCGATTTGTTTGATATGGGTAATTAGCAAGAACTACGACAATCACGGTGAATTACTGGAGTTCTCACTTTTTAATCAATGATCCATGAAACCATACTTTTCTCTAGTAAGACTTCAGATTAACCATTGCAGGTCTTGATATTTATGGTTCAGCATTGGTTGATGACAATAAAGGATGTTCTAGGAAAAAACTATGATTGCCTTATTTTCGTTAGATGATGATGTAGATATCGGAACATCCAGGTCGCAATAGCTGGATTCAAAGTGATTTAGTGGTTGGTGAATATTGACCACCATTGTAATTCCTATGGTTGTTGTTGGTTGATATTGGTTCGCCAATGTTGGCGGTGATGCAATACTTGGTTGAAATAGTGCATGTTGCTGAATAACTATTATTGGTTGACAACTTTTGGTACACAAATAGTCATTACTTATTGGTTAATTAGGCAATTTTATAAGTTTAATGCACAGGATTCATAATACAATGGACAATGGATAATTAGGCGTTAATTTCATGGTAATGCACGAGAATTAACCATTCATTGTTCATTTCAATGGATGATGAATACTGAATCATTCATTTGAACTTATTGATAATGAACAGCTGTAAAGAATACCATGATTCATGAGCCATGAGTTATAGTGATTCAAGGGCAGTACTTAATTGCATCACTCAACATCAATCATTATTTTTTTTTGCGGCTCAGTTGGGCCAAGGATGAAGCCAAAGACGCCACCATGTTTGGCTATTTTGGGTACCAACAGCTTCAATGACTAAGCAAACGGACAGCAACAACGTCAACACCTCCACGTCGTAGCTCACCTTAGCTTCAGAGTTCCGGTGATGTTTACCCCTGCGACTGCTGTCCAGGCCGCATGGATGGCCGCAGGGAAGCGCAGAGGCCGGGAAACGAGTGCCCAAGAAAGGGGGATTGAGATGATGGCTTTCAATGGACTAGAAAATGACTGGTGATGTTTGTGTATACAATGGTTAATTGATGGTTAGTTGATGGTTTCGTTACGCAGTCTCGACCAGACATGGTTGATTGATGGTTATTTGGTGCTTTACTGGTCGTCGATTCATGATTCATTGATGCTTGATTGGTGGTTTATTGGGTGGTTAATTCCTCGAATTACGACATATAGGGTTTTTCCCTCACTTTCCTGTGATAGGCTTTTTGATTCGCTTTCCTGTGAACAAGAGACCCTGCGTTGCGACCAGTTTGGACGATCTCGATAGTCTCGGGATGCCATGACCAGAATTTCCGACCCATCCTCAAAGACCGGCAGGCATCCACATGTGGACCGAACGTCCCTGTTCTGACGCTAAGTTTTTCTTGACAGGCGAAGTTTCAGCGGCTTACCAGCTTGCCAGATGATTATCAGTTTTTTTGGCTGGTGGTTGGGAGGGAGCAAAGGAGCCACGATACCCATGTAGCACTTTAAAGGGCCTTAACAGGGGAAGCCAAGGAGCTACCAAGGGTTCTCCAACTGCTTGTTTGGCTTGAATATGGATCCTCACCCATTACCGCATCGTACTTAGCCACCCGGTGGTTAGCTGGTCTTTATAAATCAAGTGTCAAGGGGCCCGGTAAGGCTCAGTGGTAGTTGTTGAGCCCCACGACCAACAGACCCCGGGTTCAACACCCGGTGAGAACACTGAGCGGACAGGGGTGCTGCTACCACGAGCTAGGGTGCAGTTTCCAAACATCAACACAAAAATCAAGTGTCAACGTTTTACACTCTTGTAAACAAACATAGCGCAGGGAATTTGGTCTCAAGTTCTCTTCACATTCACGAGTTCCTAGTGGCCCCAGTATTCAGTTTGCTGGACTCATATTTGCGGAAGAAACAACACATGCACCCACAGATACCCCAAGATGATAAAAATACACATTGGATGACTTGATGAATCTAGCAGTTCCATGTATCTAATGGATATAATCTAATGGCTTTAATCTAATGGATATAATCTGACTACAAGCAATCTAATTGCTACACTATTTTTTGTAGTTCCATATGCCATTACCCTGGTTCATGCCAATTCTTCAGTCTGCTTCATCCCACCTGCTACGCTTCGCAGGCCAACACAACGGTCTCACCGCCAACAGGCAAGGATCTATACGTGCAAAGACCGGTGGAATATGATTTTTTCTTGGGCCCCCCAGGTTATAAGCTGGATAATAAGCCATTTAACTATGGTTATATCTTCCATATCTAGAGGGGTTTGCTTGTGGTTTACATGGGGGAAACCATGATTGACTATGCTTACATAAACATGTGGTGAAACATGCGGTCAATTGCTGGGAAAACCAACAACAGCAGCTGGCTGTTTATTTTAAACATGTTTTTTCTCAGGCTGTACTTGGGATGATTGTTTGATTGACGAGTACTGGAATTCTTGGGATTGCTTATAGCCACCAACCGGCGGTATATCCGCATATACTGGTATGAGTGTTGTTCATTTTAGGGGATGTTGTAGCAGCAGCATTAGTTATTACTTGTTGTCGTCGTGGTGGCTGTTTGTTGGACAAAGGTCATGAATCATGTTTGGTGGCTGTTTGCCTGTTTGTCATGAACTTGGGGGTTGTTTCTTGTGTATAGGTAGTATATGGTAGTATATAAGTCGTAAACGTAATATGTAGGGAGTTGAACAGTTTCGTACCGGCACTACAGAAAGTGGGGTTTCTCAAAATAGGGAACCCGTGAAGAGTGGATGATAACTGGGGTATCCCTAGCTATTGAGAAAGCAGCATGTCCTGAGCTGGTGGGTGTTGTGGGTTGTTGTTGATCCTAGGTTCAGGAGTAGATACCTATGGGAAAGCATTTACGACTCCCATGAACGACATAATTGTTCATGGAGGAACCGTGGATTTTTGGACACCGTAAGCTTTTTGTGGGGGATATAAGAATTCCGTCAATGAAGGATGGAAGACCATGAGATAGATTACCATTAGTAGTAGCAATATTATTTGTCCAAAACTGGGGTTTCGGCCATGGAGGGTTTTAACCGGGGTGGTGCGTCAGCTCATTGGGGGTACCCTTTGTGAGCTTCCGAGAGTCTTTTTCAGGAGTTCTCGTAAAAGATCAGCCATTTGGAACTAAAGAATGTGGATCAATGGTAGTAAATGGTAGAAAATCCATAATTCTAATGTAGATTCCATCTAGAAGTTAGTGCATTGTGAAATCTTCCTGCAGTGCTATTTGCCAGCTATGGAGCTGGTGAAATTAATTCTGGTTTGTCAATTGCTGGGTTTGAAACTCTCATAATCAACGACTTAATCGATCTTTATATACTGGATTCTCAAGCACCGTAAACCACAATCAATGGCATGTATACACGCGTTCCACAACACCATTGCTACAACAAATATCAACAAATAGTAGTAATCAACATCTTTGACTAATTATATATGTTATAGTTATCTCATTTGATTGTATCCCGATTACCAACCATATTGATTGCATTGAACCAAAATCGGTGTAGACCCTCCGCAGCACAGGCAGCTGAAGCGAAGATCCGCAGTCGCACCGCGGTGAATCGAAGTTCCGACGCCGCGTCCGACTTCGTCGAATGTTCTGTGTGGGGGGCGCCCAGCTGGGCGAAGCAGTGATGCGATCTCCCAATGGTTGGGTACTGGCGGGTGGGTGGGAGCCAGGTACCACCGGGAGTGGCCGTTCACCAGCTATGGTGGATAGTGATGGCATGGTGAATCCATGGTGAATAAATAAATAAGAAAAGCTATGGATAGCTATATGTAGATAATTATGTTGAATCCATGGTTCATACATCTAAAAAAAATGGTTTGAGAAATAAGTGAATGGTTGAAGAACACATATATTGATTTATGCATGTGGCAGTTAACTAATGGTAAGCAATGGGTAATAGAGATGGTTGATAGTCATGGTCAATGACTAATGGTTGATAATACCTAATGATGATTGCCAGCAATACTTAATGTTGATGGTTCATATTGATGTTTGATACTGATGGGCAATGGGTTAATCACTATTGGCAATACTGGTTGATGATGGTGATGATAAATACATTTTTCAATGATAGGCACTAATGGTCCTTCGTCGGTAATGATGGTTGACACTGATGCAATCGTGCTGGATTGATGGTAACAATGGTCATAGGTAAGTCTCTGAATTTATGGTTAGTGGATATGGATCAGTTAATCTCCCAGTTACTGTAATGTTAGTAATCATTGGGAGACTCACTTGTTAATATCAGCTCATTGATATTATCATTGATTACCACAGATGAGTATTCAAATGATTAATCATGTTTTGACTGTTGATGATCGATGATCAATTAATGCAAGTGGTTCTGGTTGATGGTCATACATTAGTCAATGGTTGATCCATGATTCAGTTTTTGTTCACGGTGATTCAACCATCGATCGTAGTAATGGCTCATTGTGTTTCGTGGATGTTGAGTACTGGTCAGTAATCACGCGTCATTCAAAACATTGCTGTGATGGTGAAGCTCGTTCATTTGTAGATATTTGGCCATTCAGATATTTAGTAGCTCACCTTTGTTGCTAATGATAGTTGTAAAGGGCCATCATAGCAATTGCATGTAGTTCCACCATTTGGCACGAAAACTACAGGTATCAGCCAAAGTGATGACCATGGGTTGACAGTTTCAACAGTTGGAGGCTCCATGGCCAGGTGGTTAGTTGGATACAAAATGATATGATGTATAATCTGGAGGGAGCAAAGGAGCCAGGGGTACCCATATAGCCTTCTACAGGGGGAGCGATTTGGAGCTACCAGGAGGGTTCTAACCAAATGCTAGTAATGACCAGGTGATAGTGATGTACCGATTCGTGGTTCACTAGTGGTGAATAATGGCTTATGATTAATAATGTTGATTCACAATTATCATTCATATTGGAAATGTTAGCCCATTGTGGTGTTTGTTCACCAATCATGATGATCATGTAAGCAATATAGTGAACTATTAAGAACAACGATTCACCAGTCAGCATTGTGGAAGCAGTCATATTGGTGAAGCATCGAGAGTTTTAGCAAAGTTAAACACTTGCGATATTGCCACATGAATTCCTCTGGACAACAATTGGTGAGCACCTTGAAACATGTGTCCGAGGCCACATCATCAATTTACGACAATGTTATTGGTATCTTTCTCTGATCTATGAAGCTTGACTTTTTTTGCGGTGGTGCTGATGTTGGTGTTGCAATTGTTTGTTGTAGTCCGTTTAACCTACAGTCAAAGATTCGCCAATTAGATAGGTTTGGGATAAATTTCACATTTATCACTTTTGGCTTGCAAGTCTGAATTGTGTCAGCTGGTGGTCTTGCTATCCATGGTCCATGGTGGGTCGTTTCCACGCACTGGTTCTGGTGTTTCAAAGGATTGAAGTGTAGACGACGATCAATATCGGTTTTCAAACGCCGTGCGGCTACCATGAGGGCTGAGCCATCATATGGTGACGACACACAGCTCATTGAAGCTCATGTGCTCTGTTTGAATGGTGAAGGATGCACCTTGCACCTTTCCCCGGCAACCACACTTGGAAGGGACGTGGTTCAGATGGTCTCAAAGCAACTCTTGCCAAAGAGAGGTGCAAAGCCCACTCTGCAGTACCATGATTCACCTCTCCTTTCGCACCAAACATTGCAAGAGCAAGGCATCACTGGCAAAACTGTAACATTGTCCTGCACCTTTGTTCCCACAAATCTACTTACTGCATTGAAATATGTCCGAGGTATCTCGGTCTGTGAGGAAGAGACTGTGTTGGAAGGTGTGACGCAAATATCAGGTACAGCTTCCATGAGCTGCCTGCGTCATCTTCCCAGAGCTCTTGATGCTTTGACTTTCAGCCCGGAGTTCAACCAGAACCTGAGTCGGGTCACTTTGCCGTGCAACCTGCAAACCTTGACTTTTGGCACGAAATTCAACCAGACCCTGAATGGGGTCACGTTTCCAAGCAACCTGCAAACTTTGACGTTTGGCCATTATTTTAACCAGAACCTAGATGGGGTCACTTTGCCGAGTAACCTACAAACTTTGAATTTCGATGATCGTTTCAACCACAGCCTAGATCAGGTCACGTTGCCAAGCAGCCTGCAAACTTTAACATTTGGCGAGGATTTCAATCAGAGCCTAAATCGGGTGACCTTGCCTGGCAACCTGCAAACCTTGATTTTTGGCAAGTACTTCAACCAGACCCTGGATGGGGTCACTTTGCCGAGAATCTTGCAAACTTTGACTTTCGGCATGCGATTCAGCCAGAGCATGGAACAGGTCACCTTACTGAGTAACTTGCGAACTTTGACCTTCGGCTATAGGGCTGACCAGAGGCTGGATCAAGTGAACTTGCCGAGTAACTTGCAAACTTTGACCTTTGGCAATGCGTCCAACGAGAGCCTGGATCGGGTCACGTTGCCAAGCAACTTGCAAACTTTGACTTTCGGCACGCTCTTCAACAAGAGCCTGGATCAGGTGTCCTTGCCAAGCAACTTGCAAACTTTGAAATTTGGAACAGATTTTAATCAGAGCCTAGATCGGGTCATCCTCCCAAGCAACCTGCAGACTTTGATATTCGGCGAGGAGTTCAATCAGAGCCTGGATGGGGTGACCTTTCCGGGCAAACTGCAAACTTTGACTTTCGGCTCGCGGTTCAACCAGAGCTTGGATCGGGTCACGTTGCCGTGCAATCTGCAAACTTTGACTTTCGGCGTACGGTTCAACCAGAGCATGGATGAGGTCATTTTGCCTAGCAACCTGAAAACTTTGACCAATGCAGGCTCTTTCAATCAGAGCCCGGACCAGGTCACATTGCCCAGAAACCTGCAAACTTTGACTTTTGGAGCTTATGCCGAAAACCTAGATCGGGTCACGTGGCCAAGCAACCTGGAAACTTTGACTTTCGGCCACTCTTTGAACCAGACTTTGGATTTGACCACTTTGCCCACCACCCTGCAAACTTTAACTTTCGGCCCGCGGTTCAACCAGAACCTGGATCAGGTCGCTTTGCCAAGCAACCTGCAAACTTTGACATTTGGTGTAGATTTCAACCAGAGCCTAGATCGGGTCACTTTGCCGAAGAACCTGCAAATTTTGAATTTCGATGATCGTTTCAACCAAAGCCTGGATCAGGTCACATTGCCAAACAGCCTGCAATCTTTGACATTTGGCGATGATTTCAATCAGAGGCTGAATCGGGTCACTTTGCCATGCAACCTGCAAACCTTGACTTTTGGCAGGAAATTCAACCAGACCCTGGATGGGGTCACGTTGCCAAGCAACCTGCAAACTTTGACGTTTGGCCTCTATTTCAACCAGAGCCTAGATGAGGTCACTTTGCCAAGCAACTTGCAAACTTTGACGTTTGGCTTTTATTTCAACCAGAGCCTAGATGGGGTCACTTTGCCGAGTAACCTTCAAACTTTGACATTTGGCCGGGAGTTCAATCAAAGCCTGGATGGGGTGACGTTGCCGACGAGTGTTCGCAGTTTGTTCTGGGTACGGCCATTTAATGATGGAAGAAAATTTGAACCAATTATGATAAGCAAATCGTGATGTCAGGAATCGATGTTCAAACAAAGTAGACCTTGCAGTGGTAGTTCGGCATGATGCCTGCAGATGTCATGTTGCTGCGCAGCACCATTCGCACCATGCAAAACAATTCGCTGGACGCCGATGCTGTATGTGGTTTTGGAGGGTGCCGGCACTGGGATATACAGCTGGGATATGAGGGAATTGCCCTTCAAAGTTGTACCACTCTGATGAGTTGGGGATACTTTGCTTCGAAGAGATACGAATTGGGCATTTTTCAGGGATGCTACCTTGGTTCGAAGCATAGGATTTTTTTGGGGGGCGATGCCTGCAGCCGGGATGAGCACTTCCAAAACAGCTTGGAAATAGTATTGAACTCTAAGATCTCCTCGTTCTCAGTACAAGTGTTGCACGCTAGGACCTGCTGGGTTCGTGGTGAGCCACTTACTCTGTTAATGCGAGATCATTGTGCTGATTTTGTGTTTTCATGATTCTGTGCCATGGTGGAAACACGTCATATCTGGGAGCATTATCAGCATTTGGATTCATCAGCATTCTCATTTAGGAATCGCCGCTGTTGTGATAGATATGTTTCAGCGGGTTACCAAGACTATTTATTGTTGATTAAGACTAAAACCATATCTCAAACATTTTTCAAATGCGGAATATGAATCATGCAGCCATCATTAACCATTGCCCATTGTGAAACCTGTTATGTCTAACCAGTTGCTGTACATTCCACTCCGGTAATCCAACATAGCAATGGACAATTACCATCTTTTATGGTGAAACCCTGGGAAATCATCAATAAATGGTGGATTTTCCATTGCCAGGTTAGTTTACCAGAGAGTACGTATATTGTTGGGGGGCGCCACCTTGGGGAAGAGGACCCCAGGTTTTCAAGGGTTTTTGCTGATGTAGAATGATTTCACCTGCAACGATTCACATGGATGACATCGCAATTAGTTTGGTCGTTTTAGAGATGTTCATCGCGGGTACCCGTAGCCACATGGGTGTTGCTCAAAATTGGGGATCCCCCAAATCATCCAATCTTAACCATTGGTAGTGCTAAACCATCCATGTTTTGGGACCCCTAGTTTGAGAAACGCCCACATGTGTATGTCTTTTCCGCTTTTCGTTGGGCAATAATGTACAAAACCCACAGCCTTGAGATCGTCTTCGCTTGTACTTTCCATTACACAACTTGCTCGGTGGACTATTTGGCGTGCTGTGTAGTACCTGGCTTGCAAAGACCCTGTTCAGCAATTCCTACATGTTCAGTAAGTTCAATGTGGATTTGTATCATATATCTTATATCTTATACAAGTTCAATAAGTGCAATATATCATGTCATATATCTCTTAATATTTGGTGCCCTGATTTGGTACCCTATTGAGTTGTTTCTTTTTTGTGGGCAGGGGGTCTACTTAGGAAACACTCATGTGATTACTTACCAAAACGCCTTCCATTCTATTCAAACTTGTAGTCCAGAGTCAAGTTGTAAATCAATGGCCAATAGCCATGGTGAGTCAATTTAAATTACGGGTAGCAGTGATGGTTAAGAGTCAAGAGCGTACTGTTGTCCCGCCTCGAGATGTTTAAGTACCTTCCAAGGTTTTGAATGCGGCTAAGCATGCGAACCCTAGCCCTGACTAGAAGAAGTGGCAGACTTACCAGGATGCCATCGTCAAGGATCTCGCAAAGTCAAGTGATTAGTCAACGGGGGTGGCCTTTCAGCATTCATGCAACAGAAGTGCAACCAGGGGCAGATGGGGCTTTTGAGTGAAGGAAACCTGTTGGTAAGGGGGGGTATCTGTCTGTCTACCCACGGGAGCCCAATTCTTGGTGCCGAGGCATCGCAAGAAGCGGAGCTGGGACAAGATCGAAGCCAATGCTGAGAAGAAATGGGTCCGGGCTCTGGCGATCAGTGAGTCGCAGTTGGGGATTCCAGGGAGGAAGCAGTTGATAGACACTCTGGAGATTCAATAAGCAACTGCTGTTGGGTATCCAATTTTTGGAAGCGAACATGTTGTCCATCACTAAGATAATTGTTATTGATGGTCAGCAATGCTGAATGATGATGGATCAGGACGATTAAGGTGGGTTCCTAAGCGTGACATGTGTTTTCTCGTCTACAACACCTTAAAAACACTTGACAAAAAGCATAGCCTGTCCCCCGATATTGAATACGAGTAATACTAGTATTACTCAAATGGCTCAAACAATATATCTTGAAAACCAATATCTACATACAAATCTCAAAGCACCAATATACTGGATTACCCAAACAAATCACAGATATTGGCGTTTCCATCCAAGGATGACCTCAAAAAATGGTGGCGCTATGTGGAGGCGAATTTCATGGCTGATCAGCTAGTCAGCTAGTCTCCTGCGGCTCGGTAGCCTAAAGGGATATCAAAGAATGCGGTTGACCAGCCCAAGCATTTCATGATTATGGTGGTTGGCGATGGTTAATTGCTGCTTCATTTCTGGTTAATTCACAATTCGTGATGGTTACCAACGGCTCGCGAATGTTTAGCGCTTTACGGCCACCCACTGATACCAACTGGCAAACATCCGCAAGGGAAGCTGGCGCCAACGTCATGCCATTCAATCAGCTCCTTTTCTCAATTAAATTATCAGGTAAATTGTACGTATATCGCATCAATCACGATCGCCGATCGCTGTCAATCAATATCAATCAATCCTGATTGCTCCTACATTTACATTTCTTTGACCTTAGTCATTGTATGCTACTGGGCACCTAACCAACCATCATCATCACCATCATCCAACCATCACCAACCGCCCCACCCACCGTGTGGCGCAGCGCCTGGAGGTCTGTGTGGCTTCGTGCCCCTGCGTGGTTCACCTGGGCGGCCCCGAGGGCTTCTGCCAGTTCCTCCACGAGGCCTTGAGGAGCGCCTTGGATCCCAACGAGTTACGAGCACCGCAACGGGGGCCGGGTGGGGGGGAGGGTGGGGTGGGGCCCGGGGATGGCGTGGCTGGGATGGTGGGTTGGTTGGGGTGGTGGGTTGGTTGGTTAAGATTAGTGACAACTAATGAGCAACAACGCTGTAGGGATGACTACAACCGGTTGGTGGGTGGTGGCGTAGATGGTGGTTGATGATGGTTCATGTGCGGCATGGCATGGCGTAGATGGTGGTTGATGAGTAATTATGATAAGCTGGGTCAATATAGTGAAACCACCGCTTCAGCTAGAAACTGGTCATGGCTGGGGGGTGGCTGTGAACAGCTAGGATTACAGGGAACCTGCAGCCATATGAAGCTATCATAGATGACTGATGTACCAACTTACAACCAACTTATGACCAGAATCACCATTGAAGTCTTAAAGTGGTTTTGCTGACTATGATTATAATGAATCAGTTCCAGTACCAATTATGATATTAACTATACTTGTCGTGATGTAACACAACAGAACCACTATAGCCAGTTTTCCCACATATATTTACTTATATATCAAACACTATAATTATGCTTAGTATCAATATTGTTAAAACAACAGAACCATTTTTGTTATGGTTAATTATGATGGTCAACAACCACTGGTTCTATAACTAATTGTACGACCAGTTATTGATATTAGGTCAACTGTTGTGGTCAATAGAATCTAATATCAATATTAGTAACCTAACAATAATGGTGGATAAATAATGGTTCATAACAGCTTATTTTTGGTGAACCAACTTGTTATGGCCAACTTGTTATGGCCAACTTGTTATGGTTATGATTAGACTAATATCAAGTCATAATCCTAGTAATAACATGTTGCTTATTGATACCAAGTCATTTATGGTGAACCAACTTGTTATGGCTAAGATTATGATACACCATGGTTCTTACTTTGATTATGACTTGATATTAGTCTAATCATAGCCATATGGCTAAGATTATGCTAACATCTTGTTATGGCTACGGTTCACCACCGTTATGGTTCATATTCGAACCCGCCATGGTCAACTCCTGGTGGCATCGCCTGGTGCACCACTAAGGCCGCGGAGAGGATGACTTGTTGGAAGCTGTCGAGGCGGGCAAGGATGGAAGGGCTTGGAAGGGAATGGATCACTGATTTGTTGGTGGTTTTTTGAGGTTTTTTAATGATGCCTGACCGTTGTTTATAGGGTTTTATAGGGTTTACAGCCATCAATAATGCCATTGTCATGGGTTTATAGGGGTCTTACAGGGGTTAATAGCAGATAATAGGTTATGATAAGCAACTGTGCGGGTTATAACGATGGGATTTTCTATGATTAGCTGTGGCTAATAGTGATTGATAGATTATGATATCGGATGATAAGCCATTATAAGGCTTATAATAACCATTAACACTGGTTGATGATGGGGAAAAATAGGCAATAATAGTGGTCAAACAACTACCGGTTGGTGGTTGAATTGATTGTTTCCCAAATGTATCATCAGATGGTTGGTTGGTTGGTTGACTGATATTTTTCATAGGGGTTGAAACCACCAACCGGAAGAAACGGCCGAGTTGGTCAATATTTATCATGCAACTAATGGAGGGCTGCCTCCAACCATAGGGGAAACAATGATTCATGATGGGGGAACCAGGGTGGTGACCCACAGCGAAATTACAATTTACAATGGTTCACGAGGTGATTGACTTTATTTGATGGTAAATGAACTTTCAATTAGATAAGATTAAGCAGGATTATACCTATGACCAGTTATTAGCAAATTTTAGTTCATAGTGAACCTTTCTTGGTACTGGTTAGTAGTGGCTAAATGGTTGAGGGAATAAACATCAATTAACCATAATTTAGCCACTATTGATCACAATATTGACCGCGATCATTCATCAATTTGCCAATTCTAAACTATCATTGGTCAGGCGTGACCACCAATTCACAATAATAAACCATGTTATTAACTGACCATTATTGATCAGACATCAATTGGCCATACGTACAGCAATTCTTTATCCATTCCATGATCCACTACTTATATTGCAGGGGCGATTCTTGATTGAAATTAGCCACTCGTCAGTCCACAATTAGCAATTACCCATTATCAATCATCAATCATCAGCAAACTGTCAAATAACCGCGAATCAATCAGTTATCAACCACCATGTACTATTCATTGACCATGAGTTAGCACACTATGAGCCATTCCTAACAACCCAACTAAGCATTATATAATGACACGCACAACAAACTTCAAAGAGGCAAGAACTGACTATCAAATAAACATGAACTAATCATTGTTGACTATGGATTAACTATTGATCAACCATTCTCAAGCATAGCAAAATCTTGAAGAATCATGCTGAACAGCCGATTCTCAAGAGTTGATAAGCAACAGACGTAGTCATTAAGAATCCTTGCCAACCTTCATCAGCCCTCATCATGATTAACAATCATTAAACCTCGTTAAGCCGTCAAGAAGTTATAATCCTGCAATGAAACTGGCCACTTTGCATCATTTAAGAACAATCCCATGCCTTGTTGAGCCACTTCCATACACAGGCATCCTGGTTTCTTGAGGGACTCCTTTGATACTTGCAGAAGTTATTTTATTGCAGATCTCAAGATCTCACACTGTGAAATCAAAGAAAGCCATAGATCATCGTACATTGACACATATGCGCATGGGTAATTGCCAATCGTCCATTTTAAATGGACGGATCAACATCACAACAGCTCGACTAGTGACTGGTCACTGACTTTGGATGCAAAAGATAGCGGTACATTGTATTGACTTACAGCATCAGCTATACTGCTTTGATTCAAGTCAAGACCCAAAAAGATTTCTGGTTTCAAGTGCGAAAGCCCTGATGATGAATGTTATTTGGCACCGTACACCTTCACAAGCATGTGTCAACGATCCATTTGCACCACCAAGTGCTGTTATTGTTGTTGTTACAGACCTGGTCGTGCAACCCTTGGAATTCTCTACAATCACGATTTGTGATAGTCATCATCCACCATCATTGTCATTTGTCATCACCATGGGTAAGACCATCACCACCATCATCAACATCACCATCACCGTCACCATCACCACCACCACCATCATCAACATCACCATCACCATCACCATCATGATCATCATCACCATCACCATCATCATCATCATCATCATCATAATTCCTATCACTATGGTTTGTCGGTTAGGTCCTCACTATTGTCCGTTGTAGCCTCACCATGGCAACGATTGGTCTCATCAGACCGAACACCTTGGGAGGCCTTGGCTGCAACTGACTCCAAAGAGAGTTCAGGCTGGAACCCATGGCGAGTCAGTGAACCAGGCATTAGGCATGCGTGTGGAGTGGGTGATATTCCCCAACAATAATAAGGAAAACAATGGTTAATGATAGGGGAAGCAGGGGTACAGGGTTTTGACCCACTGCCATATAAACAGTACTTAGCAAGGATTGCTAGGGATTTAAGAATAGATGCTACGGTCAAAAATGGTAAACGATGATGGTCACCAACACTAGTTGATAGTCGTGAAGAACGGTCAACAATGGCCAATTAATGCGATCTAATAAGCATCACTGGCCAACGACAAGCATCAGTAATGCCGGTATTTCCGTTGACATACGGCATCCTTTAAAACTCGATGTTTAGTTTCATGTTTTCAGTGAATGGTACTGATTAATATGAGTGAATGGCCAGGAGTGCTGAATCATCCACACTACGGATGATATAAGTTCCAACAACAGCTGGGAATATGAAAACAAGTGGCTGACAGCTATTCTAAGATCATGCTGCGCCACGATCCCTATTGGTTGCTGAGACACAACCGACACTTTTATTCGTGCCCAACAGTTGTGGCTTGGCCAGTCCATCTTTCTACACTATTGAGGTTACTGTTAAAAACGGAGTATGCAGTTGTTAATACAGTGACAAAAATGGTTTCTACACTATTTTTCTACTCTATTTTTCTATTATGTTTTGAAAAATGCGCAATAGGTCTTGTTTTTACACAGTGAGTTTCACGCAAAAAGATGATGAGCCGTATGCTTTCTTTGTTGACCGGATGATCCGAATCGGCACAGCTTTGAAATCCAGCAACATTCTTCTGGAGCCAGTAATGCTGGAAAGACTAGCCTGACAATGACAAGGCCTTTGCTGTCAATCTTCAAGCTTCGCACTTTTGTGCGGCCCAACCGCAATGACAGCTTCCCATTGCAGGGGCTTGAGTCCTTTTTGCTAGCTTGCTTTCAAGATTGGAGAGTCTCCCCTCCACCCATTCCTTGGGATATGATGATTCTCCTTTTGGGAGAGACAGTGACGGCAACGGTGGAAGGATCAGCTGCAGTGGTAGATTCACCTCCTCCTTTCATCACTGCGCAGGAACGAATAGTCCCTTAGCCGGCGAAAGGGGTGCATAGCAGTATTCATGTTGGTATTATTTACACACGTCGTGTACAAGGATGTGGTGATTAATTGGTTGGCTATGGCGATGCGTCAGTTTCTGCAGAACTGGTCCTGCTGCCCGCCCTGCAGCCAGAACAGTGATCCATGTCCAATTTGTTCATAGGGTAGCAATGCTTGATGCTAAGCTTAGGCTTACTCATGGTGATGATTTGACTCAGCTTCGGATACTCATGGTCATACTGATGATTGTTGCTCAGCTTATGGTTGGTCACTGACGATTCATCGTGGTTTCGTTCAGAATTGTCCTTTACTCATCGCTCGCTTTCCAGCTGTTTATGGCCTTGGTCAAGGGAGCGCCCATGTCACCACGATCAACCTGAAGCTGGTTCATCATTGTTAGCATCATAATCTCAACCATATCCCTTGTCACAACCACCAGTATCAACCAGAAGTTGATGAACAAGGATAATGTTGACCCAGGATTAATAAACCCCTGTTTGATTAACTGGGGGGGGTTCACCATTTTGAAGGGAAACCAAGGCTTTTTGAGGATACCCCCTATTAATCAACCAGGGGTTTATTCATGTTTATTCAACATTAATGAATGAAGTTGATGAACAAGGGTAACCAATGACCAGCCAGGAGTTGATTGCCGTTAATTTTCACAGTGAGATACGGTGAGATACGGTGAGTCATCAACGTTGACCATTCACACCAGTCACTTGTTTTTTTCTTGTCGGTATCTATTGAAATATTGAATATATGGATGAAGCACAAACTTCACAAATCAAATGTATAGGTAAGTATGGCTAAGCAGCTCACTAACACAATCGTCAAAAAGTGGTTCCTGTGACGCATATAGACCTTCTGCATTTTTTTGTTGGATGCATTGAATCGTAGCAAGACAACTTTCTCGCTTTCTCTCACATTCACAAATGTGGCAGATTGGTCTCGGATCACCTTTGTCGGCTTTAATCTGCATGAATATTGGGACTTTTTGGGGTGTTAGGGTTATAGCCGTTGGTAAGTCTCATTTGCATTTTGACTGGTTGATTGGCTCGATGCATCTCGATGCTGCGTAGCAACAAGCAGAAAAAAACGACAAGAAGAACATAACAACACAAACAACCACAACAACAACAACAACCACAGCAGTAAATACAGTCAGAGACCCCTAAAAATTGTGTGATCTGAGATATGGCCATCACAGGGTTAGCAGCTGGCGCCCGGATACTCTGGCGCAAGGAACCACGAACAGTTCAGAGCCTCCTCCCGCAGGCGTTCAGAGTCAGGCGCGAGCATCTTGTGATGGTCGTGGTCACTGCTGGTTCATCTTCGCAGTTACAGGTGATTAGTAGTGGCTTCTTGGTGGTTGATAGTGGTTAGTACAAAATCGATAGTGGATAGTACTCTCTCAGTTGCTGGTGGTTGAACATTGGTAAATGTGGTTGATTAATTGTTGATTGTGGTTAGTACTAGTGGGTAATGTGGTTGATAGTGGTTGAACATGGTTGACAAAGCTTGCCGAGGGTTGCTATAATGATTATTAAGTTGTTGAGATTGGTTTCAATCAAAGGTTTACGCCAATGGTCGTAGCTCATGATGGGATGCTAGCCAGCAACAGCCATGTAGTTATTCATGTGAATTCCTTTTTTGTATTGATACACCTTTGTTCAGTAATCAGCATTAAGCACCAGCATTTACGTGGCGGTTTCTCAAAATAGGGATTCCCAAAAATGGTTGGTTTGTTGATACAAATGGTCAATATTGATATATGATTTGGGGGAACCCCTATTTTGAGAAACCATCATATATGCAACGATTAATCAAGTTTGCACCGTCAAATACCGAGGAACTACTCAGAAAGTCACCACATAGTTGGTCGAAGACTTTCCTTGGTTTCTGACCCAGCTCAGCCGTGATGCTGGTCCATTACGGTACTGGTGATATGGCCGTGGCAGTGACAGGTGGTCCCCGTTCATATGGATTACCAAGAAAATGAGTGAATGTGATTGATCATGAGTCCGAAACGATGCTGGCATGCAATGGCAAGGGGCTTGTAGATGACCAGTGTAGATAATCAAATTTATAGGTGACGCTTGATGAACCATGATGACTTGGTAGTGGCTATCCATCAGACCTTTTTCACGTATGATGTGTAAACGCTTGACGCAATGGCTATGACCCACCATCCATAAGGGTCCATGTGTCCTTGTGGAATGTTATTGGGGATTAGATAGCGCTACCTGACAATAGATGGTTGATGATCACGAAGAAAATGGCTGAGAACCAATGAGTAGGGTGTTTCTTTGTGTAAGAACGGCACAATTAGATATATTGAATTTAATAGCGCTTGATGATGCTTGATGATTTCAAGCAAGTAGTGACTGTCATAAGTGATTATTATGACACTGAATGATTATGACGTGTACTCGACAGAAATGATGGTTTTCCCTAGCTGTCCTATCAAACAAACAGTGGTACCTACCAATCCTACCTGTTCTTCCCTCTGATTATTTGGGTGTTTCTTAAAATGGGGGTCCCGCCGATAAATGGTTAATAATGGGATTTTTTAGGAGAAACACATGTTTTTCTCATCAAAAATTGATCATGAAACCTGGTGCTTGGGGATACCTGCACTTCAATGGCTGCGCTCTCCACGCAACGCTTGCGCCAGTGAACCGCTTCAGGAAATCGCGGCGGTGCATGCTGCTCCCGTGTCCCTCCCATTGGTAACTCGGTCCAAGTGGTGGGGCAGAGGGGGTCGTGGAGTCACGAGCACCAACAGGAATAGGGATTGGATTCCATGTATCAACCAGTATAGGTTTCCCATCAAAAACAGGGGAGCTATATAGATTATAACCAGCTAATAAGCTGGTTGGTAGTAGGGGATTATAAGCAACAGTAGTGGTCAAACAACTACTGATTGGTGGTTTGATTTACATTTTTGTTTTTCCCCGATTATTTATTAACAAATGGTTGGTTGACTAATATTTTTTTATAGGGGTTGAAACCAGTATATGTTGTGGTTTGGGATTATGTGGTTAATGATAGGGGAAAATCACCCACAACAATGGTTGAACAAGTACTATATGGTGGTTTCTTAAAATATGGACCCCCAAAAATGGCTGGTTTATTCGCGATAAATGATAACCAGGTTAACAACCAGGATCATTACCGGCTGGCTGAAGTATTGCCAACCATTTGGGTGTTTCTCAAGGCATCGGGGACCCAAAAAATGGTTGGCTTGTTCCTATACATGGTTGATGATTTTTGGGGTTCCCTTTTTCGAGAAACCATTTAGATCATGATGATGGCAGGTCCATGTTATTGTGATAACCACTGGCTTTTGTTAACTATTATGGGATATGTACTGATTAAACCTTATATTTTTGAAGAGTAATGAAACATGTGTTTTGGCTGCGTTTGCTGCGTTAGGTACCGTTGATGGCTACGGGTTTGAGTACGGATATGGGTACGAGTACGGGTACGGGTACGCATATCAGGCGCAGGTACGGGTACATGTGCGGGTACGGGTACACATTACGGATGAATAAAAATAGAATGTAGTGTTTTAGCAGCCATCTCTGTTTACATAGATGCGCATGCTTGCGTAGGCACACATGAACGGTTCCTTATCTTGATTCAATTGCACATACCGTTCATGCGTGCAACTGAATCAAGATATCAGGCTAAGAACTTATAATGTTGGTTTCTGATTCGTATCTACCTGTTGGTTTCATGCCTATTTTCATTACTTAACCGGGGGGGGAAACCACTAATCAGAAACCAACGTCCCAGGCTAAGAGCTATGAACACCGTGTCGAGAGCGGGCCCCGCGATGCCCTTGCCATGCCATGGAGCAGCGGCGCGAAGCGGTGCCAAGCGGTGCCGCAACGTCACAAGCACCGCCAGCTCGAGCTTGGGAATCACAGGGCCCAACTGTGATTCAGCTGTGACATATTGCTGGAGCGGAAGGCGTAGAACAACTAATGCTTAGAACTAGTGTCAATAGGATATAGGATAATCAAACAACTATAATAACTGGATTTGTTTGAGATATCCAACTAATGTCATTATTATGTATACTTAGATATACTCAATAGGAATGAATGATACACATAATCTGACACCGCATAGGACACTTGTAATGTTGGTTTTACCCATATCATTATGTTATTATTAATTGTATTGATGAGTACAACTGATGATGATACCACTTGATTAAAGATGACCATGAATCATGGTATAGGCATCAATCATGGTTACCCTCCATCCCAGGTACGGATTGGAAGATCAGTTTCCTATTGGCACAGCTACTTAGGAGGGTCCATTTCAGCTTGCAATGGTTACAAAATGTTGCAAGCAACGAGAGGGTCCATGTCTTTAAACCGTGCGTAGTTGATGGTAAGTAAGCCACTATTTACGGTTAAGCTGACGGTCGTGTATTGATACGGATCATTAGTTGCCATCATCGGTGCCAATAAATTGTGCCAAGAATCATATTTGGTACATGTGCCATGCATTGGCGGTGATAATGTTTGGACCCATTTGGAGATGGATCAATACCAAATCTCCGCACAAAAAGGTTGGTGACCATTGACCATCCCAATAATGATTGGTTTTAGTGCAGTCTGTCATGGAATGTCCACCAAGAGCACAGGGATCCTTTACCAACAGCCATATGACCCTTTTACACTGGATCCATGTTGTTAAGTCATCGGGAGGCATGGCCACAACAAGAAGCGATCAGTCGGCTGATGAAGTCGGAACTGGAAGTTCGTGCCATCAGTGTTTGTAGCACCATGTTGGATGTCCTGATGGTAGTGATGATGGCTAATGGCTGAGTATACTTACTGTAGCAATTGATGGTAATTTTGATCGTTGACGATAGTAACACTAATGGCTGAGTATACTTACTGTATCAATTACCATGTACTTAATTACCATCATTAACTGCTATCCTTGAATCATAATGTTACCACTAATCCAATTACCATCAGTATGATTCGTCTCCCTGCAATTCGGCCGCAACCACCCCAATTGACATTCCAACACATCTGTGGGAAAGCAAATTGCTGATGGAACACCGATGATTCGGTCAGCATGAACCATCGTCAATCAGCTAATTGACCGTGTTTGACCTCTGTTAAGCCAACATACCAAGCAACTCACAGGATAAAGATGGAAAAAGCACCTTGCTCATCATGCCTAGCGATTCTTGACCGTAACTTCACTACTTCATTCTTCACATCCTTCTTCACTCAAAATTCTTCACTCAAAATTACTTCACTCAAAATTACTTCCTTCAAATTTCCACTTCACTACTTCATTCTTCACTCAAAATTTCCTGCCCACGGCTGAGTTCAGTGGACTCTGCGCTTTTTGAGGTGCCGCTGGGCACGGTGTCACAGCTGGTGTTGGACGGCATCGATCCAGACGACTTGTGAGGCGGGCGGCCACAACGTGGCGGGGCGGGGAAGCCGGACTGTGGACAGTGAGACTTCTGCTGGGTGAAATTCCGACAGTTGATGTCAGTTGAAGTCGATGTAGGGATCATTTCATCAAATGGTTCATCTACAGATGTTTCATTTGATGATTCATTGATGGTTGATCTGTTGATGACCATCTGAGAGTTCGTTCAGTTGACAATCATCTGGTTGGTTAGTTGATGGGCTCACCGAGTTGATTGTTCGGCGATACTGCCTATGGATAGGCCTTGATGATCAAGCCACAGATTGTACTCTCTGGTTGTCAAGTCTTGACAGCGATTTTGAGGATACCCATATCAGTTGTTGATAGGCGCAGGTGGTTGAGCCATGGGGGAGTGATCATCCAAGAGTTCAATTAATTATTTTCAGCAAGAATTACAGCATTTTCCAGGGGAGTCTGAGAAACACCCGTTTGAGGATCGTATATATAAGTGTGTGTGCAGATTTGCAGCTCCCTAGATGTATTTTTGGGCTTAATATTCTGATCACGTTCTGAACTTACCACCTTGTTTTTGGTGGTCTCGCCCGTCCCAGCGAATCTGGAGGCAACGAGAGGTAGCCTTTGGATGTCATGGCTGTGGAAAAGACGAGACCGGGCAGTCATGGTGGGGTAGACCCGGTAGGCCCTAGCCTAATGCTGATGATTGGTCCATGGGAAATGGATTCAATACTTGACCCAACCCTGCCAAGTACCCATATAAGCGGTAACCAGCTGGTTTCTACCATTGTTGTTTACGGTTGGTGAGCTCCTATGGAGGAAACATGAGGAAACTGCAAGCCAACACAGGGTAACCTTACAAGGTCAACGACAGCATCATGTGTCAGCTGCCCCTGATCCCAAGACTTTGCTGAGGTCCATCTTTGAAACTGTGGTGCAGCGTTGCAACCCCAATACCCATGCGTTTGATATGACGGCATGTTTCACTGTTTAATTCGCGAGACAAGGAGGACAAAGGCCATGTGACTATTGAAGAATGGACCCCAAGGTTCGCAACTCATTTTTTCTGTTCGAGTTGGGATTCTGGGGCTTTTTTTGCCAAGTCACAGACAGATGATTGATACCCAGACATCTTTACGATGTTATAAGCTCAGCCATTCTTAGAAAGAACGCTGAGCATGTCAAGCGTACGTCGCTTGCTAGTCTTTGAGATAGGCAAGAATATGGAAAATGTTAATTGTCAACCCATCAAATTCATCAGTCGAGAGATATCAACAGTGGTTACAAGTCTAAGTGCTTAACCAACTAGGGCAATCAAGAACCGATACCTCTGCCGTTTCAGTCTTTGACAACCTGAGAGCCACTGATTATTCTTGTTTGCTGGCTGTTGTGTTCATTCGTATATCGATTGGAAATCCATTAAGCAAAGCCAAAAAATAATGCTTGCTCACTTTCCGAAGTTTGTCATTTTAGAGCATCAACAAGTGTTTCGTGGTCATCGTGGCTCAAGATGCTGCAAATGACTGAAGATCTTAAGAACAGGTGAGTTGCAAGAATTGCTAACAGTCCTTTGACCTCATCAGATAAAATTACCACATCCTCAGCATATAACAAAGTTCCAGCCGCAGCAACTGCCACACAAATCCCGAACCTCAAAGTTTGGGTTGCTGATAGGTCACCCTATCCCCCGGTAGAAATGGAGTTGCGATGCTTAAAATGCCTTGCTCATATGGTTCTCAAAAACGGGGTGCCCGAAAATGGTTGGCTTATTACTATAAAAGCTTTATCAAGGATGATTGGGGGGGTACCAGTATTTTGCGAAACACCCATATGCTCCCAGTGAATGTGGATTTTTCCCATGCACCCAGCAAGACAGATCACTCCCAACGCGCATAGCTGTGTGCTGTGCCATGGTTGGGCCATATGAGTGTTGGAGCCTCAATTCATAGCACCGTGGATTTGTACGGCCGCTACGGTAATTGAAGTTGATGCTTTTCGAGGCAGGTCTCAGGTTCCATCAATTGAATCTCTAAACATCATTCCTCACCCATGAACATGGTGCAAGCAAAGCTTGTCGAGGGTCATTTTCATTCTCAAACCCACTAGTCTCTGCAGAAAGACATGTTTATCAATAGCCTCACCTCGATGGCTTACCAACAAGCTGCATGGTGGGAAGTGCGAAAATTCTAGGATAACAAGTCAACACCCGCTCCCAACCACAGTGGTCGTGGCGATTACCTGTTGAGGTGGGCCATGGTCGATTGCCAGATTGGCTCGAGTTCAAGCGTCCCTTGCCAGCAAAGCTGCTGGCACTTTGCGGTGAAGCTGTTCTTCCAGGGCTCAAGTACCACAAGATATGTAGCTACTAGAAGAGGCAAGAGGAGGTGGTGGATGTATAGTGTTGCAGCTCTGATGTGCTTGAAAAATCTGAGATATTCTAGAAAGGGAGTACGCTGAGCAATACGGCTCAGTAGCCAATGTTGTCATCTTGCTTTCAGCGATAGCAACGACTGGCAGCATGGCGCCAGTGCTACAGATTTATAACAAGTTTATTTTTGCTAAGTTGTTGTTGTTGTTGTTGTTGTTGTTGTTGTTGTTGTTGTTGTTGTTGTTGTTGTTGTTGTTGTTGTTGTTGTTGCTTTCTATCCCCAGGGGTTTGATGTGCTTCCATCGACTCGGGAGACTTGGATTTGTCACCGTCGCCAGGTACCATTCCACGTAATCATTTTCCTGCGCAGGAAACAATCAGCATTTGGGGGGGGGTTCTGAAAATAGGGAACCCCAGCAATGGATGCTTTGTTGCTTTGAATGGTTAACATCGGATGATCTGGGGGTACCCCGGCCCCTATGTTGGGAAGCCACCATTTTGTGTTTGAAACCTATTGATGGGTACGTGCCCACGCTTGCGGTCATGAATTCCCACCGATGCGGATGCCAAGGGTCCGAACTCGCAGTGTGGTATGCAAATCATACCCTACCCTTCCAGTTACCCTTACACTAAGTAAGATTAGTAAGCAACCCCAAACAACAACAGTAGAAACCAGCTAGTTACCTACTATAATGGTAAGTGGAAGCATAGGGATACAAATGTGTTTGTGTGTGTGTGTCAGTATGGTGTACCTTCAATATTGACGGTTTTGTATGCATAAAACATTGGATGTTGGGGCTACCCTTCTGACTACCTCCATGTTTCGAAGGCTGACCGCTCATGAGGTCGGATCCTGTCGTGGGATTTCTACAAGGAGCAGTCCAAGGGTTCCAGCTGGTTCTGTCTAAGGTGGTGCCAACCTGTGAACACTATCGCAAAAGCCCCGTTGGGTATAATCCACTGATCCAATTGTATCCCTAAACTGGCATAAGTGTCAATTCATATTTCGAGCCCAATTCATTTTGGAACATCCAAAGTGAAGTTTCAATCGGCTTTGATTGTCTTGGGGGAGCAAAACTGTTTGGGGGCCCCGGCCATCACCAAGAGTACCCCCTAACAAATTGGTTATTTTGAGATGGAATTGGATATTTTCAAGAGTTATAGTGTGTAGATAAATACTCCAGATACTGTTTTAACATCTTTCGTGAATAAAAACTATGTGGGAGATAAAGTGCTTTAGGAGATAAAACTTGTTGGGTCAACGTCGTTTGACGTCAGTATTGTGAAATGAGTGAAATCAGGAACCATCCATGTTGAAACTGACACGAGCCAGAACATGTCAATGTCTATGTTAATCTATCTTATATCTTTTCGTATTGAACAACATATAACATGGGAATGTGCTCAACATTGTTTAGGGTCAATATCTAAAAAATGATCAACAACTGATAGCACAAGCCAGAGCAAAGTGATCATTCTTCAATTGTGTTCCTTTGTTCTTCTGGACAGCACGCCCTTGATAAATGGTGATATCAGTTTGTTATTATACCAGTTGTAGGGTCACTATATTGAAGTCAATAATTTGAGAAGCAATGTAATTGACAATGGTTTATGCAGACAATATTCTGGATTCAGGGTATACTGCCAAGAACCTTAGTTTCCAATGGTATCTTGGCATTATTCATGGGTATAATTCATCATTCATATTTTGAACAAGGAAACACACAGCATCGTTTGTGGGCAATTTGTTGCGCGGTCAACAATTGCCGATTGAAGCTAGTCTCATTGAATTGAAACATGCGGTGTGCACCACACGTACTTCGCAGATCGGATGTTTTTCACCTAAATGATCCTTTCTCATGGCTGAACTCAGCCACTTTGTTGGATTTTAGTTTTTAAAAGGGTCATGTTCAAAAGTGGATGGTTGGTCGGAGCATGACCAGCAATTTTTGGGCCGCTGGTGAATCGTTTGACCAGCATTGGTTGCTTGATTTGTCAACCTGTTGGTCGACTAGAATGGGGCTACAGGATTGATTTTTCAATTGTTTCATTGCGATAGTGATAGTCGACTGTTTGAACATTGAGTCTCTGATTCTTAAGCAGCTGTGTTTGTTGGTTCCTACTCGCAGGATATCGAAGATGAAGGGACGATCAGAAAAGCCGAGGCCTGCTCAGCTTGTGGGCGACTCGTTGTCCTATGGTTCGGGTTTTAATGCTAAGGACCAGGGTTGATGTCCAGAGGTGATGGTACCTGTCTTGTGTGGGAAATGACCAGCCTAGCATCCTATATACATCACTTGGCTTGCTGGTAAACTTCCCAATTGCTTGGAAATGACCAACCATCCTAGCATCCTCACTGTGGAGGTTATTTCTGCCACGAAATCCGGGCAAACTTCCCAATTGGTATTGCTGGAGCCACCTCCAACATCGACCACCCATCATCCGTACCATCGCTGGCTGCACCAGACCCACGGTCGCGGCCCCCCAAGTATTTGCTGTGCAACCTGCAATGGCTTCAGGCACATTCTCCTTCATGCGGGTAAACCTAGAAACACATAGAAACACCGTAAACCATTGACCCTGTCCTTACCCAACAACTGCCAAGCTTCAAAAGCCTTCAAAGCGCCACAGGTTCGGTCATGAACCACTTTATTTGCTAGTGCGGGCAATGAATTGCTACTAAGTAACCAGTACTCTTACCAACCAGTATCAAGCATTACCAATCATTCTCATCAAGTAGTCATTATTAAACAGCATCCTTCAAAAGCCATCAATTTAGTAAAGGGAATCAGTCATCGCTGCATTTCAGAGATCCCAGTTGTCGCGCCCTCGTTGAGGAAGAAAAGGTCTTTGAAGAAATCAAAGATGAAAGCTTGGGTGAGAAGGAGGTAGAGGACTGACCACAGCATCTCAAAATATTTCACAACTTCCAGTGGTGTTTTCATGGCTCGATGGAGATATCAATATCAACCATTGTTATGTTTGAGCCATATGGTCAATTAATGTAAACATTTATTGTTCTGTTCCCAGGTTTCACAACCTGCTTGACGACATCATGCGCTGCGAAATCCATCGAAATCCCGGATTTCCGAAAGCTCAAGCTGGTTCACCGGCCCCACGGGCTCCTGTTTCCAGAAGTCTATGGGAAATTCAGTGGGTTTGTCCAAGTCGGCCATAGTGTAAAGCTGGTGATTTTGCCAATAAAAGTAGGGGGATTAGTAGGTCACCACCATGGACAAACACGTTCATTGGCTAATGGATGTGCATCCACAGGTAGTATTTGGGAACTAGGCATGCTTGCAGGGGTTCAACCAGCTTCCAACATTTTAAAAAAGGACATGCTTGTGACCCTTGATATTTTCCAGAAAACAACTGCCAGCTAGTGGATGATGTTAAGGTCAGATTCTGGAAACCTGTGCCAAGGAGCCAGTAGCTAGACATGCTCCATGCTAGCCAACGCTGTAGGGTCATGTCAAGACAGATCTGTCAGCGCGTTGATGAGGGTGCATCCTGCGTGACGACTCTAGGGGAAGAAGCATGTTCATTGTCAGACGTCGGCTATCAAGTGTATTATGGTTGTGTGTTACGGTTGTCTTTGTTGTATGTGCAAAATGCGAAGCAGGTGTGGATTTTGTTATGTATCAATCAATGATGGTATGTACCCAACATCTCTTAGTGCATGTGGATTTTGATATGTATCAATCAATGATGGTATGCACCCAAGATCTCTTTGCAGATAAACTTATAGGTTAATGCAGAGATGTCATCAACAAACGACATATCGACAAAAACAATGCCAACAATGACTAGCGTTGGTAAATATTGGTGGTATGTACTGGTATTGCATTGGCAAGAACCTTGTAATATAGCCAAGTTCATATTTCTTTAGTGTAAGCAGGGGGATGCCCGCAAGATGTGGAGGTGAGATTGTTGTGCCGTCAGGAATTCCTGTACAACTTCAAGAACCTGACCCCGGTGCGCATGAAGAACTTGGGACTTTGACTGGCGGTCTGGGAGATTCTTTGCTGGGGGGACTTGCGAACAGGAAATTGCCAAAAGACTAGTTACAAGCAGCCGAACAGCAAAAGGCACATGTATTTTGTTTCTATTTTTTCTTGTTTCTCATTGTTTGTTTAGAAACTGTATTTAAATGATCTCATGATCCAGACAGTACTCATCAGTGTAACCATGAAGCACACATGCGAAGTTGGAAATTGGCAATACTCCAATGGTCAATATGGGCCGCACAAGGTGGCGGAGGAAGTTCCATAAAGGAAGAGAAGGTTGGTTGAGATGAGCTCATGGTTGATGACATTTGGGCCATGATGAATGACAATAGATGATGATTGGCGATGATCGGTGATGATTGATTGTAGTAGATGATGATGATGATGATGATGATGATGATGATGATGATGATGATGATGATGATGATGATGACATATGATGACGACGACGAAGACGACG